>JAYESA010000009.1:110310645-110431221 GCA_036927795.1 Iris macrosiphon | reverse complement strand
GGCTAGATTTTCTGCCTACGCTAGAGGGAGTTAAGGATGTGTTCCACGTGTCACAGTTGAGACGGTACGCGGCGGATCCCAGTCACGTATTGGATCACTCAGAGATTGTGGTGGGCCCTACTCTTATCTATCCAGAGCAGCCGGTGGAGATTCTGGATCAGCGGGAGAAGGTGTTGAGGAACCAGACTATTTTCTTGGTTCGCGTCGCGTGGAGACATCACTCTCCAGGTGAGTCGACCTGGGAGAGGGAGGATCAAATGCGCGAGCGATACCCTTATCTTTTCATGCCCTGAGGTATGGTTCTTTTCTTTTCTTGCATTCCTGTCATAGTTTTGTCTTTTAATTTTGAGGATGAAATTATTTTAAGAAGCGTAGGCTTGTCACTACCCAATTCTAGAAAATAGGGTTATTTTTTTTTTATTTGGTAAATTGTGTATTGTTTATAATTAATTATATTTATATTTAATTGATGGTCGTATTATTTTTTTAATTATTGTTTTAGGGTTTTGGCTAGTGGACCCATGTCAGACCCTAGTGGACCCATGTCCGACCCTACCAACACCCTTGTGAGGCCTATTTTTGGGTTTAGAATTATTATTATATTTTATTTTAGTTAGTTGGAGTGGTTAGGAGTTAATTTGAGTGCCCTAGTGGACCCATGTCAGACCCTAGTGGACCAATGTCCGACCCAACCAACACCCTTGTGAGGCCTATTTTTGGGTTTAGAATTATTATTATATTTTATTTTAGTTAGTTGGAGTGGTTAGGAGTTAATTTGAGTGATTTTGGAACCCCAAACCCAAATCCCAATTAGAATGACTTAAGGAGAGGGTATTTTTGGTCATTTTGCATTATATAAACCCTTCTTTAATGCTTGGCCGGCCTATTTCCCAGGACCTGGATCGAAACCAGCAACCCCCTACCCCTCTTCTTCATTTCTTCTTCTTCTTCTTCTTCTTCTTCTTTTCCATTCTCCATTTTCTTTTTCTTCCTTCTTCCAACAAGTTTCAAGTAAGTCATTTCTTCTCTTTCTTCTTCTATTCTTTATGGATGTGAACCCTAACAGTATACTTTTCCCTGATCTAGGTGTTTAGAGCCTAGACTTAGTGTGGAGGCTTGATTTGGAGGCTTGGAGGCTTGAGGGTGGTGATTTCAAGGGTTTTGGAGACTTTGGCCTTGGGATTCCAACTTCCAAGAGGTAAACCCTAACTTTCCTCTTAGTGGTTGCTATTATATAGTGTAATCAGTGGTTTCGAACCTTCCTAGATCCTAAGGCTACCCGTGGGAGAAAGTTGGAACTTGTTTGGTTGTGTTTGGAGACTTTGACATTAGGTTTTGTGTCAATTTTAGGTGAAATTCGAGATTGGCCCAATTTTGGATGATGCCCTAGGTTAGACGGACCTAGGTAGACGTTGTCGGGTGTCTTGAGGGTAAGTACGTGTCTCCGTTCGGACACGTGAGGTCGTGACACGGAGAAATGGACGTTTGGGGCATTTTGGAGATTTTTGTCGTCGTAGGTTCTATGTGCGTGCGCGTTTTTGCTACAGACCTAGAATCGACGAGTTAGCAATTTTCTAGGATCTAGACATCGATTAGAACCCGTGGATAAATTTTGGGCCAATTCAGAGTTGGTTTGGTGTGCGTTTCACGAGGTTTTGCGAACCGCACACCACGTGTTCGTCAAAATGACCGAATGGCCATTTCGACTTAGTTTCTTGGTTTCGGGATTGTGCGCGCGTTGGGTTAGCTTCGGAGAGTGTGTGCTAGAGTTCTTTGGTTGTATTTTATATATATATAAATATATATTTATTGGTGTTTGGGTCGTTGGGCGTGTGTTGGTGGGGTGTGTGTTGTGTGTTGTGTGTGTTGTGTTTATATATGTATATATGAGTTTATATATATATGTATCTGTGTCTATCTATCTATCTATCTATCTATCTATCTATCTATTTATCTTATATATATATATATATATATATATATATATATATATATATGTGTGTGTGTGTGTGTGTGTGTGTGTGTGTTTGTATATCTATATGAGTGTGTATATTTATATATATTTGTTTGTGTACGTATATGTGTGTATATATATATATATTTGTGTAGGTGTATATATATATATCTATAAGTGTTTGTGTATATATATATATGAGTATGTGTATATATATGTAGTGTGTTTATATATATATATATATATATATATATATATATATATATATATATATATATATATATATATACATGTGTGTGATTATATATATATATATGTGTGTGTACCTATATATATAAGTGTGTGTATATATATATATATATATTTGGTTGTGTGTGTATATATATATATATATTTATATATATATATATATGCTTGTGTGTGTATATATATATATATATATATATATATATATATATATATCTATAAGTGTGTGCGTGCTTGCATGTTTGTATGAGTGTGTATGTGTTAGTGTATATATATATATATATAGTTGTGTGTGTAGATATATTATATGTATATATGTTCTTGTGTGTATATATATATATATATCTGTGCTTGTGTCTGTGTGTGCGTGGTGTGCCAGCGGGTAGGAGCAGCCGCAGCAGCCAGCGCTGCAGCAGCGACAGCGCCGCGGGAGCGCTGCATGCAATAGCAAGCAGCAGCAGCTGCTAGCAGAGCAGCAGCAGTTAGCAGAGCAGCGCCGCAGCGATGCAGAGGCAGCAGTGGCAGCAGCAGCCAACTGCAGCAACGCAACGCCGCCGGCAGCAGCAGCAGCTGCAGCGTATCGGCAGAGGCTGCAGCGCCGCGCAGCACTACGTAGTGTCGCGGCAGCAGCAGCAGCACGCCGCAGCAACATCTGTAGTAGCAGCAGCAGGGAACGCTGCAGCAGCAGCAAATACAGCAATTGCAGCAGTATAAGCTAGCAGCAGCAGCACATTGTATTTGCAATGCAGCAGCAGCAGCATTTGCGTGCAGCGTGGCGAGGTAGGCAGTAGCGCAGTAGTGAGAGGGAGGGAGAGATCTATATATGTATATATAGATAGTTTAGATATAGTTTTATATATATATATATATATATATATAAATATATATATATAAATATATATAGAGTAAGGGATATATATATATATATGTGTATGTATGGATATATATATATAAGTTATAAAGATATTCATATGTGTTTATATATATATAGTAGCCTAGATATATAGCTAGGTATATATGTATAAGCATAGTTAGATAGCTAGTAGTAGTGTTAGTGAGAGATGGGTGATATCTCAATACCTTGAGATATCAAAGGTCCTCAATACCTTGAGATACCAAGGTATTGAGTATCGGGTAAGGTTTTTAAGCAATTGCCTAGGAATAGGTTTAGAATTGCTTTTATATGTATTGGTATATAGAAATTACGCGTGCTAGCATATGTTTTAGCGGGTATAGGCGGGGTGCGTAGCTTAGGGTTGAGGTATTGGATACCGAGGGTATCCCGGTATCTCGAGGAGGCGAGTTTGAGGGTTTACTAGCTTAATGAGGTAGTTTTAACCTAAAAATTTTAGGGGCACCCTAGTTTGACCTAGCATTGACCATAATTGCCTTCGTTAACCGTAAAAGTCAACATTTGACCTAGTTTTGACCCAGAGTTGACTTTTTAGACCCTTGGTTGACTTTTTGACACAATTTTCACTAGTTTGACCCGTTCGACCTAGAATAACCTTAGAACCTTAATTTTAGTTATTTTATATCAGATTAACTCTTTAAAACCCTGTTTAACCTTGCTTTTCGTAATAGGTTCTTGCGACGCTAGTCCGGATCTTGATCCTCATCGGTTGCTCAGGACGTCAGGCAAGTACCTACCTCTGATCGTTTCCATTTCATGATAGCGTTTATATCACCTGCTCTAGAACTGTAATACTTGATTCTGACACATTGTTACACGAGCTGGTACTAGTGGATCCCGTCATGAGATGTTATCCCCCTTACCATATTCAGCGGGTACTCTATCACGTGTATTTCATCATGTGCTTCGGGTATTGATTCTCATGTGCTATCATGTGCTTCGTGTGCTCTCACCTTCATTTGCGCGAGTTATTTATCATGTACGTAGCGTGTCGTGGTTGGATCTAAGAGTATTAGTGGGGGAGGAGAGTAGGAGGTTGCTACGTGATCAAAGCCAAACAGTATTCATGTGTATGTCGGTTATGCTACTCACGTATAACGGAGTTATCGTAGATTATTTATTTACAACCTAAGCCGATCACATAACGAACTTGTGCTCAAGGCACTTAGCTAGTATTCCTATTTGTATTATTCTCTAGTTTTATATTGCAGCTACTTTATCTGCTCCACCATGTATTTATTTTCCTGTGCATCTTGTATACTTTTCTATTGCTATTCATATACACCTTACCATGCATTTAGAGTTGCTTTCAGAGTTATGTACTTTGCTTCAGTCCTGACTGGACATATTTTTTTCAGAGGATCCTGAGGATTTTTGCCCGACATTCTACGGGCCGGGCGTCGAGGAGTGTTGTGACCTGGAGATTGAGGAGGAGCCCGTCGAGGAGACGCCGTTAGCACCCTAGTTAGCTAGGTGGGTTTTCCTGGGTTGTTCCCAGTTAATATTCTGGATGACTGTATTTATTATTTTGTTTCTTCTGTGATGTTGTAGACTTTAGACTTGGACTGTATATTTGGATATTGTACTTGCTCTTTGTTTCTTGTTTCTTTGTGATATCTTATCGTACTTTTACTCTTCCCCTAGTTATTGTGATTGAGGCATATATATATATTGCATGATTGCCCTCCTTTTGGAGAGGTTATATTGGCAGGTTTTGTGAGATATAGATATTGTGACCTAGAACGGACCTTTACAGCGTTCTACCGCCGATTCTGCGGCGTAGGCTAGACGTACCCACGACTCATGCTCGATTTTTCAGATGCGGGTCATGACAATTTTAGGTAGGCAACTCTGAAGGTAGCCCCCATATTCCAGACTTCGTATTCATTGATACCTACAAAAAGAACCTACAACCTATAGTAGGGCTCTGGACAGGTCCAACTCAATTTCAAGTCTAGACGGCGTTCATCATCGGGGCTGAAGATGCTGAAGGCAATGCAAAAATGGCATGCAATTTGGGGTTATAAATGACCAAAGTGGAAGGAAAGCGTCCCACCAATAGTGTGAATAATGGCAACAATAAAGAAAATGAGGAATTGGCGATAAATATGTCAAAGTGATCCACCTCTCCTCTAACACAAAATTCTACAGAGTCTTCTAGGCCTAAGAAAGAATATTCCTTTGACGAGAGCGATATCCCCAGCATTTTTGAATGCTTGATAAAAAGTAACAAATTACAGTTTCCTGATGTCAAGCGATCAAATGAGGCTAGTAAAATAGATGACCAAAAGTACTACTTTTACCACTGATATATATATCACCATACAAAGTCTTGTTATGTCTTGAATAGAAGATACATCAGTTGATAGATATTAAAGCTATCACCTTCACAACAAAGAGAAGACAGTCACTGCCAATATGGTGTCTCTTCAATTCAGCGACTTTCTAGCACAAGAAGTCCTAAGAGGTGTCGTCCCAATACCTTAAGCGACGATGGAAGTGGTAAATCTTTCGCCGCCTAGAAGTCAAAACAGAGGTAGCTGACCTCAACCCTTTCAAAGGTGTCGAAGCCTATTTTGCTGACTCTACACTCTATAAACCGGAGTATATAAAAGTGGAAGCTAATCAAGATAGTGATGAAGTTAAAAATACTCTAAAAAAAGAGCCTCTGATAATCATAGTTAAAGGACGTACAACTCGTCCAACTCCTTCGAAGCCTCTCGTCATCGATGTCACTACCATATTTTCTAGGAAAGGGTATTTTAGTCTTTTTCTTTTTTTAAAATTAAATATTGTGCATGGTAAATAATTATTATTGTATCATTTAATTATTGTTAGATATTATTTAATTATTTTGAACTTGTATTAGTGGACCCAATTAGTTTAGTTTGGACCCATGGACCAACATGAATTAATTAGTTAGACTTGACCCATTTAGAAAGCCCATTGTTAAGGAGATGGATTAAATTAATTAAATCATTAGACTAGAAGCTTCCTTCCTTAATTATTACTTCATTAGAGGCCCCAAGGGGTATATTGGATATTTTATACTTGCTTGAGGAAGGGGTAAGGGCCGGCCTATAATAGAGGAGGGGAATTCTCTCTCCTCTCATTTTCATTCCAAATCTAGATCTAGAATTTTCCTACTACCAAATTCCTTTCATTCCTATTCCATTTCCCTACCAAATTTATTCCAATTTCTTCCCAAATCACCATTAGAAAGTTGAGAAGCAAGGATCTAGAAGGAGAAAGCAAGGATTTACAAAGAGGAGCAAGGATCTATAATTTGGAAGCAATTTTATCTCAATTGGAGTTTCATTGGGAATCCATCTCCCAATAGGTATAATTCAATTTCCCCCTTAAAATAGCTTCTAAATCTGAGATTTAATCATGTAAAATCAACCCATATGTATGTACTACCTATAGGACTTGGTTTTGTGTTCATAGGAGACCCATGGAGAAAGTTATGGTACTTTTTGTGTCAATTTTAAGGAAATTCCGAATTTACATTTTGTTGTGTCTGTCAATTGATCCTATAGATCAATTGGGCATGTGCTTGTGTGTTTGGGGCTAGTGTCGTGTCCACAATTGGGTACGTGTAGGTTGTATCCCAATAATTTGGTGATACGTGTTGTTTTGGGACTTTTCCCTCCGACACGGGACTTTGTACATATCATAATTTTGACACGGACACATTGATCTACATTTGACACTTTGATTTGTTCATAAATAATATTTGTGACTTGATTGTGTCCTTCGGGGTGCAATTGGTTGTGTGTTGGACTCGTGTCGCATGCGTATCCTAGATCTAGTGGGATACGGTGTGATACTCTCCATTTTGTGTGTTTATGAGTAGATCTAATTATTTATGCTTTAATTCTTAAATTATAATTAGTAAATATATATAGATATTATATATTTATTTTAGTGTAATTATTATGATATTTATTGTAGCATAGATCTATGTATTTTTATGTGTACTAATATAATGTATAAATATATATGTAGCTTTCTTTTACATGCATTTATATATGTTACAACTTATGTTAATAAAATAAATTATATATAAATGTTTATAAAATATATTTATGTGTTTAAATGAGTAATTATATATATTATAATTATTATATAATTAATTGTATATAAATTAATATATTTTTTTGTGTGCATTTAGCTATGTTAAAATATGTACATTAGTACATGGAATATGTTTTGTAGCTTTTAATATTTATTTATATGTATAGGATTATGTATATATAAGTATATATTTATTTATTTGTTTTATATATATATATATTGATTTATATATTTATATATTAATATATATATATATTTATATATATTACTTGCTTTTAGGCGACGGTTGCATTAATGACAGATTCTGTCATTAAACAGCAGCAGCAGCCGTTGTAGCAGTTTTAGGCATTTAATGACAGTTCTGTTATTAATGCTGCGGGCAGGATTTTGAGCGGCAGTGGCGATGGTCATTCTGTGACAATTGTTAACTGTCACCAATTATGTGACAGTGGTGCGTTTATACAGCGGTTTTGGCGACGGCTTTTGCAGTGACAGTTGGAACTGTCACTAAAGGGCTGTTTATTGGAAAATTATTGTTTTCTCCACAGTTTTTCAGTGACAGTTAGGCAGTTTTAGTTTATATTTTATATTTTATATATGATATTTATATATATATATATATATATATATATATATATATATGTATATATGCATTTATTGTGAGATATAATACTAGTATTGTTATAATTTTAATTATATAATATATTAGTTTATATGTAATATATTATGTATAAGAGTAAATAATATATCTATGTATCTTGAACATTACTTTGTGTGGGTACCAAGATGGTTCAAAACCATGGTTCCTAATTGTTATAAATTTAATATTCTATATTATATACTTTATTATTAATATATAGGTATTGTGAGGTTTACCCTGGATTCACGTATCCTAAGATACGGTATCCTAATATTTAAGGACATAGTTTTATGACTTAGATTTTAGTATTTTGATCCAAGATTTTGGTGCTAGACTTGTGCAACCTAGAAATAGATAGTTGACCTTGGTTTGACCATAGTTGACCATAGTCGACTTTAGTTGACTTTAGAGTTGATCATAGTTGACTTTTGACTTAGATTTGACTTATTGACCTAGAAGTTGACTAGCTTAACTTGTTCTCTTTTCGGGACCTTGTATTGATGTTGTATTCCATATCTAGGTCTTCGAGGCACCGAGTCAGACTTCTGTGAGACTGTTCATTGGACTTCAGGCGAGTACATTCTCTGATAGTTTCTCATTTATGATATCCTCTATGTTTACTGTATCTAGTATAGATATCCATGTTCTCTTGACACTATGGTTACACGGATTGGTATATCCGGATCTCGTCATGAGATATTATTCCTTGGTATATGGTGTATATGGTGCAAGTATTATTTCATTGGTTATCTTGTACATGTACGGATACCGATTATCGGGAAGACTAGCTATCTTCTTGGGGAATCTCGTGCCATAACGTACCGTGGTTGGATCTATTATACCAGTCGGGGGTGGGAAGTATTAGTATAGATATGTGATCAATATCCCTATTGAATAAAGTAAAGATTACAGAATAGTATTGATCATACACAGAACGTATGATTAGCCAGGCCGCATTCATCTTGCCCAAGCCGATCACATGTTAAGCTAGTACTCACACACTTAGACATTAGTATTATTGTTTCATTGCCATATTGTTCATTATTGTACTTATTTCCAGTATTTCTTTATTGTATATATATCTTCTATATCTATTGTACATCTTGTTTATCCACAGCTATTTACTGTTACATAGTTTTTATCATTAATTAGAACTGCTGTTAGAGATGTACTCTGCTCCTTTCCTGACTGGATATATTTTTCCAGATGACACTGAGGAGTGGTACCCTACCCTTTATGGACCCCAGGATGATGTGGGTTTAGATTCTGAGACCCTGGCTCAAGAGGGACTTATCCCAACTGAGAGAGTTGACCCTGGAGTTGTAGCTTCATAGTATTCTTTGTACTGGATTTGTCTCCATCTTATTTTGTTACTTCTTCAGACTCATTGATATATTATTTTAGACTCATGAGTTGTATTGTGACTATTCTATTCTTTATCTGATTCGTGCTTAATTCTATCTTAGTTCTGTGATTGAGTATACTATCATTATTGGTGGTTCATTATATTGTTAGATAGATTATCTAGACAGCGTTCTACCGCCGATTATGCGGCGTAGGCTGGGGGTTGTTTCCGACTAGTACCCTTACACCGGGTGCGGGTCGTGACACATTTTTGGTGGTGGCCCATGCAGGTCTAGCTTCACAAAGTATGTGATGTCGGGGTAGTACGACAACTTAGTTGTACTACTGCGCGCCTGCGATAGGTTATAGGAAATAGGCTGAGATACTCAATCACATCTAGGAAAATTCTTTTGATTCAGCTATTCTCCTTTGATATTGATACTTGATCCCTTAATCTGTCCTTTCCTTGATGTCTTACATCTTGTGCCATATTGATTCTTTCTTTCGCTTTGTCTCAGGATACCGCCTAAGACTAGATCACAACAGGGGAGAGCAGTTTCTGAGAGGTCTGCGACATCCCGAGGGCCTGCACCAGTCACTTCTCCGATGATTGGAGTATCAGCTGCTTTCGGAGGTCCACCACCTACTCACAGGACTGTGCCAGCTGTATCTGAGGGGCTTCTACCTTCACCTCCTGTGCTAGCAGAGGCGTCACAGATGTTTTCACTATTTCGTGAGATGCTCGAGGCACAGAGGGCTCAGTCAGAGGCACATCAGAGGCAGACCGACGTTCTACGGCAGGGCATCGAGAGTGCTCATCAGCTTGCTCGTGCTGTAGTTGAGAGAGGAGTTCCGGTTCAGCAGCTGGTTGTTCCTCAGGTTGCTCAGCTTCGGCCAGGAAATATTCAGGACTTCAAGAAATTGGAGCCTAGGGTTTTCAAAGGGACGGAGGGCATCGTCTATGCTGATGATTGGCTCGAGGACATTGAGCGTCTTATGAGGGTATCCCATCTTTCTAAAGATCTGAAGGTTGAGGCGGTAGGACTTCAACTGTTCGACGTCGCTCGCACTTGGTTCAGGAATGAGCCAGTTCTGGTTGACTTAGGACAATCTTGGGAGGTATTCAAGGACCTTTTCAAGAAGAAGTTTTTTGCCCGAATAGACAGGCTTGACTTGGGGAGACAATTTGAGAGTCTCATTCCGGAGAGCATGTCTGTGGAGGAATACGCTGCGGAGTTCAGCAGGTTGAGCCGATTTATAAAGTATCTGGTGAGGGAGTCGGAGGTTCGAGCTATTCGTTTCCGTGAGGGTCTAAACTGGGAAGTGAAGATTCTCATTCCGTCTTTTTATGAGACATACTCGGAGATACTTGCGGAGGCACGCAAGGTTGAGCGGGATTTGGGTTTGAAGACCAAGAGAGACCGTGATTCTTTTCTGGGGGCCAACGGTAGTGCAGTATCTGCCAAACATCCTTATTTCTAGTCCAGACCTTTCTAGCAGCCACAGCAGAACCAGACTCCAGCTAGAGCGCCTTTTTACCAGGCACCTCAGCAGCAGAGACAGTTACAACAAGCTCCATACAACTACTGCAAGAAGCCCGTCCACATCTGGGAAGTTTGCAGGAGGAGGCTAGGAGTTTTTTTGTATTGTGGTACTGAAGGGCATCAATCGAGGGAGTGTCCCCGTCGTGCAGTTCAGGGAGAAACTCCAGCTCCGAGGGCACAGACGAGACCATGTGCATCACAGCAGAGGGGACCGCTTCCGACACAGCAGCAGCGTTTTGTCCAGCATCAACAGCAGGGAGATGCTCGACAGGGACGAGCGTTGCTATGACCATCGAAGAGGAGGAACCCACCGGGGATGTCATCGTAGGTTCTATTCTTCTTAATTCCATTCCAGCTTTAGTTTTGTTTGATAGTGGTGCTTCCCATAGTTTTGTATCTGTTTCTTTTGCTCTAAAGCATGGTTTGGTAGCTGAGTCTTTGCTTAGGACTTGCAAGATCATGACCGGGGGAGGCATTATCCTGGTTAATGATATTTGCAAGGATCAGAGAGTTACTCTGGGAGGCCGGGAGTTGAGTACGTGTCTACTTGTAATGCCACTTCTGAGCTACAACATTATACTCGGGATAGATTGGTTGAGTAGGCACCATGCTAGCATAGATTGTAGAGGAGGTTGAGTTTTGTTTGGTCCGCCAGGAGAGCCAGAGTTCGAGTTTGCTAGAGAAGCTGCAGAGCTGGGAGAAGGCATTATTTGTGGAGCTATAGTGGAAGACAAAGAGTTGCCACATCCGTTGATAGCAGAATTCTTGGATGTGTTTCCTGAGAAATTGCCCGGATTGCCGCCAGATCGAGATGTTGAATTTTTTATAGACTTGGTGCCGGTGCAGAACCAATTTTGCAGCATGTCTATAGAGTAAACAACAGCGAGCTGGTCGAGTTGAAGAAGCAGGTGGACGAATTGTAGGATAAGGGGTTATCAGATCGAGTTCTTCACCATGGGGAGCCCCGGTATTGTTTGTACCAAAAAATGATGGATCGGTGCGCATGTACATTGATTACAGGGCTTTGAATAATCTCACTATCAAGAATAAGTATCCTTTACTACGGATTGATGATCTGTTTGATCAGTTGAGTGGTGCGAAGGTATTTTCTAAGATAGATTTGAGATCAGGCGACCATCTGGTGAAGGTGAAGCCGGAGGACATACCGAAGACTGCTTTTAGAACTCGGTATGGTCAGTACGAGTTTATGGTGATGCCGTTTGGTTTGACTAATGCACCAGCGGTATTTATGAACTTGATGAATAAAGTGTTCCACCAGTATCTTGACAAGTTTGTGGTGATGTTCATCGACGACATACTCATATACTCGAGGACACCGAAGGAGCATGAGGAGCATTTGAGGATTGTGTTGGATGTGCTGAGGAAGGAGAAGCTGTATGGGAAGTTATCCAAGTGTGAGCTTTTCTTAGACAAGGTAGAGTTCTTGGGGCATGTTGTGACTGGTGATGGTATTTTAGGAGATCCGAAGAAGATTTCAGTGGTGGAATCTTGGAAGACTCCGAGTTCGGTAGCAGAGATCAGGAGTTTCTTGGGATTGGCAGGCTATTACAGGAAGTTTGTGCAAGATTTTTCGAGGATTGCCGAGCCGATGACCAGACTCACAAGGAAGGATATAGAGTTTGTTTGGACGAAGGATTGCCAGATTTATTTTGAGGAGTTGAAGAAGAGGTTGACGTCTGCTCATATTTTGACGTTGCCATCAGGGTCCAGAGGTTTCACTATTTATAGTGATGCATCGGGAAAGGGTTTGGGTTGTGTTCTTCAGCAGCATGGAAAAGTGATTGCCTATGCATCCAGGCAATTACGTCTTCATGAAAAGAACTATCCTACCCATGATTTGGAGTTGGCAGCCATCATATTCGCCCTGAAGTTGTGGAAATATTATTTGTACGGAGAGCGTGTAGAGATCTTCACAGACCACAAAAGCTTGAAGTACGTTTTCACGCAGAAGGAGCTGAACATGAGGCAGCGTCGGTAGTTAGAACTGATGAAAGATTTTGATATCTCTTTGCAATATCATCCTGGGAAAGCCAATGTAGTTGCCGATGCTTTGAGCAGGTATCCGGTAGCTATGTTCTTGACGCAGAATCGGTATTTGTTGGAGGACTTGGAGAGCTTGGGCATTGAGATGATTGTTCCTGGGTGTGCTATACAGATGTGGGCACTACAGATACACTCATATCTGATGGACAGGATCAAGGCAGCACAGTATGATGATGTATCTCTGAGGAGTATCAGAGCTCAGGTGAGAGCAGGATTGGAGGATGATTTTACTATTGCAGAGGATGGATCTTTGAGGCATGGAGTTAGATTGTGTGTGCCTAGTGGGGAGTTGCATGAGGAGGTGTTACAGGAAGCGCATCGCTCTCAGTATTCCATGCATCCAGTTGCTAACAAGATGTATCGGAATATGCGAGAGAGTGTGTGGTGGTATGGCATGAAGAGGGAAGTGGCACAGTTTGTATCCAGATGCTTAGTGTGCCAACAGGTGAAAGCCGAGAGGCAGAGGCCAGGAGGTTTACTTCAGTCATTACCCATTCCAGAGTGGAAGTGGGAACACATTACTATGGAATTTGTGTCCAGACTTCCACGATCTCTAAGAGGGAAGACGCGATTTGGGTCATTGTTGATAGGTTGACCAAGTTGGCCCACTTTTTGCCTTTTAATGTGGGTTTGTCTACGGAGAAGCTGGCAGAGATGTATGTGAGGCAGATCGTTAGGATACATGGAGTTCCCGTCAGCATAGTCTCAGATCGGGATAGTCGTTTCACTTCTCATTTTTGGAGGAGTTTGCAGGAGAGTTTGGGCACTCAGCTCAAGTTCAGTACTGCATATCATCCCCAGACAGATGGGCAGTCAGAGAGGACTATCCAGACTCTCGAGGATATGTTGCGCACTTGTGTACTAGATTTTGGGGGTTCTTGGGAGGACCATCTCTATTTGGTAGAGTTTGCTTACAACAACAGTTACCAGGCCAGTATAGAGATGTCACCTTTTGAAGCTCTATATGGTCGAAGGTGTCGTACTCCTTTGTCTTGGGACGATGTTGGAGAAAGAGTTTTGCTTGGGCCAGAGATGGTTGTGGATGCAGCAGAGAAGGTTCAGTTGATCAGAGACAGACTTCGAGTGGCGCAGGATAGACAGCGGCATTGGGCCGATAGCCATCGGAGACCTTTGGAGTTTGAGGTATAGTTTAGATTTTGTTTGTGCTTGTTCTTGTTTGTTATAGATTAAGTTCTTAAGGTGGTATTTTGTTTTAGGTGGGTGGTTTGGTGTTTCTGAGGATTTCTCCGACACAAGGCACAATTCGCTTCGGTGGAGGCGGAAAGCTTAGTCCATGATTCATCGGTCCCTTCACTATTCTAGAGAGGGTCGGTGCAGTTGCTTATAGACTAGACTTGCCACCTACATTGGAGGGAGTGCACAACGTGTTTCATGTGTCACAGTTGAGACAATACGTCCCAGATCCTAGTCATGTATTGGATCACTCGGAGATAGAGGTGGGCCCTACTCTTAGCTATCCAGAGCAGCCAGTTGAGATTCTGGATCGGAGAGAGAAGGTGCTGAGGAACCAGACTATTCCTTTGGTGTGCGTCGCATGGAGGCATCACTCTCCGGGGAAGTCTACCTGGGAGAGAGAGGATGAAATGCGAGAGCGTTATCCATATTTGTTTGTACCTTGAGGTATGTTATTTCCTAGTTATGTTCTGTTCATTAGTTATTTGTGATTCTTTAGTTCTGCTTATGATTTTCTGGGGGTAGTTTCCATCTTTAAATTTTGAGGACGAAATTATTTTAAGGAGGGTAGACTTGTCACTACCATATTTTCTAGGAAAGGATATTTTAGTCTTTTCTTTTTTTTAAATTAAATATTGTGCATGGTAAATAATTATTGTTATATTATTTAATTGTTGGTAGATATTATTTAATTATTTTGGACTTGTATTAGTGGACCCAATTAGTTTAGTTTGGACCCATGGACCAACATGAATTAATTAGTTAGACTTGACCCATTTAGAAAGCCCATTGTTAAGGAGATAGATTAAATTAATTAAATCATTAGACTAGAAGCTTCCTTCCATAATTATTTCTTCATGAGAGGCCCCAAGGGGTATATTAGACATTTTATACATGCTTGAGGAAGGGGTAAGGGTCGGCCTATAATAGAGGTGGAAAAATTCTCTCTCCTCTCATTTTCATTCCAAATCTAGATATAGAATTTTTCCATTACTAAATTTCTTTCATTCCCATTCCATTTCTCTACCAAATTTATTCTAATTTCTTTCTAAATCACCATTAGAAAGTTGAGAAGCAAGGATCTAGAAGGAGGAAGCAAGGATCTACAAAGAGGAGCAAGGATCTACAATTTGGAAGCAATTTCATCTCAATTGGAGTTTCATTGGGAATCCATCTCTCAATAGGTATAATTTAATTTCCCCCCTTAAAATAGCTTCTAAATCTAATATTTAATCTTATAAAATTAACCCATATGTATGTACTACCCATAGGACTTGGTTTTGTGTTCATAGGAGACCCATGGAGAAAGTTATGGTACTTTTTGTGTCAATTTTAAGGAAATTCCGAATTTACATTTTGTTGTGTGTGTCAATTGATCCTATAGATCAATTGGGCATGTGCTTGTGTGTTTGGGGCTAGTGTCGTGTCCACAATTGGGTATGTGTAGGTCGTATCCCAATAATTTGGTGATACGTGTTGTTTTGGGGGTTTTTCCTCCGACACGGGACTTTGTACATGTTGTATTTTGACACAGACACATAGATCTACATTTGACACTTTGATTTGTTCATAAATAATATTTGTGACTTGCTTGTGTCCTTCGGGGTACAATTGGTTGTGTTGGACTCGTGTCGCATGCGTATCCTAGATCTAGTGGGTTACGGTGTGATACTCTCCATTTTGTGTGTTTATGAGTAGATCTAATTATTTATGCTTTAATTCTTGAATTATAATTAGTAAATATATATAGATGTTATATATTTATTTTAGTGTAATTATTATGATATTAATTGTAGCATAGATCTCTGTATTTTTATGTGTACTAATATAATGTATAAAATATATGTAGCTTTCTTTTACATGCATTTATATATGTTACAACTTATGTTAATAAAATAAATTATATATAAATGTTTATAAAATATATTTATGTGTTTAAATGAGTAATTATATATATTATAATTATTATATAATTAATTGTATATAAATGAATGTATTTTTATGTGTGCATTTAGCCATGTTAAAATATGTACATTACTACATGGAATGTGTTTTGTAGCTTTTAATATTTATTTATATGTATAGGATTATGTATATATAAGTATATATTTATTTATTTGTTTTATATATATATATATATTGATTTATATATTTATATATTAATATATATATATATTTATATATATTACTTGCTTTTAGGCGACGGCTGCATTAATGACAGATTCTGTCATTAAACAGCAGCAGCAGCCACTGTAGCAGTTTTAGGCATTTAATGACAGTTCTGTTATTAATGCTGCGGGCAGGATTTTGAGCGGCAGTGGCGATGGTCATTCTGTGACAATTGTTAACTGTCACCAATTATGTGACAGTGGTGCATTTATACAGCGGTTTTGGCGACGGCTTTTGCAGTGACAGTTGGAACTGTCACTAAAGGGCTGTTTATTAGAAAATTAATGTTTTCTCCACAGTTTTTCAGTGACAGTTAGGCAGTTTTAGTTTATATTTTATATTTTATATATGATATTTATATATATATATGTATATATTTATGCATTTATTGTGAGATATAATACTAGTATTGTTATAATTTTAATTATATAATATATTAGTTTATATGTAATATATTATGTATAAGAGTAAATAATATATCTATGTATCTTGAACATTACTTTGTGTGGGTACCAAGATGGTTCAAAACCATGGTTCCTAATTGTTGTAAATTTTATATTCTATATTATATACTTTATTATTAATATATAGGTATTGTGAGGTTTACCTTGGATTCACGTATCCTAAGATACGGTATCCTAATATTTAAGGACGTAGTTTTATGACTTAGATTTTAGTATTTTGATCCAAGATTTTGGTGCTAGACTTGTGCAACCTAGAAATAGATAGTTGACCTTGGTTTGACCATAGTTGACCATAGTTGACTTTAGTTGACTTTAGAGTTGACCATAGTTGACTTTTGACTTAAAGTTGACTTACTGACCTAGAAGTTGACCAGTTTAACTTGTTCTCTTTTCGAGACCTTGTATTGATATTGTATTCCATATCTAGGTCTTCGAGGCACCGAGTCAGACATCTGTGAGACTGTTCATTGGACTTCAGGCGAGTACATTCTCTGATAGTTTCTCATTTATGATATCCTCTATGTTCACTGTATCTAGTATAGATATCCATGTTCTCTTGACACTATGGTTACACGGATTGGTATATCCGGATCTCGTCATGAGATGTTATTCCTTGGTATATGGTGTATATGGTGCAAGTATTGTTTCATTGGTTATCTTGTACATGTACGGACACCGATTCTCGGGAAGACTAGCTATCTTCTTGGGGAATTGCATGCCATAACGTACCGTGGTTGGATCTATTATACCAGTCGGGGGTGGGGAGTATTATTATAGATATGTGATCAATATCCCTATTGAATAAAGTACAGATTACAGAATAGTGTTGATCATACACAGCACATATAATTAGCCAGGCCATATTGCATCTTGCCTAAGCCGATCACATGTTAAGCTAGTACTCACACACTTAGATATTAGTATTATTGTTTCATTGGCATATTGTTCATTATTGTACTTATTTCTAGTATTTCCTTATTGTATATATATCTCCTATATCTATTGTGCATCTTGTTTATCCACAGCTATTTACTGTTACATAGTTTTTATCATTAATTAGAACTGCTGTTAGAGATGTACTCTGCTCCTTTCCTGACTGGATATATTTTTTCAGATGACACTGAGGAGTGGTACCCTACCTTTTATGGATCCCAGGATATTGTGGGTTTAGATTCTGAGACCCTGGCTAAAGAGGGACTTATCCCAACTAAGACAGTTGACCCTGGAATTGTAACTTCATAGTATTCTTTGTACTGGATTTGTCTCCATCTTATTTTGTTACTTCTTTAGACTCATTGATGTATTATTTTAGACTCATGAGTTGTATTATGACTATTCTATTCTTTATCTGATTCGTGCTCAATTCTATCTTAGTTCTGTGATTGAGTATACTATCATTATTGGTGGTTCATTATATTGTTAGATAGATTATCTAGACAGCGTTCTACCGTCGATTCTGCGACGTAGGCTGGGCGTTGTTTTCGACTAATACCCTTACACCGGGTGCGGGTCGTGACAATCGACCTGCACAAGTTATTTCTATTGGTCACCAACCTTCGATGCAATGAACAACCAACACTGGAGAATGAGCTACTTGTTATTGACCTTTGTCGTAATAAGCAATCAATATCAGTGAATAAACCCCTATTCATCAATCTTGCCAAGCCTCCGGTCAAGGCTGAAGATTCTGTCGACTATGTGGAAGATAAAGAAATATTATATTTTATGAATAAAGAAGACTCTACTTCGCACTACATTGATGTTGAACCCTTTGCTAAATAATTCTTAGAGACTCTTCACCTCTACGAACCTATGCCCATACCCATGGCATATCCATTCCAATATGGTTCGTCATATGAACCATATAAGAAGACATACTTTATAGTCCCAGCGATACAAGACATGCAACGTCAGATAATTTTTGGCAAAGCTAGAAACAAAATAGTCATGCAGACTAATGGTTCTGACGAGAGTATGGGAAAGATACAACCATATCGTTATAGCTAACCATCCATGAACAACATACAAGAGATGAGCTACAATATAAAATTTGGCTTGGGACTAAATTATGGAAAAGGAAGACGGACTCCTATACGTTACCTCTCTCCTAAAGGAAAGCCAAAAATATACTACCAACGGACTGGTCATGGTTTGGGATATGTTATACCACCAACAAGTCATAAAAGTTCAGAATCAGAAGAAGAGACACATTCTCATTCCTCTGACTCATTATTGTCGGATTTTGATGAAAGAATGGATGACGTATTCAAACAGGCTTTCTCTGTAAATATTGTATCAACTGCCCTAGATGAGGAAGATGTTGAACTATTGGAACCATTCGAAAATAATCCATGGAAACAACAAATAGATACTCAATGGAAGCTTCAGTTTGAACAACGTAAACCACCTACAGAGGATAAAATAGTCTAAATTAATACAGGAGAAGAATCTTCTCCAAGACCAATCTTTATTAGCTAGAGTCTTCCTGAATAAGACCAACAAGCTTTACTCGAGTTAATAAAAGGGTATATTGATGTCTTCGCCTAGAGTTATAAGGATATGCTTGGCCTAGATCCTCAAATAGCCATACACAGACTCATTATTCTTCCAAATGCTAAACCGGTAAAACAGCAACAACGGCGGTTCCGTTCGGATATGATAGATACAATTGAAGCAGAAGTCAAGAAACTCCTAGCATGTGGCTTCGTTCGAGAAGAGTAACATCTAGACTGGGTACCCAATGTCGTTCTAGTCAGGAAGAAAAATAGAAAAGTCTGGGTCTGTATAGATTATCGAGATCAGAACTCGATTTGTCCAAAAGATAAATTTTCTCTTTCCATCACAGATCTCATGATCAACAATACATGTGGCTTTGAACGTATGTTCTTCATGGATGAATTCTCAGGATACAATCAGATCAAGATATCTCCTGATGACAAAAAATATACCTCTTTTCGTACACCATTAGGAGTTTATTGTTATACAGTCATGCTCTTCGTCTTGAATAATGCGGGTGCAACGTATCAATGAGCCATAAGTATAATTTTCTAGAACCATTTACGAAAAATAGTAGAATGCTATGTGGATGTGATGAGAACATAAAATATCATATTTTTATTCCTTAATGTATACTCCTTTATGCTCATTTGATGTCTAAATATCCTCATTATTTTTATATTTTGATCTAGGATGCAATTGGAGTCACTAAATACAAAATGGAGCTATTTATCAATTCTGGACAGTTTTAACACCTTGTAGCAAAGTGGTCATAACTTGCTCATCCGAATTCCAATCGAGCTAATCAAATTGATTTAGAAAGCTACGAGATAGAGGTACATTTTTACTGTTTTGAGTTTTCCGAGATTCTGGCTGCATCATGGACCAAATCAGGCTTGAAGTTGAGTCAACTATGCTGTGCACGAAAAGTGGAGCTGAATTAACCATTTTCCAACTTGTTCAAAGATTTTATTTTATTATTTGGGGGGTTGTAACTTCTAGAGAGTTTGTGGAAAGATATTGTGGGCTTCAAACAACTAATTTAGAGTGTATAAAAGGGGTAGAAATCAGGAGGAAAAGAGAGGAAAATAACACACAACTCTTCTTCTTCTTCTCTAATATTCTTTTGAAGTTTTCATGAACATGCGGAGCTAAAAGTCTTGTTGGTCGAAGAAAACAGAAGCCTTGGAATCAATAAACTTGTGAGATCTAAATTATTTTCATATGTTTGAATTATGCTTTGAGTATTGAATATTTTTCTATGCCTACTTTCATGATTGTTTTGTTTAATTACTAGGAGGCCTACTAGTCTATTATCCATTTTGATCTACTGCTAAATTAGACATCAAATCCATAATTGTTTTATTTTTCTAATTTGTGAAGCAACCAAGATTTAATGAACTATTTTGTTTTATTAGATCTTAGGAGAAAAACTTTTGATAAAATTAAATGCAACCGTTTGTGCTTGTGTTGTTTTGCTTCATCGATCTCTTGGTTCTTTAAGAAATTACTTGATTAAATTTTCAGCGCTTGTCTTGGATTATTTAGTAATTAAAGCTAATTAGATCTCTTGTTTCTAATTATCTAAGCCTAAGAGAGAGAGGAATACTTCCAACGGTGAATATTCAAAGTATGAGTTAATTTATGTTTACATCAATGATCAATTTTAAGATTCCAATGGTAGATGTTGACTGAGACCAACATTTGTTCCTTTGATTAATTTTAGTACTTTAATTGATTTTAGCTCTTCTTAATTTGCTTTTATTCAAAACTCCACCACCATCCTATTTCACATAGCATAAAGATTAACTAATTACTCTCCGTGGGATCGGTCCTTACTCTCTTTACTATAAATAATTTTAAGAGTAAAGGTTTTATAATTTGGGTGGCTACGACAATACACCAAATTTTGGCGCCATTGTCGGGGAGTAATTTTAGTTAATTTTTGTGCCTTATGTGATCTTTTCTTATAATTAAATCATTTTTATTTATTAGCAAAAAAATTATTCTTATATACTTTTTTGGATTGCTTGCTATCATTTTATTGACTGTTTATGATTGTAACTCGATCTTCTGATCAAAGTGATTTTCAGAGTGATCCATAAATAGAAAGAACTTTGCGCAGGTTAAGAAAGGAAGCTCAAAGAAACTCTAACAAGAATAGCCCTGCTCCAGATTCCTTACTTTATTGTAATTCTAATCCTGAAGAAGAGAAAGTCATGGCTGCAAATTAAACTTTGAAAGAACTTGCAGTCCCTGATTTGAACCAACACCCTTTATGCATAACATTTTCTACTTTAGATACTACTTCTAGTTTTGAATTTGTCATGACCCACACCCGATATAGGGGTACGAGAGCGTGGGTACGTCCAGCCTACGCCGCAGCATCGGCGGCAGAACGCTGTCTAGGTCATGTAACTATCTAATCAATCTCACATGAATATCCAACTCCATAAGGAGACGTGGATATCATAAAATAATGCTGGAAATACTCAATCATATAAACTAAAGCACGATGAGATATCAAGGCAAGCAAGAAATACAAGACAAGTCTAACGACAAAATAGTCATACCTGTAATCAGTAACATCCAATCCCCAAGTGTCAGCAACAAGTCCACTAAGGTCACAGTCTGGAAAATATTTTTCAGTCAGGAAGGAGCAAAGTACATCTCTAAATAGCAGTTCTAGATGGAAATATACTAGATGCATGTATAGGAACGAGAAAGGTACAAAAAGAAAATACTGAAAATACTGTAAGTAAATACAGGAAAAGAAACAATATGTCAACGAGCAAGAATTCTATGACTAAGTGTGTGAGTACTAGCTTTAACATGTGATCGGCTTGGGAACTTGATCAGGCTGGTTACATGTGATTAGTTATGATTCATGTAAGGTCAGGCTAACCGTTGGTTAGCTATGATGCATGTAGAGGTCAGGCTAATCACACGTAACAGCTATGAAGCATATAAATGGTCAGGCCACACCTGACGTGAGATGTGGGGTGAGCTATGATTCATGTAAAGTTGGGTATACATATCTACACTAAAATACTCTCCACCCCCGACTGGTATAGTAGATCCAATCATGGTACGCTATGGCACGGGATTCCCTAGGGAGGTAGCAAATCTCCCCGGGTCTCTGTGTCTGTACATGCACAAGATAACAAGGAACAAGTCTTGTACAAGCTACACCATGAATAAGGAATAACATCTCATGACGAGATCCGTGTATAGCAATCCGTGTAACCAACGTGTCAAGAGCATGGATATCTACACTAGATACAGTGAACATAGAAGATATCATAAATTAGAAACTAATCAGAGAATGTACTCGCCTGTGGTCCTGAGCAAAGTGTGAGGATCGATGTCCAAGATGAAATCACAGTCACCTAAAAATATCAAATATCCATATCAAAAAGTGTTTTGAAAAGGCTACATGCATACCTAGTTCTATGCTAGGTACAGGGTCATTTTTAGGTCCTTGGTGAGCTGTCTATGCCATACTTAACCATACTAGTCATTGCCAACTATATTAACTACTGCTAATATATATATAATACCTGTAGAGATTTCCACACTAACCAACATTGTATACACTGCATCATATTATACATACCCATATAATGTATACACATGACACTACTCCTAGCTAATAGTTTAACTTAGGTATATAAGTATCTACTATTTAGGAAACAAATAGCTTCTAACCTTGGTATCTCAAAACCTATCCTCAAACCCAAACCAATACTCAACTCAACTCACCTTACTCACTGTACTCTAACTGATACATAACTGAAATGCAGAACTCTAACTGAAAAGCAAAAATGCAGAAGATGCTCACTGCATAGATCCCCCTTCATAACACAGTGCACATACAAACCTTAACACCCTACACTCACTGCTCACCACAGCACTGAATTTCTGCTATGTGTACTTGTGCATCACTGAGACACTGAACTCAGTACACAGGCAATATTCACTGATACTTAGCCCACAGTGTCAGTGTCATTGAGACACTGACTGAGACTAACATTTACTTGACAATGCACTACTACCTGTGAGGAACCTAACTTCACTGCACTCTAAAAACTGAGACAATAGACACTGCTACCTCATGCTGAGACACTGGCTCCCACCTAATACCTAAACACATAGGCACACAGGTATCTAACACTGATACACTCACACAGCTACACACCCTCTTCCCTATATCTGATACACACAGACACAAGTTCCCTCACACAGAATTCACACAATCTAACTAAAATCAGGAACTCACACTGATCACCACACACTGCACAGAATTTCCTAATTACCTCAACACACAACGCTAAACTATCTGTATTCACACACACTAGACAACACTAACACACAGTGAGGATACCCTGAAATCCACACACAGAATACTCACACAACTACACAGGTACTCGACTGCACACAAGTACACACTGGCACCTAGACCCACAAATATATGTATTCACTGATACACATAGACACTCAGACCTACACAGTCACTCTCTAGAACCTGGGAATTTTCTCACTCACTCAAACAGGTATCTCCCCTACACACAGTTTCTGAAATAGCAAATACCTACAGCCAAAACCCATATTCACAAAAACATACTGCACATACTTACACACAAACACACAGCCACTGAATACTGATACACTAAAACTACACCCTACTGAATTACACACAGATCTCACCCCCTGCACACTGATACCTTACTGATACTTTCTCCCTTTCCATACTAACACTGGTACACTAGACACTAGGTTCTAGGATACACACACACATTATAATCTGCACACTGCACATCACAAGATTTACACAACTGACACAGGTATTGATACTCCATTGGCACAGACACACTGGCACATAGACACCTAGGTATCTCACACACTATCACACATAATTTAAACTGACACAGACACTCACACTCACACACTAATTCCTAACTACACCTCAACACACAGATAAACTCACAGAAGGATCACACAGAATCCTCCCTGCACCCTGAGAAACACACAGGTATTGGCACTGATACACAGGCAGTTTGCTGATACACACACTGAAATTCAATTACCTATACTGCACAGAATCCTCAATGAACCTGGGAATTCACTCACTGAATTCAGCATTGTTTACTGACACATGGACACAGGTCCTAACTCACACTGGCATTGAATACACACTAGTTACTAGGCTCTATGGCATACACACAGAAATTAATACACTGAGACACTGCTCTCTCTCACTCTCACCTAACTGATATACACAATCCTATTTCGAACTAAGACACAGGAATTAACATACAGTGAACTCAAACTGACTGATACTCACCACAGGTTCTGGATACAAGAAATACACACAGTTACATTGGCTCTTACTGACACAGGAACACATTGGTTCACATAGGTAACACTGAGATTAAAACACTACCACACACTGATATCTAACACGATGTACACACTGCTCCACAGAATTTCCCCAATACACATGCATAACCCGACTGCACACTGGTTCATAATTACCCAACACACAGAACTCTCCCCTAATGCACACAGCACAGTACAGCTGAACCCGACTACACACACACTCTCCCCATCCATGTACACACAATAGCACACAACCCATTTACAACACAAATATATTTATGTATATAGATTTATATATCAAAATATGCAAAAATTTGAATACATTAGGTAGATAAGTTCCTAATAAATATTCCATCGAACACAAAAAGTGTAGAAAAATGGATTTATATAAGAACCCATGAATCCTCAAATCAAATTCCTAAAATCGAGTTCAAACCTACATATATGAGATGAAATCTGCCTACATGTAATCCCCTATGATTTAGGGTCAACGAAAATTGGGGAAAACCAATGTAGGTCACCAAAACCCTAGAATTACTTAGGTCTTCATGTAGGATCTTAGAAATTGAGATCTACACAAAAGAGGGTTCCCTAATGGTAATAATCAACAGAAAACAGAATCTGAAAGAACTAAAATTGGATTTTACCTATAGGGAGATGGTTTCCCTATGAAGGTTCTTCTTCCCCAAGGTTCCTCGACCCAAGCTCCTTGTTTTCCTTGCTTTGGAGGAGGAAGATGGAATCCCTAGGGTTAGATTCCGAATTTGGGGTGGGGGAAATGGCTTTTCTAATGGAGGCTAGGGTTTCTTTCTTCATGAAGGAGAAAAGGTTGAGGGTGGCTCCCTTTTATATTAAAACTAGGTTAGGGTTTCAATGCATAGGATTAGGTTAATCCCCCAGGTTAGGTCATGAAGAACCTAATTAACTAAGGTTTAGTCATTCTAGGGTTTGAGGTTCAAACCTAAAATTGGAATTCTAGGGTTTCTCTAGAATTTGGGTTTTCAAATTAGGATTTAGCCATTAGGGTTAGTCCTAATGAGTTATAGGGTTTGACCTAAACCAAGCACAACTAACAATATATAAATAGTTTATAAAAACTCAGCAGATTAATTTATTACATAATTATTCAAAATAGTGAAATTACATAAATGCCCTAATCTGGAAATGTGGTAGTGACAAGTCTACCCTCCTTAAAAGAATTTCGTCCTCGAAATTTAAAGTCCTCATAGTAGTGTTTACTCATACCCATTAATATTTTCTATAAATAGTGAAATTCAACAACCCACATAATCCTGAAATAATCCACCTTGTCGTTTCGCAATTTTCAAAAATTTTCGAAATTACTATATTCCTGAAATATCCTCAAAAATTAAAATCAGTTTCCATTTCCTCACAATACTCACCAGTGCGACACTTAGAGATCCTCCTAATGCAACGTCCAAAAATTTCATAACTTGTGGTCAAAGAAATATAATGACAATCTCCTAAATTTTCTCAAAATATTTTTTTTTTAAATCATAAACAACCTTCCTAAGATTAATAAATCCTCAATTCTGCCATGTTATATTTTTAATCCTTTATTTAATCAATAATTATCCTCGAATTTTAATCGTCTTGCCTCTCTTGTCAAGTCATAACCCCTTTATGAATCTTCGTCAGGGTCAAACCCCAATACTCATGGTCCAAAAATCTTTCCTACAATCATACAACATGCAACCTGAGGGGAAATATGTACGGTCATGATGTCTTTTGTCATGGTATTACAGTCTCTGTATCAGGGTGTACTACTAACTATATTCTAACAAGAAAATTATGAATACAAGCCACGGTGCTAGGGAATCAATCATCAGAAGACGAAAACAACATGAGAAAAAAAGAAACCTGCTAACATATTTCTTGCGGTACCTCCTATCTCTAACATACTCTTAACTCTGGCACATATACTAACTAATTCCTATTCTTGTACACTGATATCCCTATCAACTAACCTTTAGTCCACAACATCCATGATTACACCCTCATTGCATACACCTGCTTATTAATACTTAAATCTGATACCAAGATTCTCTAATATAACCATGGTTCAATAATGCATCCAAGTTTGATACCTCTATCTCTTTAGTACCACATTCTCTGTCAGTTCTCGTTCCTACTACAATTGTCCATACTATTGTTCCCATCACTCCAGTGCACACCAAGTGTAACACCATACTAAGTACTGCTCTTCCCAATACAACTCTAGATGGACACCCAAGTCAGTCTGCGGTGCCATCTCAATCATGCTCAAGTCATCAGATCCTTACACCTGTATATCATCTACTCCTATATTTAATATTCATATTTCTCATCTACCATAAAATTAATCCTTAAAATAATCGTCAAGGTTTAACTTCTCGATCAACTTAAAAATAATTTGCATATACCTCCTCAAAGTCAGATACTCAACATCGAAATAAAATTTTTAATCACTTCTAAAATCTTTGTAGCCTTGACCATGTTTATGGAATCAAAATTTGAACCCTCAAAAAATTTAATGACATAAATCTCAACTCCTCAATAATTCTCAAAGTTAAAATTCATTTCCACTCTTTAATTTTATAAATCCACAAATATACATATAAGTGCTCACAGTCTCTAATACTCGAGGTGCACTCAATACATCTATTGTCTACAACTGTGTACTAAAATTATACTGCCCGAATCGCTTGCACTATTACCTTCAATGATCAAAGTTATCATCACATGTATTTTCTTCCATGATTTTCAATCTATATTAACTAGTATATCATCCAATTATCATCACGCAGAGTGCTTACTGTTATTAGCGTCATTCTCGACTAATCCTCGATATATAACCATTAGCACTCTTGGTATTATATCACTAGCTTCATTGATGGATTATCTCATCAAGCTCATTAGAACTCATGATCACATATATCTTCTATAACACTCATGTTTCTTTACTCTCATGGGCATGTATATGGTTCCTCATCTCGATGGTTGCATAGGTATTTTCCTTTAACCTTTTACAGCCTGTTAAACTAATCTGTGATACGCCTCACCATTTTCATTACCAATTCCGATATTTCTCTACTCATGACACCTCATTATAACTCCTCATGCATATAAATTTCTTTACTTTTAACATATCTGATATCAATCATCAAATTGAATCATGATCCATTAATCTTAACACTATTCCTCGATACCTAATTATTTACATAGATCACTCAAGTGCATAATCATGATTATCCAGGGCGGGTATGTTGGCTCTGATACAAATTCTTGGAACTATCACTGATACTCTATACTCTCCTTCTACTCACAGTCTCTAATGACACTTATCCTAGAAGCATTGTTACAAGGTACTATGCTATGAGTTAACTCTAGATTAAGGCCTACTGCTCACATGTCCAACTAGGAAACACTTACACTTACTAGCAACACTAAGTCAATACTAATACTCAAGACACAGACATAATTACAAGTCACTAATTATCATACTTAATAAGGAATCCTCAAAGAATAGGAGCTCAAAAAGTCTGGATTGAGGACTGAAGGTGTTTCTACTGCTAGCAACCAAAAGAACGATGGAATAAAGTCTTGTATAACAGAAACAGATAAGTGTTGAGATGATACTTTAAGAACAATTTTTTTTTAAGACACAACCTGATAATCATACATGTCGGTCAGAAATTATGACGCTGAGGATCCTCGCCATGCCAGTAAGCATAGGTGCGATAAACGACAGGTTCCGTAACTAAAGTACGCTACCCTACAGTCATGTCATCTAGAATCTTCGCTAACCGGTACGGCTGCGATAACTCTAGGTTCCATAACCCAAGCAGACGTTTCACCTTTCTCACTGTTCTCATCCATATATGTCATCAGATGATATCGTAAAATTTAGTCCGTAAAATTCATCTCGGCATGAAATCAACCTCTACAATGAAACCAAGATCCCAATTTAATAATTGATCAACAGGAATCAAACTCAATATCAACGAGTGAGGACAGACGAAAACAAGGCGAAGGATTTAAAAATTAGAAATTATAATAAGATTCTCAAGGGGTCGTCCCAGGAATCTCTCAAGAATTTGTGATTGAGTATCCTCTATCATCCTAGTATCCTATGTCCTATATTCTATAACAGGTACGCAGTAGTACAACTATGACATCGCACTACCACGATATCGTACAACTTACGAAATCGACCTGCATGGGCCACCACTAAAAATGTGTCACGATCCGCACCCGATATAGGGGTACGAGAGCGTGGGTACGTCCAGCCTACGCCGCAGCATCGGTGGTAGAACGCTGTCTAGGTCATGTAACTATCTAATCAATCTCACATGAATATCCAACTCCATAAGGAGACATGGATATCATAAAATAATGCTGGAAATACTCAATCACATAAACTAAAGCACGATGAGATATCAAGGCAAGCAAGAAATACAAGACAAGTCTAACGACAAAATAGTCATACCTGTAATCAGTAATATCCAATCCCCAAGTGTCAGAAACAAGTACACTAAGGTCACAGTCTGGAAAATATTTTCCAGTCAGGAAGGAGCAAAGTACATCTCTAAATAGCAGTTCTATATTAATGATATAAACTATGTAGCAGTTCTAGATGGAAATATACGAGATGCATGTATAGGAACGAGAAAGGTACAAAAAAGAAATACTGGAAATACTGTAAGTAAATACAGGAAAAGAAACAAAATGTCAACGAGCAAGAATCCTATGACTAAGTGTGTGAGTACTAGCTTTAACATGTGATCGGCTTGGGAACTTGATCAGGCTGGTTACATGTGATTAGCTATGATTCATGTAAGGTCAGGCTAACCGTTGGTTAGCTATAATGTATGTAGAGGTCAAGCTAATCATACATAACAGCTATGAAGCATGTAAATGGTCAGGCCGCACCCGACGTGAGATGTGGGGTGAGCTATAATTCATGTAAAGTTTGGTATGATCACATATCTACACTAAAATACTCCCCACCCCCGACTGGTATAGTAGATCCAATCATGGTACACTATGGCACGGGATTTCCTAGGGAGGTAGCAAATCTTCCCGGGTCTCTGTGTCTGTACATGCACAAGATAACAAGGAACAAGTCTTGTATAAGCTACACCATGAATAAGGAATAACATCTCATGACAAGATCCGTGTATACCAATTCGTGTAACCAACGTGTCAAGAGCATGGATATCTACACTAGATACAGTGAACATAGGAGATATCATAAATTAGAAACTAATCAGAGAATGTACTCGCCTGTGGTCCTGAGCAAAGTGTGAGGATCGATGTCCAAGATGAAATCACAGTCACCTAAAAAATCAAATATCCATATCAAAAAGTGTTTTGAAAAGGCTACATGCATACCTAGTTCTATGCTAGGTACAGGGTCATTTCTAGGTCCTTGGTGAGCTGTCTATGCCATACTTAACCATACTAGTCATTGCCAACTATATTAACTACTGCTAATATATATATAATACTTATAGAGATTTCCACACTAACCAACATTGTATACACTGCATCATATTATACATACCCATATAATGTATACACATGACACTACTCCTAGCTAATAGTTTTACTTAGGTATGTAGTATCTACTATTTAGGAAACAAATAGCTTCTTACCTTGGTATCTCAAAACCTATCCTCAAACCCAAACCAATACTCAACTTAACTCACCTTACTCACTGTACTCTAACTGATACATAACTGAAATGCAGAACTCTAACAGAAAAGCAGAAATGCAGAAGATGCTCACTGCACAGATCCCCCTTCATAACACAGTGCATATACAAACCTTAACACCCTACACTCACTACTCACCACTGCACTGAATTTCTGCTATGTGTACTTGTGCATCACTGAGACACTGAACTCAGTACACAGGCAATATTCCCTGATACTTAGCCCACAGTGTCAGTGTCATTGAGATACTAACTGAGACTAACATTTACTTGACAATGCACTACTACCTGTGAGGAACCTAACTTCACTGCACTCTAAAAACTGAGATAATAGACACTGCTACCTCATGCTGAGACACTGGCTCCCACCTAATACCTAAACACATAGGCACACAGGTATCTAACACTGATACACTCACACAGCTACACACCCTCTTCCCCATATCTGATACACACAGACACAAGTTCCCTCACACAGAATTCACATAATCTAACTGAAATCAGGAACTCACACTGATCACCACACACTGCACAGAATTTCCTAATTACCTCAACACACAACACTAAACTATCTGTATTCACACACACTAGACAACACTAACACACAGTAAGGATACCCTAAAATCCACACACAGAATACTCACACAACTACACAAGTACTCGACTGCACACAAGTACACACTAGCACCTAGACCCACAAATACATGTATTCACTGATACACATAGACACTCAGACCTACACAGTCACTCTCTAGAACCTGGGAATTTTCTCACTCACTCAAACAGGTATCTCCCCTACACACAGTTTCTGAAATAGCAAATACCTACAGCCAAAACCCATATGCACAAAAACACACTGCACATACTTACACACACACACAGCTACTGAATACTGATACACTAAAACTACACCCTACTGAATTACACACAGATCTCACCCCCTGCACACTGATACCTCACTGATGATTTCTCCCTTTCCACACTGACACTGGTACACTAGATACTAGGTTCTAGGATACACACACACATTATAATCTGCACACTGCACATCACAAGATTCACACAACTGACACAGGTATTGATACTCCATTGGCACAGACACACTGGCACATAGACACCTAGGTATCTCATACACTATCACACAGAATTTAAACTAACACAGACACTCACACTCACACACTAATTCCTAACTACACCTCAACACACAGATAAACACACAGAAGGATCACACAGAATCCTCCCTGCACCCTGAGAAACACACAGGTATTGGCACTGATACACAGGCAGTTTGCTGATACACACACTGAAATTTAATTACCTATACTGCACAGAATCCTCATTGAACCTGGGAATTCACTCACTGAATTCAGCATTATTTACTGACACATGGACACAGGTCCTAACTCATACTGGCATTGAATACACACTAGTTACTAGGCTCTATGGCACACACACAGAAATTAATACACTGAGACACTGCTCTCTCTCACTCTCACCTAACTGATACACACAATCCTATTTCTAACTAAGACACAGGAATTAACATACAGTAAACTCAAACTGACTGATACTCACCACAGGTTCTGGATACAAGAAATACACACAGTTACATTGGCTCTCACTGACACATGTACACATTGGTTCACATAGGTAACACTGAGATTAAAACACTGCCACACACTGATATCTAACACGATGTACACACTGCTCCACAGAATTTCCCCAACACACATGCATAACCCGACTGCATACTGGTTCACAATTACCCAACACACAGAACTCTCCCCTAATGCACACAGCACAGTACAGCTGAACCCGACTACACACACACTCTCCCCACCCATGTACACACAATAGCACACAACCCATTTACAACACAAATATATTTATGTATATAGATTTATATATCAAAATATGCAGAAATTTGAATACATTAAGTAGATAAGTTCCTAATAAACATTCCATCGAACACAAGAAGTGCAGAAAAACGGATTTACATAAGAACCCATGAATCCTCAAATCAAAACCCTAAAATCGAGTTCAAACCTACATATATGAGATGAAATCTGCCTACATGTAAACCCCTATGATTTAGGGTCCACGAAAATTGGGGAAAACCAATGTAGGTCACCAAAACCCTAGAATTACTTAGGTCTTCATGTAGGATCTTAGAAATCGAGATCTACACAAAAGAGGGTTCCCTAATGGTAATAATCAACAGAAAACAGAATCTAAAAGAACTAAAATTGGATTTTACCTATAGGGAGATGGTTTCCCCAAGCTCCTTGTTTCCCTTGCTTTGGAGGAGGAAGATGGAATCCCTAGGGTTAGATTCCGAATTTGGGGTGGGGGAAATGGCTTTTCTAATGGAGGCTAGGGTTTCTTTCTTCATGAAGGAGAAAAGGTTGAGGGTGGCTCCCTTTTATATTAAAATTAGGTTAGGGTTTCAATGCATAGGATTAGGTTAATCCCCCAGGTTAGGTCATGAAGAACCTAATTAACTAAGGTTTAGTCATTCTAAGGTTTGAGGTTCAAACCTAAAATTGGAATTCTAGGGTTTCTCTAGAATTTGGGTTTTCAAATTAGGATTTAGCCATTAGGGTTAGTCCTAATGAGTTCTAGGGTTTGATCTAAACCAAGCACAACTAACAATATATAAATAGTTTATAAAAACTCAGCAGATTAATTTATTACATAATTATTCAAAATAGTGAAATTACACAAATGCCCTAATCTGGAAATGTGGTAGTGACAGAATTAAAATCTGGACTAATACATTTATTACCCACCATTCATGGCCTTGCAAGTGAAGATCCTCACAAGCATCTAAAGGAGCTTCATGTGGTAGGCACAACTATGAAACCTACGGCGGTGTCCGAAGAGCAAATCAAATTAAGAGCCTTTCCATTTTCTTTAAAGGATTCAGCTAAGGATTGGCTCTATTATCTACCCTCTGGGAGCATTATCACATGGAACAAAATGAAGAGGCTATTCTGGAGAAATACTTTCCCGCTTCAAGGGCGGCCAATATCCGAAAAGAAATTTGTGGGGTAAGGCAACACAATGCAGAGTCTCTCCACGAGTAGTGGGAATGTTTTATAAAATTATGTGCAAGTTGCCCCCATCATCAAATTAGTGAGCAACTACTTATCCAGTACTTCTATGAAGGCCTCCTACGAACTGATAGAAGCATGATAGATGCTGCTAGTAGAGGAGCTTTGGTAAATAAAACTTCTGAGGCCGCAAGAAATTTAATTGCAAATATGGCAGCAAATTCTCAACAATTTGGCACTAGGCTAGATCTTCCATCTAGGCATTCTAATAAGGTAAATATTTCTTTCCTAGAATAACAAATATTTAGTTTAACATCTCTTATTCGCCAAATGGCTGTAGGTAACATGCAAACAGCAAAGGCTTGTGGAATTTGTTCAGTAGCAAGACATCCAACTTACATGTGTCCAACTCTTCAAGAGAAGCCCAATGAACAAGTGAATGTGGTAGGTGCTTTTCCTGGACAACCGCAAAGGAAGTATGATCCATATTCAAACACTTACAATCCAGGATGGAGAGATCATCCCAATTTCAACTATGGGAATCCATAAACAAATCAGCTTGTCAATCAAAATTGCTCAAGTTACTAACAGTACAAGCAGCCATATCCTAAACAACAACCAAACCAAACTTTTAACTCTGTTATGTCTTAGAAGATATTGTTAAGTCTCTTTCCACTAATAATTTATAATTTCAACAGAAGACAAGGGCTAGTATTCAAAGCTTGGACAATCAAATAAGCCAAATGGCTACAATAATTAATAAGCTAGAGGCACAAAGTTCAGGAAAACTACCATCTCAAATGATAGTAAATCCAAAAGAAAATGCAAGTACAATCGTTTTGAGAAGCGTTAAAGAGGTTGACATTCCAATGAAAGAAGCACCTGCAACGTCAAAACAAGAAGAAAAAAAAATACCATAGTAGACGCGAACGTCCCCAATGATGATGAGGTATCCAATTGTAAGTTTACACCCCTTTATGATTATAAGCCAGTACCTCCTTTTCCTCAAGATTCAACAGAATCTAGAAAAATTAAACAAAATAATGAGTTATATGAGACTTTTCGTAAATATGAGGTAAATATTCCACTTCTAGATCTATCAAACAAGTACCTCGCTATGCTAAATTTTTAAAAAAATTGTGTACAATAAAGAGAAAACAAAAGCTTAAAGGATATGAAAAGGTAAAAGTTGGGAAGAGTGTTTCTGCAATAATTCAACGAAAACTCCTTATGAAATGCAAAGATCTTAGAATGTTTACTATCCCTTGTAAGATAGGTAACAATAGATATGAGAAAGCTATGTCAGATTTAGGAGTTTCTATCAATGTCATGCTATATTCTATATATGAATCTTTAAATCATGGACCTCTGAATAAAACTGGTGTTATAATTCAATTGGCTGATAGATCTAATGCCTATCCTAAGGGAGTAGTCGAGGATGTTCTTGTACAAATTGATAATTTAGTTTTTTCTTCTGATTTTTATGTGCTTGATATAGAAAATAGCGATCAAACTACTCTAATTTTGTTGGGAAGACTATTTATAAAGACATCCAAGACTAAGATAGATGTTCATAGTGGCACATTTACTTTAGAATTTGATGGTAAAATTGTTAAATTTAATATTTATGATGCCATGAAATATCCTGATCATGATAATACTGTTTATTCTATTGATGTGGTTAATTCTTTAGCACAGGGTATTTTTGAACTTGATGGCAAAGATGGATTAGAAGTGGCCATTAGTGAGCATCTTAAAAAAAAGCATAATAAGTTAGATTTGAGTTCTAATTTGCAGGAAATTGTTGCAGCATTGAAAGATTTTTCAAAAATACAACAATCAGGTAACGTTTCTTATATTTCATTACCAATTTCTAACAAGAGGCCTTTACCCTCTGTTTTGCAGGCCCCTATTCCAGACTTGAAGCCTCTGCCTAGTCACCTCAAGTATGTATTCCTTAGAGATGGAGGAACATTACCAGTGATCATCTCCATTAAACTTAGTGCACCACAAGAAGAAAAGCTTGGGCAGATCTTAAGGAGCATAAGACGGCTATTAGTTGGACAATTGCGGATATAAAAGGAATTAGCCCATCTATATGCATGCATCACATCTTACTTGAGGAAGGAGCAAAACCTTCCCGTCAACCGCAAAGAAGATTGAACCCGCCCATGATGGAGGTAGTAAAAAAGGAGATCCTAAAACTTCTTGAAGTTGGAGTGATCTATCCTATTTCGGATAGCCAGTGGATTAGCTCGGTGCAAGTGGTTCCTAAAAAGATCGGGATAACTGTCCAGAAGTATCAAAATAATGAGTTAGTTTCCACTCGTATCCAGAATGGGTGGAGGGTTTGTATAGATTATAGAAAATTAAATGCTGAAACCCGAAAGGACCACATTTCTTTACCTTTTTTTGATCAAATGCTTGAAAGGTTAGCTGGTCATTCTTACTATTATTTTCTTAATGGTTATTCGGGTTATTTTCAAATTGCAATTGCTTCAAAGGATCAAGAAAAGACAACTTTTATATGCCCATTTGGAACTTTTGCATATTGTCGCATGCCATTCGGTCTTTGCAATGCCCCAGCTACTTTTCAAAGGTATATGGTTAGCATATTTTTAGACTATATTAAGCATATTATAGAAGTATTTGTGGATGATTTCACAGTTTATGGAGACTCTTTTGATAAATGCTTGCATAACCTTACACTTGTTCTTCAAAGATGCATATAAACTAATATTGTGTTAAACTCTAAAAATGCCATTTTATGGTTGAACAAGGTATAGTTTTGGGTCTTATTGTTTTATCTAAGGGAATTGAGATAGATAAAGCCAAAATTGATATTATTCAATCTTTACCTTATCCCACTAGTGTGCGAGAAGTTCGTTCTTTTCTTGGACATGCATGTTTTTACCGAAGATTCACCGAAGACTTCTCCAAAATAGCGGTACCCCTTTGCAAGTTGCTACAAAAGGACGTGGCTTTTGAATTTGATGAAGCATGTAAAAAGGCATTTGATACACTAAAGAAACTATTAACTTCTACCCCAGTTATCCAGCCCCCTAACTGGAACGTGCCTTTCGAGATAATGTGTGATGCAAGTGATTATGCAGTAGGAGTTGTTTTTGGTCAAAGGATTGGAAGAGCATCTCATGCCATTTTTTATGCTTCAATAACTTTAAATGATGCACAGAAAAATTATTCTACTACTGAAAAAGAAATTTTGGCTGCTGTTTTTCCTTTAGAAATTTTTTAATCTTATTTGCTTGGTACTAAAGTCATTGTTTATTCTGATCATGCAGCTCTTCGCTATTTGATAATGAAGAAATAGGCAAAACCAAGGTAAATTCGATGGATACTTCTCTTAAGTGAATTTAATTTAGAGATCAAAGACAAAAGAGGGACAGAAAATAGTGTTGCAGATCATTTAAGTCGTTTAGTTCATATGGAGGATGAACTTTGTCTGCAAGAAACGTTCCCTGATGAGAAATTGTTTGCTTCAAGTGTGACATTACCTTGGTATGCTAATATTATAAATTATTTGGTTACTAATATGTTTCCTCCTGACTTGTCAAAGGCTCAAAGAGATAAGATCAAAAGTGATGCCAAATACTATGTATGGGATGATCCATACTTGTGGAAGCATTGTGCAGATCAAGTGATAAGAAGGTGCGTTCATGAAAATAAAATTATTTTAATTCTCAACTTTTGTCATTCTTATGCATGTGGAGGACATTTTGGAGCTAAGAGGACGGCAAGAAAAGTATTAGAATGTGGTTTCTATTGGCCGTATTTATTTCGTGATTTATATTTTTTATAAAACATGCAATAATTGCCAAAAACAGGTAATATATCTCAAAGGAATGAAATGCCACAAAATCCTATACTATTTTATGAAATTTTTGATATTTGAGGCATCAATTTTATGGGATTGTTTCCTGTATCTTTGGGTTATGTTTATATTTTGCTTGCTGTTGATTATGTATCAAAATGGGTAGAAGCTAAAGCTACTGGGACTGATGATTCTAAAGTTGTTTCAGATTTTATAAATTCTAACATATTCTCCAGGTTTTGGATTCCAAGAGCCTTAATAAGTGATCGAGGCACTCACTTTCGCATCGAACCATGGAGACATTGCTGAGAAAGCACCATGTAACCCACATGGTGTCAACTGCCTATCATCTACAAACTAGTGGACAAGCGGAAGTGTCAAATAGAGAGATCAAGTCCATCATTGAAAAGACGGTCAATCCAAGAATAAAAGATTGGAGTTTCCGCTTGGATGATGCTTTATGGGCTTGTAGAACTGCATATAAGACGCCTATCAGTATGTCACCTTACCAGTTGGTGTTTAGGAAACCATACCATCTTCCGGTTAAGTTAGAACACAAGGCTTATTGGGCTATCAAGAGTTTCAATATAAAGACATATGAAAATGGAGAACATAGGAAATTACAACTACAAGAGTTGGAGAAAATTGGCAATGACGCCTAGGAGAATGCTCGAATTTATAAAGAAAATATGAAGGCTTTTCATGACAAGATGATCTCTAGGAAGGTGTTTCAAGTTGGTCAAAAAGTCCTTCTATACCAGTCACGACTTCGTCTGCTTTCGATTAAATTGCATTCTCGTTGGATTGGACCTTTTATTGTTACTAATGTTTTTTATCATGGTGCAGTTAAAATTCAAAGTTTAGGAACTTTGAAAGTGTTCAAGGTAAATGGCCAAAGGCTAAAGGTTTTCTATGAAGGTTTCAAAGTAGAGAATGTGGATAAATTGGACCTTGAGGATCCAATTTTTACCAATTGAAGGAGGAAACATCCACGACAATAAACAGAGGCAACCCAAGGGGAGTTTGTTCTTATTCTTTCATTTTCATTTTTTTTATTTTGCCTTTTTCCTTGTATTTCACCTTACATTGAGGACAATGTCAGTTTTAAGTGTGGGGGAGGGGATTTACTTTATTTTAAGCATTTTTAGTTCGCTATTTTCAAAAAAAAAAAATTGTTTTTTAAATAAAAAGAATTTTGTTTTTTTGTTTTTAATGATTTTTGGTTGTGTATGTCATGAGTAAGGTTCAACTAAATTTGAAAAATTCATAACATAATTGAATAAGTAATTTTTTTTAACTTAGAATTCATTAGTTTAGTTATTTTTTATTGAAATGGTAGTATCTAAATTTGGTAGACAAAAGCCACTGAGGTTTTGAGCCTTTAGACTGACACATCAGTTTCATTATTCTTTCATGAGATATATTCTTCTACTGATTTGTTTCTCTAGAACTTGCTTTGATTCTCTTCGAGGTCACATTGACACATGCATGCATGAACATGATTAAGGCCATCTTTGTTATGCGTTACATAAGCCAAATAGTCCACCTTGTAATTAATTTTCTTTTTGTTGACCCCCTTTGAGCTTTATTGTCTTTTTCTTGGTATACCCACATTACAAGCTTTCAACCTATAATATTTATACATTTTTCCCAAGTCACAAAGCTAGTGGAGCATTGTTGATCATTATGATATATATGGGTGTACGAAGAAATAAGTGTGGGGGTGTCTAAATTTGTGGTTTGGTTACAACCAACAACATGGAACATATTTTTATCCTCAAATTTCCTAAGTTCCATTATAGTTCAAAAAAAAGAGAAAAAGAAAAAAAAGAAAAAAAAGGGGGTGAAAATTGTTTTACATTGTTTAAATGCTTTAAAAGCCAAATTGAAGACGTTGCAAAATAGAGTGATTGATTTTATATGTTTTATATTGAGATTGAGTTGATTCATTTTTTCTCCACTAGTTTTGATGGCTTTTGAGCTACACTCCCAAATATATCCCACCTTAATCCTAAGCCACGTTATAACCCATGAAAAGTCCTTATAATTTATGTTATGCATATGATCCCAGTGGTGGAGCATGAGAAGATATGCAAGCTTATGGTTGATCATTTCTTCTGGAATGAATTTGAGTGAAATATATACCTTCAAACACATGAGAGTTGAGTGTTTATTCCCGTGGGGGTCTACCTATTTAGTTTACTCAATTTTTCAAGTAAAATACCTACTAAGTAATTAGAAGTTGTTTAAGAATATATGTTCATGATATGTTATGAGTTTTAAAGAGCTTGGTTATTTTTATTTATGACATTGCAACCTTGATTTATTTTTGGAAAAATAAATTAGAGTTTCGTCCGAGGACGAGCAAAGGTTAAGTGTGGGGGTATTTGATGAGAACATAAAATATTATATTTTTATTCCTTAATGTATTTTTATTCCTTAATGTATACTCCTTTATGCTTATTTGATGTCTAAAGATCCTCATTATTTTTATATTTTGATCTAGGATGCAATTGGAGTCACTAAATGCAAAATGGAGTTATTTATCAATTCTTGACAGTTTTGATACCTTGTAGAAAAATTATCATAACTTGCTCATCCGAAGTCCAATCGAGCTGATCAAAATTGATTCGGAAAGATAAGAGATAGAGGTACAATTTTACTGTTTTGATTTTTTCGAGATTATGACTACAACATGGACCAAATCAGGCTTGAAGTTGAGTCAACTATGTTATGCACAAAAAGTGGAGCTGAATTAACCATTTCCCTACTTGTTCAAAGATTTTATTTTATTGTTTGGGGGGTTGTAACTTCTAGAGAATTTGTGGAAAGATATTGTGGGCTTCAAACAACTAATTTAGAGCATATGAAAGGGGTAGAAATCAGGAGGAAAAGATAAAGGAAAACAACACACAACTCTTCTTCTTCTTCTTCTTCTCCAATATTCTTTTGAAGTTTTCATGAATATGCGGAGCTAAAAGTCTTCTTGGTCGAAGAAAACATAAGCTTTGGAATCAATAAACTTGTGAGATCTAAATTATTTTTATATGTTTGATTTATGTTTTGAGTATTGAATGTTTTTCTATGCCTACTTTCATGATTGTTTTGTTTAATTACTAGGCAGCCTACTAGTCTATTATATATTTTGATCTACTACTAAATTAGACATCAAATCTGTAATTGTTTAATTTTTCTAATTTGTGAAACAACCAAGATTTAATAAACTGCTTTGTTTTATTAGATCTTAGAAGAAAAACTTTTAAAAAAATTAAATGCAACCGCTTGTGCTTGTGTTGTTTTGCTTCATCGATCTCTTGGTTCTTTAAGAAATTACTCGATTAAATCTTCAGCGCTTGTCTTGGATTATTTAGTAATAGAAGCTAATTAGATCGCTTGTTTCTAATTATATAAGCCTAAGAGAGATAGGAAATACTTTCAACGGTGAATATTCAAAGTATGAGTTAATTTAGGTTTGCATCAATGATCAATTTTAAGATTCCAATAGTGGATGTTGACCGAGACCAAAATTTATTCCTTTGATTGTTTTTAATACTTTAATTAATTTTAGCTCTTCTTAATTTGCTTTTATTCAAAACTCCACCCCCATCCTATTTTACATAGCATAAATATTAACTAATTACTCTCCGTGGGATCGATCCTTACTCTGACTACTATAAATAATTTTAAGAGTAAAGGTTTTATAATTTGGATGGCTACGACAGCACACCAGGATGACATCGATGTCAAGAGTCGCTACAAAGATGATCACTTTCAAGATTTAAAGATTGTGTTCAAATTGATGTGCCACCACTAGTTGAAGATGAATCCAACTAAATACTTTTTGGGAGTCTCCGGTGGGAAGTTCCTTGAATTTGTTATAATTTCCAAAGGTATTCACATTGACCCTGATAAAATCAAAGCTATCCTTGAAATACAGCCTCCACATAATCTCAAAGAACTTCGTGGTCTGCAAGGTCGTCTGGCATACATTAGGAGGTTTATCTCTAATCTTTCGGAACAATGTCGACCTTTACTCAGTTAATGAAGAAAGGTGTATCCTTTGTCTGAAATAAAGTACGTCAATACGCATTCGACAACATCAAACGATATATAACAAATCTGCCAATTCTGGTGTCTCCGATCATAGAAAAACCCTTTTTTCTGTATGTTCGAGCAATAGATAACTCCCTAGGATCTCTTCTTGCACAGAAGAGTGACGAAGGCCATGAACGTGCGATCTATTATCTTAGTCGCATGATGGTCAGCGCTAAACATCGATACAATCCTATAGAAAAAGAATGCCTCGCTTTGATATTTGCTATTCAAAAGACACGACATTGCATGTCAGGTCAAACTATTCATGTCATATCCAGAGTAAATCCCCTCTGTATATTGATGACCAAGCCAAGCACACTCAAGTCTCGGTTGGCTACATGGACAATGTTGCTATCACCTTATGACATGCTATATGTTCCGTAAAAAGAAGTGAAGGGTCAAGCGCTAGCTGAATTCCTGGCAGCTCATCCTGTACCGGAAACTTCCAAACTATACGATTACATCCAAGATAAAGTCTTAGAATCTAATATGACAATGGGAGATGACACCTGGCAACTATTCTTTGATGGCGCATCAATAATAGGACCCAAAGGCAACATAGTAGCTAAAGTTGGCATAGTCCTAGTATCTCCTTACAAACTACTCATTCATCGAGCATATTCTCTCAGTGAACCATGTTTCAATAACATGGAAGAGTACAATGCTCTACTTAATGATCTCCAATTAGCTAAAAAATTGGTCATAGAATATCATGAAGCCTATGGAGATTCTAAAATGATAGTCAATCATATTAGGGGAGAGTATAAGGTTCGACATAAAGACCTCATCCCTTATCATTAAGCGGTAATCGAACTGGCTTTTACTTTCAAAGGATTCTTCATTGAGCATGTGCCTCGCTTACAGAATATGGAAGCTGATGCTTTGGCTAGCCTAGCAGCAACATTGGTTGTTCCCTAAAGAGACAACACTCAATTATGATAACAGGATGAGAGTTGTTCTGTACAAAAATAACTTGTAAGTTGAACAGAGTTACGTCATAATTTTAACTTCCATGGATAAAGATTGGAGTAACCCTTTTATAGACTACGCTACTTTTGGGATTCTTCCAGAAGATCCAAAAGAAGCCACTTCCATTAAAAGATGCTCACTCCGATTCTACTATGATGCCTCACCCAAAATATTATATCATCGTTCTTATGATGGATTAATGCTACGTTATATTTCCAACCCTGAAGCGAGATAATAACTTTATGAGGTTCATGATGGCATATGTGGAGCACATCAGCCGGGTCCTAAATTACAAGACTGTCTCAGAAGAATGGATTATTATTGGGTCACCGTGGTGGCAGATGCTATAGATTACGACCATAAATGCATATCATATCAAATTTATGCAAATTTTATCCACTAACCAGTAGAGTTCTTATACCCTACAGATGCCTCCTGGCCTTTTGAAGCTTAGGGAATGGATATTATTAGTCCAATCAGCCCTTCTTCTTCTAGATGGCATCGGTTTATACTTGTAATAAACGATTACTTCTTCAAATAGGTAAAAGCGGTCCCGCTTATCGAAGTTAAAATGTCCAACATAATTAACTTCGTCAAACACTATGTTATCTATCATTTTGGTGTTCCCCGGAGGATAATACATGACAACGGACCATAATTTTTCAGTCAAGCATTATATCGGTTCTGTGACAAGAATCAGATCCAGAATGTAGCATCTACGGCCTTCAATCCAGCAGCCAACGACTTAGTTAAATCCTTGAAAAATACCATAATCAAACTCCTTAAAAAGTTTGTCTCATCCAACAAACATGATTGGAATGAGAAACTCGTGGAGTGTTTATGGGCTTATCGTACGACAGTTCAAATTCTAACTAGTTGTACACGATTCTCTTTGGTCTATGGATGTAAAGTGGTCCTTCTACTCGAAATTCAGATACCTTCTCTCAGAATAGCTATTTCTAATGAGCTAACAGTATCGATTATGCCTGCAAGAATTAGAAGTATTGGATGAAAAGCTCATGCACGTTCAACAGCATATTAAACTATACTAAGCACGCATTTTAAGAGATTTTAATCGAAAGGTCAAGGAAATAATATTCTAGGTCTGTGAATTTGTCCTTACAGTGAAGAGACCTATGATCACAATCCATAAGAGCAAAGGAAAATTCTAGGCTAAATAGGAAGGTCCTTATGTGGTGGAGACAGTATTCTCCATGGGAGCCTACAGACTTGCTAAGCCTAATGGAAATTTGATAATGATGCCTATCAACAACAAATTTCTCAAAAAATATTATGTCTAAGAACGACATATTCTTCTCCATCTCCAGTAGATTAAAATAAGATGTACAACAGATACATTTTGTTTAATCCCCAATAACTCATAGCCTACACGACCTCTCAAACTAATACCTATATTCATTTTTGAATAAGACATGGGTAATTGGTCCTCAAAGTTCCCCAACGGGATAATACTCAGATCCAATGGAACACTCTCGTTGAGTTCATGTAAATAATTCTCTCCAAAAAATATTCTATTCTTAAAGCCCAGTTGTTTTAAGGATATCCTATTCCTGATCCCTAGTTAGGTTAGGAATAATCTCACATGTTTACTCACTAGTCAATAAGTGTAATATGATTCATGTCCATATTACCTATGAATCATATTTCATTTATTATCCCCTAAAGAGAAGATAATAGTTCACCCCTGAACTACTCTTTCTTCACTTTCTCGATGGAGTAAACTAGTGAACTAGCACGTCCACATCACCTCTGATAGTATTGTATCCTATAAAATTTATCATTTTTACTAAGCACGAGTATTCCTCGGGTGATACAACTGCCAAATTCTCCCACAGAATTATCCTACCATGTCCATACCTCTGAGCAGCTATATATTCAATTGGTCTCGATTTGAAAGTATCACTAAGGAGAAAAAAAATTCTTTATTGATAGAAAAATAAGAAAAAACAATAATACAAATGCTTAAGAAGAGGATGGGTCAGAATCTTCTAAGTTATTCATAAATATCATAAGAGCATACAGAATACAAATGTCCAATGATGCAAGCAGTTGATGTAAGATGTCTGTTTTGGCTGATTCTTCTTGTTTTTCTGAATCAACAGAAGGATGGAGGGAATCAGTGATCTCATTCTGGAGCGGAGAAATGCCATAACCAGAGTTAGTCGTAATGGGTAGGAGAATAGTCATTTCATCAAACTTTCGTTCCTCCTTCAAAGACTTGTTCTGGGAAGCCATCAGTAGATTCGAATGAAGAATGTGGAATTTAGTAGCCGACTCTTATTTATAAGAAGTGGGGCGATGGTTTAGATGTTTCTACGTGATTCGTTAACAACAAAGGTAACGATTCAGAACCCTACTATTCCATGATGGTTCATATCCTCATACACAAATCATAAAGAATGCAACTGTTCGTTCCCTATACGAAGAGCATAACACAAAACGTACAATTGTTTTGTATGATCGGTCCAAGGATTCCCATGTGCGCACATTTGTCTGATTGACAAAAAATTTTGCATAGTACGCATGATCAGACAAGTTGCAAGAATGCGCGTGACAAACCACACAGTGCACATAAAATCCAGTTTTCTCTAAAAAAATACCTTTATGTGTAGGATGGAAAGGGAAGTCAACATATTCACTCTTTTCTGGCGCACTTCGACCAAAGCCTTCTGTCAGCAATACGCCTACAATACAATGAAGTCAAAAATAAAATTTTATTGATGTTTAATCATGATTACATATGATGGAGATCTATCACAGCAAGATTTTCATTCTTAAAAAATCATGATAATACATATAAAAATTTATTACATCTGGATTTTCATATGATGGGGATCTATCACAGAGCTATCACCATCTTTGTGTGTCGTTTTCTCCCGATGCAGATGAACTAAGGTGACGAAGAAATAGGCTCCTCAGTACAAACCACAGTACATGAAAAAGAAATCCATTCTATGGCGAGGGTTCTATACAGGACTGGGCCTGTTTAAATTAGCACGGCCCCATTTTTGTCGAACTCGATGGAGTACATGGAAAGTCGAACGAAAGCTATTCCGTTATTGTCATCCAGCGCCACCGCTAGAAGCCCCAATTGGGATTCTAATCCCAACCATGTAATCAGCACAGGGGCCATATTAAGAGAGTGATTACAGCCAACTGGGTTTGAAAATAATAAACAGTCTTCTAGGTAATTTATTTGTTCAACACGAATGACAAAACCTATGATATCCTTCTATGCTCCATCACACAAAGAGCTAAGCGGCAACGATCTCCAAATGAGCCTCCCACCCATCATTGAGAAGCATCTCCTCTTGCGTCTTCTCGACGGACAATAAAGCCGATGGAGCCATACTACTACGGTAATCTTCGTAGACTCACACTTAACAGTAGCCATGGTCAAGTCTCACAGCAAGAAAGAGATAAGTCTGGGAATGCTTGGTAAAGTTTTGCTCCTATTTATAAGAGAAGACATGACAAGTATGTCATAGCTCTTAAAAATTATTCCTAAAAAGCTGCCCGCATCTTCGAAAAAGTCTTCTGTGTCTCCTCAAAGTCTGCGTCAAAACCAAAAAATTAAGCCAAAGATAAGTTCATGTCATCTATGTCAACAAATCCGTTAGATTTCTGTCCAGAGTGCGCGCAAAAAACATATCAACAACTTTTATGCTTCTATTTCAATATAATTTTGAATTCATCTAAACGAATTCAAAAACTTTGAAGGGGGTCTTGTAGAAGCATAAAAAGTACACCTCAGATAGATGACGTAGTTTTCTATAAATAAACCCAACAAGTAGAAAAATGGTGCACTTTCTACTTGTTTTAGAAGAAAGACGCACATTTTCTTACTTTGGTGCACTTTCCATTAATTTCAGAGGATGGCGCACTATTCAGAGAGTAGAAAAGTGGCGCACTTTTTTAATGTTAAGAAAGATGATGCACAAACGATTTTATCTCCCCCAACCTTTAATATAGCAGACTGACAGCTGACAGATGCAGAAATCAAAGAGTCAGATGTCATCATTATAGCAAAGCTACGACACGCAAACCAAGGTTATTATTTAGCGACCCAACCGCAGTGCCATTCTCACAAAAAGTGCGCTGTAGTGCCATTCTTTTCAAAAGTGCGCCGCAGTACCATTTTTTTTAAAAGTGTGCCGCATTACCATTTTCTTCAAAAGTGTGTCGCAGTGCCATTTTCTTTAAAAGTTCGCCGCAATGCCAATCTCTTCAAAAGTGCGCCGCAGTGCCATTCTCTTCAAAAGTGCTTCGCAGTGCCATTTTCTTCAAAAGTGCATCGCAGTGCCAATCTCTTCAAAAGTGTGTCGCAGTGCCAATCTTTTCAAAAGTGTACTGCAGTGCTATTTTTTTTAAAAGTTTGCCGAAGTGCCATTATCTTTAAAAGTGCGCCATAATGTCATTCTCTTCAAAAGTGTGTCGCAGTGCCAATGTCTTCAAAAGTGTGTCGCAGTGTCAATCTTACTAAAAATGCGCTAGTCTCCAAACGACTTCAAAAGTGTGCATAATATCCTAACAGACAGTGAGCATTTACGAATGTGTGTCATACCTGTCATACTTCTCGTGAAAGGTGTACAAATAACTTTCCTCCATGACCTATGCTTTTCTCTTATTGGAAGCTACGTGTCAAGCATGCAGCAAGTTGTGCACCCACTCATACAAAATATTGGGTGTTAGTCCACCAAAAGTGCGCACATAATGTTATAACAGTGTTGACTGTCCATTGTGCGGTCACACTCTCGTAACCGCTCATAAACTATATAAATACAGGTTCTTTACAACCAAGGAGGGGACAGGCAGCGACTACCTTCAGAATACGCACAGAGAGGAGGACATAAAGACAGATAGAGAGAAAGGGGCTAAAAATTTTAAGTCTTTGAAATTCAAGAGCAGATTGAGATAAATAGAAGCTTCTTATGCCGTTGTGCCAGAGCTTTCTTATTGTTCAACTCTCCAAGTTGTTCACAAAATTCCCTATATTTTTTTGTCTTCGTGTGCAATTCTCCATCGTCGTGTGCATTTCTTCATCGTAGAGTGGTCCAAGGAGTAAAGTGATCATCCGCAGATCAGATCTCTACAGCTAGACTTCTCCAGAATCTATTGTACCTAGATTCCTATTTAAGATCTTTTTTGTACTTTTCTTTCTTTTCAACAGTTTGTAACACAAAAGTTTCATATAAACTTTTTCTCGCAAACAAATAGGACTCTGCTAAGGATCGCGTACTGCATCAAAAATATTGACCAAGATTTATTATATGTGTTCCAACATGACATCATTATTATGTTTTAACACCAAATCCTTAGTTGAGTTATTTATATTCAAGTTAGGGACTTTCCATGTATGAAACCTTGAAAGCTAATTTATTGGCCCACATGCTCACTTTTTTACTCTTAATTTAGTTTATGCAGTAAGGAGTAATCTTCCAAGTTATTGTAGATAATTATAGTATAACTTTTAGCCATAGATTCATAGAGCCAAATAAAATCATATCCCAATATAATTGATGTATTCATCTAATGTAAAATACAATTCTATGCTCCTCATATTTAGGTATTAAATCTAGCCTTGCCAAATTAATAATGATAAATGACATATTTATTTATGGTCGATTCATTTAGTGTACCCCTTTGGCCTTACCCTTTTGGATACATATATGTGTAAGCCTTCTGGTATTATTAACAAAGTATTTCTAAGGTTTGCATGTCAAATGAATAAGGGTATTTATGGTTTAGAGTAGGCTCGACGATTATAGTACAACTCAGCTCTTTTATTCTAGCATACGGGTTTTACCAATCCAAATCAGACTTTTCTATGTTCATATATTCTACCCACTTTCTTTTTTATTTTGATAATTTGTTATTCAATGGCAACAACAAACAATTTTCTCAAGATATAGCTTACATGCTTTTAAGCCGCTCTTCTTTGAAGGACCTTAGGAATTTATATTACTTCTTATATGTAGAAATGCTTCTTGTATCTTTTATGCTTCTTCTGAAATGATATTAATATATTTATTAGTCTTGGATAATTCTTGGTTCTAAGGAAGTAAATACTCTAAGGAAATGACAACTACTAATGGAAAAATTGATATTCAAAAAATTTTGATACACTATGCTAGGTCACACAACATGAACACTTTCATGACTATATGCACATCTGATACATAAATCTATCAAATATGAACACCTTCACACAAGTGACTAGCGTTGTTTTCTTTGAATGATCAACTGATTGATCTAGGTTCATGATAGATATAATCTAATGACCGATCTTGATCATCATTCTCATCTTATGAATCATGATTGATCTTTTATTTGACATGTATCCTTATGATATTGTTCTATCGCTTAGACTGATACAATATTACAATAATCTAGATCATGTCATAAAAAAGTAATATGTAATGAACAATAAAAAAAGTATCATGCATAAATCAATCTACTTAATTTAAACTAATTTAGATTATGGTTCCATAAGTATGCCTCAATCAATATCAAAATTGAATAACTTTCCAGTCTATAATGGTATACACATGAACACGAAGACTAGAGGATCATCTAATCTACGAACTCCTTGCTTTCTCAAAAGTTAGTAACCCATGAATCTCACATAGATTCAATTGTAGATCATGACTTTATTAATCTTTCTGCTACTATTGACTACCATATCGAAAGTCTGACAAGTGTTTGTTTGTCTAGGGTGAACGGGGTAAGGTGGAAAATGAATGGGGGAGAGACAGGGTTACTTATTAGAGATTTTTATAAGATTGTTAGATTAAATTTAATAAACCCTTGCCCCTATATTTATAGGCTTAGGCAAGGAGTAGCTTTTCAATTATTAAGGTATTCTAATTAGGGTTTAAGTAGGAATCCTAATTCCATCTCAAACTATAAAATCTACTAGTTTCTTCTAGATGATTTTAGACTCTCATAGGACTGTCTGGTTGTTAACTCAATTATTAATTTAACTCGTTCTAGGATTTGACCAAGTTAGCAATTAACTGTATCGTGTTCTATAATATCTAACATGGTTAACTTGGGTTAGTCAAACTCGAGTCAATCACTATTTAACCCAAACGAATTTGAGTATGTATTGGTAGTCAAATGACCCTTATATGTGTGTGAACCATCAAGCTAAATATTATAATATTTGCATTGACTAATACAGTCAAGACAAGTCAGGCACTCCCAGATTGGAAGTCCAACAGACATTTGACAGATGCCTGATTATCCATTTCTAGAAGTACTATCTTTTGAAAATTTCTCAATTTAGCAAGATTGACATCTAGTAGTGTATCATGAACTCCATATGGTGATATCAAATTTATTGACATCTACTCAAAAACCTTTCCCTGTATAGTTACTGGGTAATTCAATATTTTTATTATACTACATACTGATTAGACTTACAAGAACAAAAATATGTCACGTCTTATTCATCATAGTAAGTATATATTTATCTCATCTCTTAAATACTCATGTGTACCTAATAGGAATTCTCTACTCATACGTCACCTTGTGCAAGTATTTCCTGAATGTAACACATCAGACCACAAAGAACGTTACTCTCATATTGCTTAATTATTATGTACTATCTTTATGAGTGACTCGCCACACTCAATCTATGATTTTCGTAACCCATGGGTTCAGTAAAGGTACATAGTCAACGTATAGGCACACAATCATAAGATATTGTAATTGTCTCATGTTTGAAAACTACTTGTATTACTAACATAAAGAACATCCTTATTGACATTAAAATACATCATTTACTAAGGATTCATTTATTGGTGTCGTGTTTAGTGAACTCGTTTAACTAACTAAGCACCCGTACTTCCGGTATGGAGTCAACTACACCAATAACTTAAGAGACCAGTTGGACTAATTCAATGAGTTCGACATATAGCACACCGACCTTTTTGGTTAAACCAACGCCCCTATTGGACAACCGATAATCAGGAACATATGTTTTAAGTGTATTCCACTCGATGGTGACAATTCTTTTGTAACTCTTTCTTTGTTAAGCATGAAGGTATGTATGGCTTTCGATAGCTAATACGAGTTGGTTTTTTAATTTCGGCATGGTACTGAGAATTTTATTTGCTATCAAATTTTTATATTGATGAAAGACGACCGTAAGCCATCCTTCTGCTAAAGGAAGTGGTATGATGAAGGAAGCGACTTACAAAAAGTTAACCTAAGCAGTTACCTTTAGAAATGTGCTTGGGGAAGGAGTGGTTGTAGAAGCATGGAAAATGTGGATGCGCATAAAGGCTATGTGTCGAGCAGCCCAATAACATATGCTGAAACCAATGTAGTTGACCATTCTCCCATCGTCTATGCGGTATAAGTCTACCAGTGTGTTAGAGTTCAGTCTATGCGGCAAGGACAATGATTCTTCAAAAAGTCTATGCGACAAAAGCTTAGACGCATACAACCTCGTCGTATAACCCAGTCTGGCACCGCATTAAAAGTTGTGTCGTTTCATAATGTGTGCAGACGACGGTTATGCATAAAACATCATCACTGATGTCAACGTAATAATTAAGTTTTGTCTGTTACAACAAAGCATCTCCACGTGGTACTATGCGATGAGGACCTATGCGCCTGAGCTAGAAAGCGCATATAAATTCTTTGCAGTTCTCTCTCCTCATCTTATGCGTTAAAGACGTGACTATGCGGCATAACGGTTATGAAGGCGAGGAGATTATGCATATTTAAGGTGCATAAGTTTAAATTTGCATTTAAAGTGCAGACGTTTCAAATGACAATCGCTACATTAATGTGAGATTTTGAACAGTTATAACGCATGAGATATATCGGGCTGACTGTGATATGCACATTTATTCAGATCCGTCTTATTCGCTATATTTATTGTAGAATATTATGCGCCAACAAATTCTTATGCACTAGAAGCAGAAAATAGTAACTTTGTAAATTCCATGTGCATATAGCCGTTATAGTGAGAATGCTATAAATAGTTGGGACAAGTGCTTCCCAAACCATCAAAAGTTTACTTTTGAGCCCAATTGTTGCCCAAGTGCCCTAGTGAGCCAGAGTTAGCAAATTCTTGCCAATCTTCATCCTCGGATCACTAACGGAGTACAAAAGTTAGTTGCACGACTTGATCTCCATCATTAGGGGTGTGCACATTTGGGTCAAACTGACCAAATTGAACCAGACCAAACCAAACCAAACCGATTAATTTTTAACAGAACGGATAGTCCGGTCGAATTGGTTTGACTGAAGTTTTTAAATAATTGAACAGTTTGGTTAGGCTGTGGTTTGGTCATTCCAAAAACCATTAAAAATGGAACCAAACTGAGCCCACTTATATTTCTGAACAGAAAAAGAAAGGTTAACATACTCATGAGAAGCTTTGTTTTAGTCCAATTCGAAGCACACACTATTCCAGCCCACGCATCCTGAATAATCGTTTTGAATGTTTCATTATTGGTCGACATTCCTTTTATGTATCAACCAAATGACCTAAGATTTTGGCTACAAAAATCATCTAACAAAGTACACTATTGTGTTATCGAATATCGAAAGCAAACAATTACAACAGATCAATGTGAGTTCTTGCAGATGGATGCAATGCAAATTAATATTGTATGAGGTGAGTCAAAACCTTCATAATCTAAGTTGTTGAATGTTTAACCAATCTCGTCCTCTTAGGGGAATGGATTAGCACTCTGCTCACCATGGGCTAAGGGGCAAGCGATATTTTTTAAATTTTTTGTCTATGATCAAAACCGATCAATCAAATCAAACCAGACCGAACCAAGTCAATCGATTTCAAAATCGAACCTACCAGTTATGATACCCCTGTCATGCCCCAGTCCCAAAATATGTAGGACTAGGAATACGTGAGCATGTCAGCCGTATGTACATGGCAACTCCAATATACGGAAACCAAATACATACTTACGCTGTTTTATGAATAATAGTTCACAAGTGGTATATAATTTCATAAGTCACGCACAATAATAATCTCATCCATGAAACCAAATAATAATAAATAACCAAATATGACAATTAACCAAGTATAAAAATAGTCGAGAAGAACTAGTAGTCGGGTGGAGACAAATTCACTACCAATTAGGATATGAAAGACAACAAAACAAGTACATCATCTAGCGATCAGGAAGCTTTAAGGGAAGACCTCCTAGAAAGAGAAAGAAGTAGTCATTCCTGCAAATAATTATGATCTTCTACACCTGGAAAGGGTGTCAGGTCCTTAGAGGGACATAACAAGTACACAAGAAATTGACATACATAAATGTAAAGCAGTAAACAATAAATAGGGCAGCTAAACCACTTATGTGATATGCACTCGAGACATCTCTAATGGCGTATGAGGGAAGAAAGAGAAGAACAGTCGTCCCACCAGGCGTTTCGTAGAACTCAGGGGTTACATATTTGCATAATTTTTACGATACAATAAGAAACAAAAATCTCATACACTCACTAGTATATTCTCCCCTACCAATGAACTATCCGAACCGTATAAGTGGTGCAGACATAATACAATGACATCAAATAATATGTAGAAAACTAAACCAATACCAACAACTAATACAAGACTCGGACTCTCGTACCGATGATCAGTCGACACGCTAGTCCATGCACTCTCTTACTCAAACAGTGAACGTGTCTAAAACAATGTCAGGTCAAAAGATACCACATATCTTTATAAGATATTGTGTGAGTCAACTACTTCTAAGATGCGTGCACACAAATAACCAAATAAAAACTAGACATAATATAAACTGAATAATACAATCAAGCAAGGTGTACTTGCCTTCCAAGCCAAGATGTGAGCACAACAATTCTGGTCCGAAGCTCTCCATAGGGACGTCTTGAACACCTACCAATTAATTATTAATCTAATTAGACTCTTATTCTACCAGTCAAATCAATTTATTATCTTGTCAATAATCCTACGTTGGTTGCACATGCAAGTAACTACACGCCAAAATATTACTAACCATTAACATTATAAAAAAAATTTAAAACATAATTTAATAAAAACTATTAATTCTGGAATTTTATTAGAAAATTGGGTTTTTTAATGATAGGTTCATCTCCTATAAAGTCTATGAGTCCAAAACCAAGTAGAACCCAAAACTAGGTCATAAAGGGTTACCTACAAGTCAATAAAAATTAATTTCGACAAATAAGTAAATATGGAATAATACTTAAAAATTCAGAATTAAAATATAATAATATAATTTTAAATGCTAAAAATATAGATTTTTGGTCGGGGTTTAAGTCTAAAACTGTCGGGGTCAAGATTTGTCAAAACTAGGTCAACTTGCTACATAAAACACCTAGAATTCTAATTTTTATAAATAAAATAAAATCTGAATAAATATGATAAAATCAGTAATAAATATAATAAATAATATTTTTTATCTATACAAAAATAATTAGGGTTTCACTATCTACAAGTTGATCCTATTAGGGCCGGCAACCAAACTTTAAGTATACATGTCAAAGTATGGTACTTCAATAATGCAGTTTAATTACTAAATAATTATTTTTTACTTAATAATAAAAATATTATTTTATATTCTTAAATTAAATATTTAATTTATGGAAAATTATATTTTAATAATAAAATATCAACATGCAATAATACTAATTTAATATGATCACGACATTGCCAAGAATTAATTTTGTGTCATCAAGAGCAGTTTTTATGTAAAAATTATGGTTTAACATGCATGAGGGTTTCCTTATTTATCATCTAAAATATTTATGAGTTCTCACATGGTTTTATACAAGGAAAATAATTATTTAAAAGAAATTCTAAAACTTACTATATCGTGATTATGGTGGAGTTTTTTCTTACGACACGGACCTTTTAGAGCGCCAAATGGACTCCAAACTCCATAAAACTTGATATGGATATATATAACTTCTAATATATGATGAATATAAATTTTTAGGGGTGGTTTTACAATAGTAAACAACCCAGATATGTTACAGTAGCAGCCGGCCTTAAGGGGTATTTTTGGTCGGCCTAAGGGGTTCGACCAAGTACTTTGGGTGGTTGGCCTTGAGGGAAAAGATGGAGGAAAAGAAGGATATAAAAAAGAGAGAAGAGAGAAGGGGTATAGGCTTCTTGGTCATGGATTTGATAGAGGGGGAGGTCTACTATTAGGTTTAGGTGTTGGGGGGTTGATAAATATAAGTAGTTTAAATAAGTGGGTGGTTAGGATTTGATTTAGTGTTTCCATCTATGGATATTATTTAAAAGGATAAAATAGGGTGAGAGGATGCTTTAGAATCTTTAAATTAGATTTTAAAAGATTTATTTCAGTATTAAATTGATATGCAACACAATTGCATAGGGGTCTTTCCTAATTTGGAAACTACATATTTAATTATGATCATAATTTATAGGAAATAAATCAAAGATTTGATTCATGAATTTAAATAGGTGGATGCTACCAAAAATAGATAGATAGAATATTTGAAGTATGGGGGTTTTCAAATATGGACACATTAGAATTGGATTGGCTCTAAAAGTGGATAAGGTGCAAAGGTTGACCCTATCTAAAGAAGGTTTCAAATTCTATCCTCCTAGAATAAATTCTACATAATATATATATATATATATATATATATATATATATATATATATATATATATAATTAATATATATATAATTAATTATCCTATTTTAAGCCACACGTGTCCAATAAATTAATTAATGGCTCTGGGTTGGGTATTTGGATTGTAAAATAACCATAAATAAATTATATATATATAAAAATATAAATATTAAGTAAAAATAAACTACGGTTGTTACATTAGTGCCATACTAATGTTGAATGGTCGAATTTTGTTTCATGCGAAGATCCTACAAGTTGTGTCTCCCGTGTAGGCTTCTTCCTACGAAGGACGATATAGATTTTGGGATCGTCCTACGGTACTAATGTCCAAACTATGGTGAAGTATCATAATAAAATAATTAGGTTTTAAATAATTTTAAATTAATCAAAAATAAATACAAAAAATAAAAAATACACAAAAATTTCCTATTTTTGATGAGAGGGTTTACAATCTACCCAACTTACAAGAATTTTGTCCTCAAAATTAAAAAAAATAAAGTACGATTTGTTAAATTCTCCAAATTCGTATCTAAGTCAAGTCAACCGCAATCTTCTCAAAATCTATTTAAATCTATTACAATCTCTTCAAAATTAAAATAACCGATGTTTAAATTAAAATTTAACCTATCATAATCTCTTCTTGAATTTAAATAATCAAGGTTTAAATCAAATCTATATGACATCTTCAAATTTAAATAACCCACATTAAAATTTAAATCATGATTTCAACTATCATAATATCCTCTAAAATTTTAAATATTCATAACTCTAATCAAATATTATTCCTAGTTTCGAACTTAAGAATTTCGTACTCATCAAATTTTAAATTCAATTTCCATCCTCAATATTTCAAATAGGTGATCCATCAATCAAAATTTAACTCTTAATTCAAATCATCAAATTGTAAAATTTTAAATCCAATCCATCTATGTTCAAGTTTTAAAATTCTATATTTGTCCTCAAAATTTAAATTATATGCTCAATTTATAAATATTTGGTCCAATATCAAAATTTCAAAATTTATTACATAAGGTATTCTTCTCTTTAAAGTAAAATACTCATCATCTTATTTATTCTTCTAAAAATTCTCAAATTCTCTCGATCTTATCTTACTTGATCACGATCTAAGACTTTTACATTCATATAACCTTTATCTCAAGTTGGCAATGTAATTTCTACCCAACTTTTAATTTACCAATCTTTCATAATCACAAGGCTATAAAAAAAATATTTCTCAATTTGGAAACTACAATAGGGGTCTTTCCTAATTGCATAGGGGTCTTTCCTAATTTGGAAACTACATATTTAATTAAGATCATAACTTATAGGAAATAAATCAAAGATTTGATTCATGAATTTAAATAGGTGGATGCTACCAAAAATGGATAGATAGAATATTTGAAGTATGGGGGTTTTCAAATATGGACACATTAGAATTGGATTGGCTCTAAAAGTGGATAAGGTGCAAAGGTTGACCCTATCTCAAGAAGGTTTCAAATTCTATCCTCCTAGAATAAATTCTACATAATATATATATATATATATATATATATAAAATTAATTATCCTATTTTAAGCCACACGTGTCCAATAAATTAATTCATGGCTCTGGGTTGGGTATTTGGATTGTAAAATAACCATAAATAAATTATATATATATAAATCTAAATATTAAGTAAAATAAACTACGGTTGTTATATTAGTGCCATACTAATGTTGAATGGTCGAATTTTGTTTCATGCGAAGATCCTACGAGTTGTGTCTCCCGTGTAGGCTTCTTCCTACGGAGGGCGATATAGATTTTGGGATCGTCCTACGGTACTAATGTCCAAACTATGGTGAAGTATCATAATAAAATAATTAGGTTTTAAATAATTTTAAATTAATCTAAAATAAATACAAAAAATAAAAAATACACAAAAATTACCTATTTTTGATGAGGGGGTTTATAATCTACCCAACTTACAAGAATTTTGTCCTCAAAATTAAAAAAAATAAAGTACGATTTGTTAAATTCTCCAAATTCGTATCTAAGTCAAGTCAACCGTAATCTTCTCAAAATCTATTCAAATCTATTACAATCTCTTCAAAATTAAAATAACCGATGTTTAAATTAAAATTTAACCTATCATAATATCTTCTTGAATTTAAATAATCAAGGTTTAAATCAAATCTATATGACATCTTCAAATTTAAATAACCCACATTAAAATTTAAATCATGATTTCAACTATCATAATATCCTCTAAAATTTTAAATATTCATAACTCTAATAAAATAGTATTCCTAGTTTCGAACTTAAGAATTTCGTACTCATCAAATTTTAAATTCAATTTCCATCCTCAACATTTTAAATAGGTGATCCATCAATCAAAATTTAACTCTTAATTCAAATCATCAAATTGTAAAATTTTAAATCCAATCCATCTATGTTCAAGTTTTAAAATTCTATATTTGTCCTCAAAATTTAAATCATATGCTCAATTTATAAATATTTATATCAAAATTTCAAAATTTATTACATAAGGTATTCTTCTCTTTAAAGTTAAATACTCATCATCTTATTTATTCTTCTAAAAATTCTCAAATTCTCTCGATCTTATCTTACTTGATCACGATCTAAGATTTTTACCTTCATATAACCTTTATCTCAAGTTGGCAATGTAATTTCTACCCAACTTTTAATTTACCAATATTTCATAATCACAAGGCTATAAAAAAATATTTCTCAATCATTCAATAGTGCTTTCTAATCCTCAAAATATTAACAAAAAATATCTCATATGTGATATGCCTTTAATTATAAAGATAGTCACAAAGTAATGCGATTGGCCTATAGGGTATATCTAGTACTATCCGTGTATCAAACTTATATCAAGCACGAGCGTTTGTCTTTCCGAAATAGGGGAAGACGAAAAACATCAATAAAGAGTTCAAGGAGGAGTTGATAGAATACATGTACGGGGTTCAAGGCGATTAAAGAATTTAAAAGGAAGTTGTCAAGACAGTTGTGGATTAAAATCATATTTTTGGTAAATTTCTATTCGCATGCTCATATCAGTACAGTTATGTAACTGATACAATATGCTCTAACCTATCTAGAGTGCAAGTATATTTGTCTAACAAGCTAAGTCAACTATATCTCAATCCACGTAAAGTAGTGATGCGCAGAGCGAATAAAGCACACTAAGGTTAGCTAGATCATAATACACTGATTCTGATTTAGACAATGTATTAGTGTGGGCCCCCACTAACACATATGTCAGGAACAAACTCGATAAAAGGATAAGCTTGCAAAACTAGGCTGTAATAGGAGCATAAGTTAAGATAGTCCAAAATATAAGCACATAGTATTATGATGAAGGTAGGTACAAAATAATTCATGTTCACCAAGAAGCTAAGATTTGTCCTCCGTTGTGCCTCTACAGTTGCCATACTAACTTCTTGTCTAGGTCTCTAGTCCACCAAATGGGGGTATGGGCCTCTAAAGTTCTACAGTCTGTATAAATATTATCTTCTTATGCTAGCATATATTCAAGTGTCGTTCTATTACACTTCACTAATGGGTCAAAAGGACTATGCGATACTAGGTTGTGAGCATGCTACCCAACTTACAAGAATCAACTAATATTGTAACTTAAGAATGGAGAAGTTACTGGCCCTCAAGTGAGAGAGGACATAACCTGTATTGAGATATGTGGAACATATTACTTGATTTGAAACTAAAGGATAATCATAAAATTATAATCTAAATGAACAACTTAAACTATCAAGTTCTAACTACTAAGCACAAAAAATTAGAAAATTCAAGATTAACAAACTACAATCCTACCAAACAATATATCCTAACATAAAAGAAATCACTTGGCCTACCACTACAAAGGTAAGGTGGCATGATTGGAAAGATGACAAATTTTTTTTTATCATCGCACAAATAGCGAGCGTTAAGGTTTCGGAGAAATAAGATATAAAAGTAAATAGAGAGACCCTTGATAATATCATAGTTTTATAAGGGAAGGTGGTATGCTAGTCTTTATATTGAGGTATGATCAAGGAAAATGTTATAATCATTCAATAGGTTTTAATTAGTAAAGAGCTATGACAATTGATCTATGATGGAGGGAGGGATTAACTCAAGATAAAAAAGTATAAAGATAGTTGGATGAGATGGCACGGTCGGTGACTCATGGAGACTCAAGTATGACTCAACAATGATCATAGATTCTAGGGGATCCACTAAACTGAAGGTAGGGTACCCTTGATCTTACTAAGGTATTGGTTCATTCCTCTTGGTTTCCTAAGGTACTGCTCTGCTAATATCAAGACAAGAATCTAAATTTATAGTCCTTATATATTATCTCACTATGAAAGTTAGGTTTAGTCCAAATATTTAACCTTGGATTTCTAATACCAGGGTCAAATAATATGGTCAAATTTCTAACTAACCCTAGTAGTGCCTATAATACTCTCAAGTCATTCTTAAATATATCAATAGATAATGGCCAATCAATTTACATGTGTTGGATGCTAGGGTTTATTAGGTGTGTTAAACTTTTGGGAGCTGTCAATATTCTAATTTATTTTTCTTAGAAGGTATGCTATCATATTATCTTCTAACAATAAGGATTGCTATATTCTAGCAGGAGGCTACACTCAAGGAACTATTAGGGAAGTACATTAAATAGGAAGAGGTGAGGAAACAAGGATACCGATGTCAAAAGAATTAAGTGAGTACAATTTTGAAGGTCAAGAATATTTATGCGCTAAATGGGTCATCTTACATACCCTTCACAGAGCACTGTTCTTCTTCTTCAGTCAGCCACTTTGGTATACATATTATATAAAATTTTAGCACTGAACTAAGATGGACTCAAAATCAAGCACGGCCAAAAGCAAAGTTACATAAAATATGGAGCTTTACACTATAAGCTAATTAGTTTTGTAAAACACAAAGTTTAGGGAGATCAAACCCTGAGAAAATAAAAGTTAACCCATAGACCAAACTCAGATCCATGCAATTTTAACCAAGAAAATCAAGAATAACAAAATTAAAGATGAATGGGTGCTTAGTCCCAACAATATGAGATAGAATTAAATTAGAATCATCAAAAATCAAAAGCATGCATAAATCCATGGTTCTTCTTCTTTTTCAAGATGTACTTGCCTACGGAGGGAGAGAAAACCTAAGGGAGAGAAATGGAAAGGAAAGATAAAGAGAAGAGAGAAAGAAATGGGAATATATATAGTTTTAGCTTTAAGATATGGACCGTTGGATCACTCAAACCTATCTAAGCAAACAATCCACCAACCCAACCAAACCCACTCTCTCCACAACTCTTGGGTCTGACCTAAACAAATGGCTGGGCTAGCAAACATTGTGCGCCAAAGTCCACCAAGGAGGAATGCACCAATGTACGCCGGGAAAGGGGGATAACATCTCTACCCACCTTAGAAAATTTTTGTCCTCGGAATTCAAACTCAAGGCTATCTTGAGATATCAAGATAAGAAACAAACTAACTATAAGCAATCTACACATGCAAGCAATAATATCACAACGCATAGGTAATCGCCTGATCACGGAATCTAAGATACTAAGGTACGGGTACCGAGACCGTATATCTTCCTCGCGCTCCTATGTTGATTCTCCAAGAGTGTGATAGCCCCAGGCAACTCAGACAAAAAAAAATAGTCCGGTTCTTGAGTACCTTCTCTCTTCGGTCCAGAGTGGATACAAATTGCTCCTCGTAAGACAAGTCGATACCAACGACTAATTCAGAGTGATCGAGGACATGACTCTGATCTGGGATATATCTACGCAACTGAGATACATAAAATACATAATGCACCTCATGTAATGAAGGTAGAAGGGCAAGGCGATAAGCAATATTGCCTACCCGTTCGAGAATGTCAAACGGTCCAATGTATCGTGAAGTAAGCTTCCCGTGGACCCCGAATCTAATAATTCTACATGTTGGCAAAATCTGCAATAATACGTGTTCGTCGACACGAAACTCTAAAGGCCTACGATGATGGTCTACTCAGTGATGATGTCGATCCTGCGCAACCCAAAGTCGCTCTCTGATTTGCTGGACAACTTCTACTGTCTGCGTGACCATTTTGGGGCCTAACATCTTCCGCTCACCAATGTCGTCCCATGCCAATAGTGATCTACATTTCCTGCCATATAGTGCCTCAAAAGATGTCATCTAAATACTGGTTTGATAAATATTATTATACGAGAATTCTACAAATTGCAAGTGATTCTCCTAAGATCCACCAAAGTCTAGGGTATATGCTTGTAACATATCCTCCATGGTCTGGATGGTTCTCTCTGATTTTTCGTCTGTCAGGAGGTCGTACCCAGAACTAAATCTTAACCTGTTACCCAATCTCTCGTGCAAGCTTCTCCAGAAATAAGAAGTGGACCTTGTATCTTAGTCAGACACTATGCTTATCGGCATGCCATGTTGCCTCATAATCTGTCGCGTATATAAATCTGCCAACTGCTCTATAGACTGTCTCACTCTAAAGAGGAGAAAATGTGCCACTTTTGTGAGTCAATCAACTTTACCTAAACTACATCTCGACCAGTTGAGGATCTAGGTAAACCAATCACAAAATCCTTGGTGATGTGTTCCCACTTCTACTCTGGGATAGGAAGCGGCTGCAATAATCCTACCGATCTTTATTATTCTGTCTTCAATTGCTGACACACGAGACAACGTGAAATGAACTGAGCTATCTCTCTTTTTATCCTATTCCACCAGAAATATTGCTTGATATCATGGTACATCTTCGTGCCTCCGGGATAAATAAAATAATGGGAACTGTGTGCTTCGGTCATCATTTTTTGTCGGATTTCTCCACTTGGCACACAAATATGGCTCCTAAACCTTAGCGTTCCATCTTCATGAATCTCCAACTCCTTCCGAAGGCCGGAATCATATTCTGCCAATAGTTTCCAAATTTTTGGGTCCTCTGCCTGAGCTATCTTGATTCTATCTACCAAAGTTGACTGGATCTGTAGTCTAGTGTCACGACTTGCACCCGAAATAAGGGTACGAGTGCTGAACTACGCCCAACCTACGTCATGAGAATGACGTAGACGCTATTCTAAGTCACTATACTATCTAACATAACACAACTATATAATGGTACATGTCAATGTCATCTCATCTCCGAACGGAGGAATAATATAATGACATCACAATATATATCGATACTCAATCACCAACAAAAATAGAGGAGAAAATAGCACGATATAGAATAGAACTAAAAGGAGTATCAGTGACACAAAACAGTAACAAAGCCAAGTCTAAACTCCACAATCTCACAAAAGGATAATACATGCCAAATGAGTCTAGGAAATCAAATACATCTCATAAGAAAATCTAAGCATCCACAACTGGTGGTACTACAACAATAGACTCTGTGGGCATAGGCTCAACTGGCTCACCTTCCTGGGGTCCGTAGTACGTAGGACACTATTTCTCTAATGAATCATCTAAAAAAATATATCCAGTCAGGATTGGAGCAAAGTACAACCCAATAACAATTCTGCTAATTAACTAAAAATATGAAACAACAATAGTAATGACAATAAAGGATGGAAAATATCTAGAATATAACTAAGCATACAAAGAGATATCATGGGGATAATGGAAATATACTAAGAGAAACTGGGAAAGGAATCATTAAGTAATAAACTGAAATAAGAAAATATAACACTAAACTAGTGCCTTAAAACATTAGTAAGATATGTGATCGACTTGGGCCTAGCACGGTCTGTAGTCATAAAGGAAAACTAACGTGACCACACGTGAGTTGCATGGTCTACTAGCTATCATGGGCTATCACATAAATATATCACGGTCTGAAAGGTATGATCACATATCCACTAATACTTTCCCAAATCCCTAGCTAGTACACAGATCCAAATTATGACACGTTCTGATACGATATTACTATGCATGGTCTATAATATCATGCATACCGATCACAGTCTAGTCAACTAATCATAAAGTAAAAGTGATCATGGAGAATAATATCTCATGACCGGGATCCACGTATACCAATCGGTGTAACATCGTGTCAGGAATCAAATAAAGCAATACTAAAAACAAGGATCATAGAAATAGTCAAATAAGGAAACCATTAAAAATGTACTCGCCTTTGTCTAGAATAAAAGCTGTTGTTGTGTTGTACTTATTTTGTATTTGCTCTTACATTCGAGTTGGTAGTGGATTTGTTTCCATCCAACTATCATCCTTAGATACTTATGTTGAGATCTAGTTATATAGATGCTGGTTATTCGTTTATATTGATTTTCTGTGGATGAGATTTAGATTGTACCCTGTGACTTGTGACATATGTTTATACCACTTGTGGATTTTATATTCATATTACAGCATACGTATGGGTTTAGTTTCCATATATTGGAGTTGCCATATCCATGCGGCTGGCATGCTTACGTGTTCCTAGTCCTATGTATTTTGGGACTGGGGCGTGACAGCTGTCACTCGATGTTCGAGCTGGTGTCGTAATCACCTATATATGGATATTATGTCAAAATAGGTATAATAAAGTGATAATGAACTAAGATGCATTAAGGATGCTCTTCTAAGCCATGACTAGGTTCTCACTAGATTAATAGGCCTAATTTGGTCTCTAACAACCTTATACTAGTTATAATAGGTCTCACCTTAGCTATACCAAGTCATCAACTAAGTGCTAAGTTATTACTATTTAACTAACACTTAGTATATATATTAACTATCCTAAACTAACCAACTGGCTAACAAATACCCCAACTTCCCTCTTACCTAACTGTACTCGAATCTCATATTTTTGAGACTCACCCAAGCTAATACCTGATACATCTGATACCAAGTACCACTCAACCCAATCAATGGATAATACTTGATACATACAACTGCATATTACCTAACATAACTGATCACTAACCTTATTACTAATTGGACCTTAAGACATGCTACCTAACTAGCTCTAACACTCTAGTCATCTAACCAATGACTGAAATCCAACTTCAAATAATAACTACTTGTACCCAGCTTATAATACACACAGCACAACAAGGCAATGTTAATAACAGTTGTTAATATAGTTGGTTCCCTGTACTTGACTTGCCTTGATCGATTCACCTGCTGGTACTCACAGTTCACACCTGATACTCTCCAACCAGACCCACCCACTGATACTAAGTACCAATGTGGGCTGATGCATCTAAAGCCAATGCAATTTGGTAGCTCACTAACCAATATTACTAACCTTATCTGTTATAACCTTCTCACCCAAGTTGTTCATACCACTGCTCCTTTTACCTGCCGATTCTTAATATTGCCACTACACTGATATTGAACTGCAGGCAACACCTTCACTCGAGAACAATTACCCATACTCCACCTTACTACTCCAGGTACACACACAACTACTGCAGTTTCCAATGCTGCCAAGCTCCTGCTAATGCAATTGTTACCTAACCTCAGTCCATCACCTGTACTGCAATTTAATTGACTGCACTCAATATCCCTATTTATATATCTATAAATATATATATAAACTGACAATGAATATAATACCTAAAGACCTATTTCCAATAATAGTCAATTTGTCAAACGCCTTGAGTGCATAGCTTAGGATACTTATGACACTCATCCAAAAGAAAGATCCAAACTCATAATTCTCTAGGATACACATCCCCACATATCATTTACACACTAATATAACTAATGCAACATGCTACCAAAAGAATTGAAGAGTAATTGTACAAAATACCCAAAATAGAGTTCTGTATCACACGGTGTCACATCGTATCATGATACGGCCTATTCGTATCCAATCGTGGATACGTAGCTAGTATCCCAACCCCAATCTAAGTCTAATTTGACTAAAATTAGTCTCATGACACACAATTGATGTGTCAATCCCGTAATTTCCCCAAAATTAATACAAAAAATCTATGTAGAGACCACAATACTCAACCAAATCAACTAGAATTTGTTCCTAATGGTAGCCCTATGCCATGGGTGGTTCATAGAGGTCTCATGTATGATTTAGAAGCTAAAATAAGAGGGAATTCGGAAATTACCAATTAGGAGATGAATTTCCAATGAAAACTAAAGTGGACACGATCCAGATGCGATCTCTCCGCTACAAATCCTCCTCCTTGTGCTCCTCGCTTCTCCAAGCTCCAAGATTCTTGTGGAATAAGAATGAGAAAGAATGGAAGTGAATTGAGAGAAATTAATGAAGGGGTGTGAAATAATTGGAGATATAGAATTTTGGATCAAAAATGAAGGCAAATGAGGAGAGAGAGAGATAGGAGAGAGAGAGAGAGAGAGAGAGAGAGAGAGAGAGAGAGAGAGAGAAGTCCCCTCTTATTTGGTCGCCCCCCTTCCCCTTCTCCAAGAAATATGCATAGACCAAAATGCCCCTTCTGGCTAGTTATGGATAGGATTAGGGAAGGGCTAACTTGGAAAGTCTCTAATTAATTTCAATTAGCCTAATCCTTCTTAATTAATTAGTGGAATAGACTATTGGGCTTGGGTCCATATTGAGTTCACTAGTTGTCATGACAAGTCTAATTGGGCTTACAATTGTCAAGTCTAATTAATAGGCTAGGCCTCTAACTAAAAATAAATGGTACAAGACTCAAATAAATCTATGTCACTCTGATAATTAATAACTAACACAACCAAAAAATAAATATTTATTGCACACTAATAATGATATTATATTCCTAAAATTAAATACCTAGGCCAAATTATAAAATTATCCCTATTTGGAAAAGTGACGGTGACATCTAGCCAGAACTCCTTTATCCCATAGAAGTACTATCTCGATTCCCATCTCTCGTAAGTCTTATAGAATGTGATTCTGAGTGGTCAACATAAATTGTCCACCTCTTCTACAAAGTGCATCAGCTACTACATTTGCCTTGTATGGTTGGTATTAAAGTTCCACATAATAGTCTTTCAAAAACTCCAGCCACCTCCTTTGTCTTATGTTTAAGTCCTTCTGCATGAATATATATTTTAAACTCTTATAATCTGTAAAGATCTCCACCCGATCGCCATATAAGTAGTGCCTCCATAGCTTAAGCACAAATACCACTGCTGCTAACTCCAAATCGTGAGTTGGGTAGTTATTCTCGTGATCTCTTAGCTGCCGAGAAGCATATGCTATCACTCTCTCCTGCTATATCAAAATACATCCAAGCCCCTTGCCAAATGCATCATAATACACTGTGAATCCTACGGAGCCTGCTGGAAGAGTATGGATCGGGGCAGAGATTAATTTCTTCTTCAACTCTTCAAAGATTATCTGGCACTATGTTGACCACACAAATTTAACTTCCTTGCGCGTCAACCGAGTCTAAGGTGCCGAGATCTTAGCATAGTCTGACACAAATATTTTGTAGTATCCTGCCAAGCCCAGAAAACTACGTACCTCCGCCACTGTCTTCGGAATTGGCCAGTTTTTACTACATCTACCTTCTTGGGATCAATTGACACTCCTGCTCCAGAATAATGTGCCCAAGAAAGGATATGTGATCCAGCCAAAACTTACACTTATAAGCTTTGTATATAACTAGTGCTCCCTCTAGGTCTACAGTACTATCCTGAGATATTCTTGATGCTCGTCCTCATTACGATAATACACAAGGAAGTCATCGATAAATACTACTACAAATTGGTCTAGCTATGGCATAAAAATACGGTTCATCAAATTCATGAATACCACTGGAGCATTAGTCAGTCCGAATGGCATAACTAAGAATTCGTAATGCCCATATCGTGACATAAATGTTGTCTTCGATATATCCTGCTCCCAGACTCGCACCTGATGATATCCTGATCGCAGATCTATCTTGGAGAAGACTTTTGCTCTGCTTAATTGATCAAACAAATCATCAATCCTTGGCAATGGTTACTTGTTCTTCAATGTTACCGCATTCAATCGCCTGTAATCCATGCAAAACCGCATCGACCCATCCTTCTTCTTCCCTAAAACTGCTGGTGCTCCCCATAGTGATCTAATAGTCCGAATGAAATTCTTCGGCTTTAGTTCTTCCACGTGTTGATATAACTTATCAAGCTCTGATGGTGACATTGGGTATACCTTCTGGGATATTGGTTCTTCTCCTAGCATCAACACTATACAGAACTCGACTTCTCTAACTGGGGTAATCTGAAAAGCTCGTCGAAAAAGACGTCCATGAAATCTTCAACTATTTTTGGTATCGAGTCTTGTCCCGTCGCTACTGTTGTGATTCCTTTTTTATGTTGGTCTCTAGCTATTCTTCTAAGGACAAACTCCTCTAGACCAGGGACTCTAAAGAACACTCTACCCTCATGACAGTCTATCATCGCATAATTGTCTCTCAACCAGTCCATGCCTAAGATAACGTCAAGGTTGCCCATAGGGAATTTTATAACTTCGCAGGTAACAAATGCCCACATATTACGACTAGACATGCTAAGCATACTCTACTAACTCCTACGATCCCATTTTCAGTGAGTATATTCAGCCTATCTGGCAATGCCTCAAACTTAAATCCAATAAGTGCCACATATTATGTAGATATAAATAAGTGATGCTTCTGAATCAATTAATGTTATGACAGGAAAATATATAACAAGAATGTTACCTGCCACCACGTCACCTGATGCTATAGCTTCTTCCAGAGATAAGGTAAACGCATGCCCTTGGCCTTGTCCAGCTCCTTGCTGCTGCCTTCCCTGGTATCGTTGTTGTGGTCTCTGTTGATCCCGCTACTGCTGTTGCAGGTACAATTGAGCCTGCGTCGGGAATGGATGCTAAGCTATAGGTCATACCGCTACTGCTGGTCTCCTTGCTGCACTACCCTTGGAGCTGACAATGACAAAAATTGTTGTGGCCCTCCTAGCCTCTGTATTAATGGATAAATGGAAATATTATGATCGGGGCTTCCACATATCAATTATAGTCTATTAGTTGTCCGGAAAATATCTCGGGTATGACCTCCTTTGCCACAATATGTAAAACCCGTCGGTCGTCGCTTTTGTTGTTGTTGTTGCTGCCTCGACTTCTATTGTCGAGTATGCGCTATCACTGTCGAGGTCACTAGCCTCCTCTATGTTATATCATGGATGTGAATGCTAGGAGATGGTGCTCATGACGTATGCGGTATCTCTCGTTACTCTGTCCATGAGGTCTCTTCCGGTCTACTCTTCTTGTTGCCATCCTCTGAGAGGTGAGCTCAACCCTCTTGGCCGCTATCAATACTGCCTCGAAGGTCTGGCAGTCATGTACCTCTACCATATATAAGATCTCCAAATAAAGTCTCTGATGGAACCTCATTGCTCTCTCCAACGCTGTCGCCACCATGGTTGGAGCAAATCTACTCAGTCGGTAAAACTCTGTCGCGTAACCATCTATTGTCCTTCAAACCAGCTTGAGGTTGGTAAATCTCTGTTGTAGCTCATATTGAGCCACAATCATAAAGTACTTTACCCTGAATTGGGTTCTATAATTATCCCATAAAAGAGGATGCCTCACTCCTATCTCCATCACGACCCACCAATCTCTTGCAAGATCCTGGAGCTGCAAGCGAACTAGGTCAACCTGTTCCTCAGCTGAAACTTTAGCTGCTGCCAAAATGGTCTCAATATCCTGGAGCCAATCATCTGCCATAATAGTATCCTCCGTGTAATCAAAATATCTGGGATTCAGTCTGCAAAACCTAACATATGTCCAGAATCTACTCTTCAGCCTTGTTCCAGGGTCGTTTGCAACCCTTGATTCAACAGAACATTCTGTTATTGTTGTTGAAACTGTTGACATTGGTTTTTTTGATGTTGCTGCTGCTGAACCACCATCTGATATTATTGGGTAGAAAATATTTCCTAAATAATTTCTAGCAAGGCCGGTGTATCCAGTGTTGCCGGTACTATGAGAGGTACAGGAACACCTGGAGCCTGCTGCTTCATCATATTTATTATGGACTCAACTTGGATCCCTGGCTGGGGTTCTATATGACCTCGTTCTATTGGCATCTTTGCCTCTCTCATTGGTGCAATATCTGGAGGAGGGAAAACCTGAAAGAAGAGCACATGAAATATTAAGTAAAAGACGAGAAGGAACAAGGAAGCAACAAATCTAGGAAATTTTAAGCTGAGTATCGAAGAGGACAAATTCAGAACTTCAAGAAGAATTTTGTTTGATTTAGACTCCTATGACCATGATACCCCACAAGTCCGTAGAACACAGATCTCCATGGACCACCACTAAAATTTTGTCATGCCCCAGTACCAAAATAAGGAAACGGATATGGCTAGCTACCCCGTACATGGTACTATACGCCGTACAACGATCACGGCTGTAACTAGACATGTAGGTGCATGCTACAATCAAGTCTCCTAGGGTCAAAAACTTCTATATATCAATTATTCAAGTAAGAAGCAATGATATATAATACTTCAAAATAAGCAGTAAGGCGTCCTAAATGCAACATCAGAATATTCTTTAGAGATTTAGCGATACAGAATGATGTGCCAGATGCAAGATCAAAGCTATACATAACAGTGAGTCAGCTGCAAAATGAATATATATACAGTTATGTAAGGAACTAGTGTCCAGATTTGTCGGCTAACAGTTGACGGTTGGCTAAACGCCCAAAAAAATATAGTTTTCAAAAGACGAGCAGTGAATAAAGGAACCCACTCGTTATCTTCGACGGTCATGTTCCTGGTACACGCCATTGGTCGGGGGAAAGTACGCTGGATCCTCGGGTGTTGACTCAAAACCTGGCCATGCAAAACCAGTGTGGTTAGACCCCAAATAGCAAGTACCACAAAGGAAGCACAAAAAGAAGAACAAAACCTAAAGCAATATAATATATATATAATAGTTCTACGTCGTAGCATAGGTCCATGGCATATCCTTGCACAAGGATCAATCCTACAACCAAAAAAGGACAAGGGTTGAATCCGTCAAACTATGATAGTCTATTTTCCTAGGCTACTAACAGAATGATACAAACACAACCAAGTCCAATTAATAAAATCGGCTGAACATTTGTATGGCTTGTTATTTGTGGAGTCTGAGGTTATATCAGAATAATGCATAATATGTATCCTCAGATCACGCTATTGTTGAACATGAGCTAACCTAGCCAAATAGGTGAATGTACATGTATTACACGAAATACACCAGTTCCCCATAGAGCCACTGTGCTAAAAATATGGTATTAGTGGTTCCAATGTTCCTATAGTAGAACAGTGGCTCGACATATATAATATGTCAGATACTTCACTTTACTATGGTAGATTATGTACAATATTTGTGGTGGCCAGCCCACAGCACACTAGATCTGGGAAGGTTCATTGGCATGATCTCGGGATACCGTTTTCTCCCCATATTTTTACTACTTTTAAATTGCTTATTAACCCTATATTGTATCGAAAATCTTAAGGCATGACCACATGAGATTTTTTTTAAGATGTCGTATAAGTACAGCCACGCTAGATACAAATTCATGGAAGTTCAAATCTGGATTCACCCGAGCATGTATGCAACATTCAATAAATCAATATCCTAGCCACGCTTTGATATTTGACTCGCATATTATGCCCGTGCTGGTAAACATAGTATATTTATAGTATCACGCGTTCAGGAATTTAGAGGCATTCTCGATGCACATCCCAAATATAATTATTTTAACACGTAACACAATGTGTCACATCACAGTGAATATTGGATCAGGAAATTTATCAGGCAATAATCTTATCAGCAAAGATACAGTATTCGGGTCCAATTACCAAGTATTATTAGGTCATAGATATCTTGATCACATTATAACACGAAACTTATGTCATGTACATAGCTAATTAGTCACTATTCACTTAGTCTGGTTTACCAAAATAATCTCAAGTTCAACACATATTCATGCCATATATGAAGCCAAATTTAGCACAAGGTCATGTCTAGCATGAGGTCTCATTTCTAAGTCCATTCTTCCTTAGTATCATAACACTAACAATACCAGGATCAACCACATGAAGGATGATGAGAAACATTCAAAAAAGGATAAGTAAACACAAAATGAAAATACTACGTGCGCGCATCTGTTCACTAAGGATAACATACGCATGGAATTTGTACAAATAAAGATCTGGAGCACAAAGTCACTGAAACAAGGTTGGCGCACAAACTCACGAAATAAGCTTGGCGCACAAACTCACAGAAATAAGCTTGGAGCACTTTGCATGAAAGTACACGAGCTATAAAGTGGGTGGCGCACTTTGTCAAGTTAACCAATATGGTGCACTTGATAAAAGTGCAAGGGCAAGAAATAAGGCATGCTTTCAAAGAAAGTGCACGAGCAACAAGCTAAAAGATAAAATACACAATCTGAGGTAAAAGATTGACAGTCAAGAAACTCGTCAGTCGAGGAGCACACAAATCAATAACACAGAAATTGAGAAACTAACCAAAAGCTTAATTCCTAAGAAAATGAAGAGGAAAGAAAGTGATTGAGCAGATCAACGTAAAAAAAGTGCACCAGCTGACAAAACATAGAAAAAGTGTGCCATATTGTCAAACGCGAAAAAAGTGCGTTGACTGACTGTGGTGCACTTTCTCTATGTTTTTCAGGGAGAACTTGATTAAATACGCACAAAGTGTGCCAACTGAGCTTTCCTCTCAAAAGTGCGCCACTGACTCAAGGAGTGTGATTGTCGCACTTTTGCTAGGAGAATGAATACAGTATGATTAGTACGCACGAAGAATTGGGATAGCACACCAATGCACCCAAAGTGAAACATACATATTTCTACGCCAAAGGGGTCATCTTGCATACTTTTTACAGAGCACTGTTCTTCTTCTCCAGTTAGATATTTTGGTATATGTATTGTATCAAGTTTCATCACTGAACTAAGCTGGACTCAAAATTAAGCATGGTCAAAAGCAAAGTTACATAAAATATGGAGCTCTACGCTATAAGCTAATTTGTTTTGTTAAACAAAAATTTTAGGGAGATCAAACCCTAGGAAAACAAAAGTGAACCCATAGACCAAACTCAGATCCATATAATTCCAACCAAAAAAATCAAGAACAACAAAATTAAAGATGAAGGGGTGCTCAGTCCTAACAATATGAGCTAGAATTAAACGTGAATCATCAAGAATCAAAAGCATGCATAAATCCATGGTTCTTGTTCTTGTGCAAGATGTACTTGCTTAAGGAGGGAGAGAAAACCTAAGGGAGAGAAATGGAAAGGAAAGTTAAAGAGAAGAGAGAAAAATAATGAGAATATATATAGTTTTAGGTTTGAGATATGGACCGTTGGATCACGCAAACCCATCTAAGCCATACATTCCACCAACCAAACCCACTCTCTCCATAACTCTTGGGTCCAGTCTATATAAGTGGCCGGGCTAGCAAACATTATTGGCCAAAGTCCGCCGAGGATGAATGCACCAACGTGTGCCGGAAAAGGGGGCTGACATCTCTACCCACCTTAGAAAAAATTTGTCTTTGAAATTCAAACTCAAGGCTAGCTAGAGATATCAAGACAAGCAACAAACTAACTACAAGCAATCTATACATGCAAGCAATAACAACACAACACATAGGTAATCGCCTGATCATGAAATCTAAGATGCGAAGGCATAAGGTAGAATATACCTTCCTAATCGAATAGGTACAGGTACCGAGATAGTTTAACGTCCTCATGCACCCACGTTGATTCTCTAAGAGTGTGATGGCCCCAAACAACTAGGAAAAAAATAGTTCAGTTCTTGAGTACCTTCTCACTTCAGTCCAGAATGGATACTGATTGCTCCTAGTAAGATAAGTAGGTATCAACAACTAATTCAGAGTGATCAAGGATATGACTCAGATCTGGCACATACCTACGCAACTGAGATACATGAAATTTATCGTGTACCTCACGTAGGGAAGGTGGAAGGGCAAGACGATAAGCCACATCACCTACCTGATCGAGAATGTCAAACAGTCCAACGTATCGCGGACTAAGCTTCCTGCGGACCCCGAATCTAATAAGTCCATGGGTTGGCAAAATCTACAAGAATATGACTCATGATATGATATAGTTGAAACGAATCTCATGTACAGATGCCTTACTTGAGATATTTGAGGGTTTTGACTTCTGTGTTAGGTAGAACTCGTGATATGAAATACTTGACTTGATTGTATTGTCCTTATTGACTCGAGACATAGTTAGTATTTTATCTTGCGTATTATGGACATGAGATATGAGATACATGGGAATTGGAAAGAACCTACCGTACCGCTGGGCTACCACACAATACTTGCTACCGATGCTTGCACTTCGGGCCCTATAGTACTGCAAGTACCTTGACGGGGCTTGTACGTACCTACTACCACTACTACTACTACTACTACTACTACTACTACTACTACTAGCTTGTTACTGTCGTGTCTATGTAGACCTACATGCCCAGGTGGTTTAGCTGACGAGTACGTTCTCAAATGCATTCACATAGTTGGATATGATAGTTACCCTTGAGCATTTGGCATATTATTACTGTTACTTTGGCATGTTGTTTCTTGTAACTTGTTACGTCCCTCTGAGGACCTTGGCCTTTGCTAGTTTTGTAGCATAGACAGTTGTGGTGATTTTGGAGCTGCTGATGCATATTGCCTTATCATGTGGGCATTGATACCAGGTACTTACATCATTCTACCTGAGTTATGTTTATTTATTCCTGCTGATATAACCTAGTTTGATAGACTCGTATTCTTTATTTGGGGTCTATTCGAACATATATGCTAGTGGGTTACAGACTATAAAACATATTTTTTCTTCTTGATATTTAATTTTATGTGGATTGAGATATAGCTACACTTGTCATAATAGGAAATTTGCCATTATTTATAGCTTATACGTATTTGAGTCGAACAATAGTCTGGTTGAATGTGTAGCTGGCATGTTACTTATTCCTAGTCCTACTTATTTTGGAACTGGAGTTGTAAACCCCCTCACCCAAAATAGGTATTTTGTGTGTATTTTTTATTCATTGTATTTATTTTAGATTATTTTAAAATTAATTAAAATTCGATTATTTTATTAGGATACTTCACTGTAGTTTGGACATTAGTACTGTAGGATGATCCCAAAATCTATATCGTCCTTCTTAGGAAGTAGCCTACACGGGAGACACAACTCGTAGGATCTTTGTGTGATACAAAATTCAACAATTCAACATTAGTATGGCACTAATGTAACAACTATAGTTTATTTTATTTAATATTTATATATTATTTTTCTAATCCGAAATACCGCAACCTAAAGCCAGTGAATTAATTTATTGGACACTAGTGGTTTAATATTATATATATAATTTATATTATAGATATATATATATTATGTAGAATTTATTCTAGGGAGGATAGAATTTGAAACCTTCTTGAGATAAGGGTCAACCTTGGCACCTTATCACTTTTAGAGCCAATCTAATTCTAATATTTTCATATTTGAAAATCCTCTACTTTAAATATTTCATCTATCCATTTTTGGTAGATCCACCTATTTAAATTCATGAATCAAATCTTTGATTTATTCTCTCTATAAATTTGGATTTTAGATTAAATATGTAGTTTCCAATTATGAAAGACCCCTATGGCAATCTTGTTGCATATCAATTTAAATCTGAAATAAATCTTGTTTATAAATCTAATTTAAAGAATCTAGAGCATCCTTTTCACCCTATTTAGCCTCTTAAATCCTATCCATTGATGTAAACACTAAATCAAATTCTAACCAAACCACCTATTTAAACTACTTATATTTATCAACCCCCAACACCTAAACCTAATAGCGGACCTCCCCGGTCTCTCAAAACTCATGACCAAGAAGCCTCTTCCCACTCCCTCTCTTCTCTATTTTTTATCTACCTTTCTTCCCACTATTCACTCAAGGCCTACCACCCGAAGTCCTTGGCCGAACCCCCTTAGGTTGACCAAAAATTACCCCTGTGAGGCCGGTTGCTACTGCAGCGATATATGGGCTTTTTATTGTAGTAAAACTACCCCCAAAATTTTATATTCTTTATCTCTTAGGAATTCACATAGATCTCTCTCAAGGTTCGTGGAGTTGTGGAGTCCGTTTGGTGTTCCAATAAGGTCCGTATAGCAAGAAGAAGCTCCGCCATTAATCATGATTCTAGTAAGTTTTAGAATTTTTTTTAATAATAATTTATTTTTCCATGTATAAATCCTTATTGAGAACTAATAAATATAGTATATGAAAAATAGAGAAATCCCCATGCATGTTAAACCCCTAATTTTTACATAAAAATTGCTCTTATAGTCACACAAAACGAATTCTTTGGGCAATGTCGTGATCTTATTAATTTAGTATAGTTGCATGTTGATGTTTTATTATAAAATATAATTTTTCAATATTATCTTATGATTTAATTTTTTATTATAATAATAACTTTTTTATTATTAAGGTAAAAAATAATTGTGTTAGTAATTAAACTCCAATTATTGATGTACCATCCTTTTGACGTGTATACGTAGCAAAGTTTGGACGTTGCTCCAACTCTACTAGATCAATATTTGTAGATTACTGATTTTATCATATTTATTCAGATTTTATTTCTATTTATAAAAATTAGAATTCTAGGTGTTTTATGTAGCAAGTTGACCTAGTTTTGACAAAACTTGATCCCGACAGTTTTAGACTTAAACCCCAACCATAAATCCATATTTTTAGTATTTAAAATTATATTATTATATTTTACTTCATTTTTAAGTATTATTCTAGATTTACTTATTTGTCAAAAATTAATTTTTATTGACTAGTAGGTAACCCGTTATGACTTAGTTTTGGGTTCTACTTGGTTTTGGACTCATAGAATTTATAGGAGATGACCCTATCACTAAAAACCCTATTTTATAATAAAATTTCAGAATTAATATTTTTTATTAGATAATGTTTTAAAAATTATTTTTGATAATGTTAATGGTTAGTAATATTTTGGCGTGTAGTTACTTGCATGTGCAACCAATATAGGATTAATGACTAGATAATAAATTAATTTGACTGACAGAAAAAGAGTCTAATTAGAGTAATAATTAATTAATAGGTGTTGAAGACGTCCCTGTTGAGAGCTCCGGACCAGAATTGTTGTGCTCGCATCTTGGCTTGGAAGGCAAGTACACCTTGCTTGATTGTATTATTCAATTTACATTATACCTAGTTTTTATTCGGTTAGTTTTATGCACGCGTATTAGAAGTAGTTGACTCACCCAGTATATTGTAAAGATACGTGGTATCTTCTGACCTGACACTATTTCAAACACGTTCACTGTCTGAGTGAGGGAGTGTATGGACTAGCGTGTCGACTGATCATCGGTACGAGAGTTTGAGTCTTGTGTTAGTAGTTGGTATTGGTTTAGTTTTCTAGATATTATTTGACGTTATTGTATTATGTCTGCACCGCGTATATGGTTCGGATAGTTCATTGGGAGGGAAGAATCTGCTAGTCAGTTTATGGGATTTCTGTTTCTTATTGTACTGTAAAAATGGTACAACTGTTTAATCCCTGAGTTCTATAGAACGCCTGGTGGGACGACTGTTCTTCTATTTCTCTACCCTCATGCACCATTAGAGATGTCTCGAGTGCATATCACATAGGTGGTTTAGTTATCCTATTTATTGTTTACTACTTTATTTTTATGCATGTCGATTTCTTGTGTACTTGTTATGTCCTTCTGAGGACCTGGCACCCTTTCCATATATAGAAGATCATGATTATTTGCAGGAGCATGAAGCAGGACTGGCTACTTCTTTCTCTTTCTAGGAGGTCTTCCCTTAAAGCTTCTTGATCGCTAGATGATATACTTATTTTGTTGTCTTTTATATCCTAGTTGGTAGTGGATTTGTCTCCACCAGACTACTAGTTCTTCTTGACTATTTTCATACTTGGTTAATTGTCATATTTTGTTATTTATTACTATTTGTTTTTGTGGATGAGATTAATATTTCCCGTGACTTGTGTAATTATATACCACTTGTGAATTATTATTCATAAAATATCGTACGTATGTGTAAGGTTTCCATATATTAGAGTTGCCATGTACATACGGCTGATATGCTTACGTATTTCTAGCCCTACGTATTTTGGGAGTGGGGCATGATATATTTTTAGTGGTGGCCCATGCAGGTCGAGGTGTCTCGGTAATGTTACTGTACCGAGCAAGCCTGCAAATATGATTAGAGTATAGGATCTCATCCACATATTTAACTTTTCTCTTTATTTCTGTTCCGAATTCTTGAATCAACCTACCTTTCTTGACCTTCAAAATTGTACTCACTTAATTCTTTTGACATCGGTATCCTTGTTTCCTTACCTCTTCCTATTTAATGTACTTCCCTAATAGTTCCTTGAGTGTAGCCTCCTGCTAGAATATAGCAATCCTTATTGTTAGAAGATAATTATGATAGCATACCTTCTAAGAAAAACAAATTAGAATATTGACAGCTCCCAAAAGTTTAACACACCTAATAAACCCTAGCATCCAACACATGTAAATTGATTGACCATTATCTATTGATATATTTAGGAATGACTTGAGAGTATTATAGACACTACTAGGGTTAGTTAGAAATTTGACCATATTGTTTGACCCTGGTATTAGAAATCCAAGGTTAAATATTTGGACTAAACCTAACTTTCATAGTGAGATAATATATAAGGACTATAAATTTAGATTCTTGTCTTGATATTAGCAGAGCAGTACCTTAGGAAACCAAGAGGAATGAACCAATACCTTAGTAAGATCAAGGGTACCCTACCTTCAGTTTAGTAGATCCCCTAGAATCTATGATCATTGTTGAGTCATACTTGAGTCTCCATGAGTCACCGACCGTGCCATCTCATCCAACTATCTTTATACTTTTTCATCTTGAGTTAATCCCTCCCTCCATCATAGATCAATTGTCATAGCTTTTTACTAATTAAAATCTATTGAATAATTATAATATTTTCCTTGATCATACCTCAGTATAAAGACTAGCATACCACCTTCCCTTATAAAACCATGATATTATCAAGGGTCTCTCTATTTAATTTCATATCTTATTTCTCCGAAACCTTAACGCTCGCTATTTGTGCGATGATAAAAAAAAAATTTTGTTATCTTTCCAATCATGCCACCTTACCTTTGTAGTGGTAGGCCAAGTGATTTCTTTTATGTTAGGATATATAGTTTAGTAGGATTGTAGTTTGTTAATCTTGAATTTTTTAATTTTTTGTGCTTAGTAGTTAGAACTTGATAGTTTAAGTTGTCATTTAGATTATAATTTTATGATTATCCTTTAGTTTCAAATCAAGTAATATGTTCCACATATCTCAATACAGGTTATGTCCTCTCTCACTTGAGAGCCAGTAACTTCTCCATTCTTAAGTTACAATATTAGTTGACTCTTGTAAGTTGGGTAGCATGCTCACAACCTAGTATCACATAGTCCTTTTGACCCATTAGTGAAGTGTAATAGAACGACACTTGAATATATGCTAGCATAAGAAGATAATATTTATACAGACTGTAGAACTTTAGAGGCCCATACCCCCATTTGGTGGACTAGAGACTTAGACAAGAAGTTAGTATGGCAACTGTAGAGGCACAACGGAGGACAAATCTTAGCTTCTTGGTGAACTTGAATTATTTTGTACCTACCTTCATCATAATCCTATGTGCTTATATTTTGGACTATCTTAACTTATGCTCCTATTACAGCCTAGTTTTGTAAGCTTATCCTTTTATCGAGTTTGTTCCTGACATATGTGTTAGTGGGCGCCCACACTAATACATTGTCTAAATCAGAATCAGTGTATTATGATCTAGCTAACCTTAGTGCGCTTTGTTCGCTCTACGCATCACTACTTTACGTGGATTGAGATATAGTTTACTTAGCTTGTTAGACAAATATACTTGCACTCTAGATAGGTTAGAGCATATTGTATGTTACATAACTGTACTGATATGAGCATGCGAATAGAAATTTACCAAAAATATTTTTTTAATCCACAACTGTCTTGACAACTTCCTTTTAAATTCTTTAATCACCTTGAACCCCGTACATGTATTCTATCAACTCCTCCTTGAACTCTTTATTGATGTTTTACGTCTTCCCCTATTTCGGAAAGACAAACGCTCGTGCTTGATATAAGTTTGATACACGGATAGTACTAGATATACCCTATAGGCCAATCGCATTACTTTGTGACTATCTTTGTAATTAAAGGCATATCACATATGAGATATTTTGTGTTAATATTTTGAGGATTAGTAAGCACTATTGAATTTTGAGAAATATTTTTTTATAGCCTTGTGATTATGAAATATTGGTAAATTAAAAGTTGGGTAGAAATTATATTGCCAACTTGAGATAAAGGTTATATGAAGGTAAAAATCTTAGATCGTGATCAAGTAAGATAAGATCGAGAGAATTTGAGAATTTTTAAAAGAATAAATAAGATGATGAGTATTTAACTTTAAAGAGAAGAATACCTTATGTAATAAATTTTGAAATTTTGATATAAATATTTATAAATTGAGCATATGATTTAAATTTTGAGGACAAATATAGAATTTTAAAACTTGAACATAGATGGATTGGATTTAAAATTTTATAATTTGATGATTTGAATTAAGAGTTAAATTTTGATTGATGGATCACCTATTTGAAATGTTGAGGATGGAAATTGAATTTAAAATTTGATGAGTACGAAATTCTTAAGTTCGAAACTAGGAATACTATTTTATTAGAGTTATGAATATTTAAAATTTTAGAGGATATTATGATAGTTGAAATCATGATTTAAATTTTAATGTGGGTTATTTAAATTTGAAGATGTCATATAGATTTGATTTAAACCTTGATTATTTAAATTCAAGAAGAGATTATGATAGGTTAAATTTTAATTTAAACATCGGTTATTTTAATTTTGAAGAGATTGTAATAGATTTGAATAGATTTTGAGAAGATTATGGTTGACTTGACTTAGATACGAATTTGGAGAATTTAACAAATCGTACTTTATTTTTTTTAATTTCGAGGACAAAATTCTTGTAAGTTGGGTAGATTGTAAACCCCCTCATCAAAAATAGGTAATTTTTGTGTATTTTTTATTTTTTGTATTTATTTTAGATTAATTTAAAATTATTTAAAACTTAATTATTTTATTATGATACTTCACCATAGTTTGGACATTAGTACCGTAGGACGATCCCAAAATCTATATCGTCCTTCGTAGGAAGAAGCCTACACGGGAGACACAACTCGTAGGATCTTCGCATGAAACAAAATTTGACCATTCAACATTAGTATGGCACTAATGTAACAACCGTAGTTTATTTTACTTAATATTTAGATTTTTATATATATAATTTATTTATGGTTATTTTACAATCCAAATACCCAACCCAGAGCCATGAATTAATTTATTGGACACGTGTGGCTTAAAATAGGATAATTAATTTTATATATATATATATATATATATATATATATATATATATATATATATATATATATATATATATTATGTAGAATTTATTCTAGGAGGATAGAATTTGAAACCTTCTTGAGATAGGGTCAACCTTTGCACGTTATCCACTTTTAAAGCCAATCCAATTCTAATGTGTCCATATTTGAAAACCCCCATACTTCAAATATTCTATCTATCCATTTTTGGTAGCATCCACCTATTTAAATTCATGAATCAAACTTTGATTTATTTCCTATAAATTATGATCTTAATTAAATATGTAGTTTCCAAATTAGGAAAGACCCCTATGCAATTGTGTTGCATATCAATTTAATACTGAAATATATCTTTTAAAATCTAATTTTAAGATTCTAGAGCATCCTCTCACCCTATTTTATCCTTTTAAATCATATCCATAGATGGAAATACTAAATCAAATCCTAACCACCCACTTATTTAAACTACTTATATTTATCAACCCCCCAACACCTAAACCTAATAGTAGACCTCCCCCTCTATCAAATCCATGACCAAGAAGCCTATACCCCTTCTCTCTTCTTTCTTTTTTATATCCTTCTTTTCCTCCATCTTTTCCCTCAAGGCCGACCACCCAAAGTACTTGGCCGAACCCCTTAGGCCGACCAAAAATACCCCTTAAGGCCGGCTGCTACTGTAACATATCTGGGTTGTTTACTATTGTAAAACCACCCCTAAAAATTTATATTCATCATATATTAGAAGTTATATATATCCCTATCAAGTTTTATGCAGTTTGGAGTCTGTTTGGCGCTCTAAAAGATCCGTGTCGTAAGAAGAAACTCCACCATAATCACGATATAGTAAGTTTTAGAATTTCTTTTAAATAATTATTTTCCATGTATAAAACCATGTGAGAACTCATAAATATTTTAGATGATAAATAATGAAACCCTCATGCATGTTAAACCATAATTTTTACATAAAAACTGCTCTTGATGACACAAAATCAATTCTTGGCAATGTCGTGATCATATTAAATTAGTATTATTGCATGTTGATATTTTATTATTAAAATATATTTTTCCATAAATTAAATATTTAATTTAAGAATATAAAATAATATTTTTATTATTAAGTAAAAAATAATTATTTAGTAATTAAACTGCATCATTGAAGTACCACCTTTAACATGTATACTAGTAAAGTTTGGTTGCCGGCCCTAATAGGATCAACTTGTAGATGGTGAAACCCTAATTATTTTTGTATAGATAAAAATAGTATTTATTATATTTATTACTGATTTTACCATAATTATTCAGATTTTATTTTTATTTATAAAAATTAGAATTCTAGGTGTTTTATGTAGCAAGTTGACCTAGTTTTGACAAAACTTGACCCCGACAGTTTTAGACTTAAACCCCGACCAAAAATCTATATTTTTAGCATTTAAAATTATATTATTATATTTTAATTCTGAATTTTTAAGTATTATTCCATATTTACTTATTTGTCGAAAATTAATTTTTATTGACTAGTAGGTAACCCTTTATGACCTAGTTTTGGGTTCTACTTGGTTTTGGACTCATAGAATTTATAGGAGATGACCCTATCACTAAAAAACCCTATTTTCTAATAAAATTCCAGAATGAATAGTTTTTATTAAATTATGTTTTAATTTTTTTTTTATAATGTTAATGGTTAGTAATATTTTGGCGTGTAGTTACTTGCATGTGCAACCAACGTAGGATTAATGACAAGATAATAAATTGATTTGACTAGTAGAATAAGAGTCTAATTAGATTAATAATTAATTGGTAGGTGTTCAAGACGTCCCTATGTAGAGCTTCGGACAAGAATTGTTGTGCTCACATCTTGGCTTGGAAGGCAAGTACACCTTGCTTGATTGTATTATTTAGTTTATATTATGTCTAGTTTTTATTTGGTTAGTTTTCTGTACGCATCTTAGAAGTAGTTGACTCACACAATATCTTATAAAGATATGTGGTATCTTTTGACCTGACATTGTTTTAGACACATTCACTGTTTGAGTAAGAGAGTGCATGGACTAGCGTGTCGACTGATCATCGGTACGAGAGTCCGAGTCTTGTATTAGTAGTTGGTATTGGTTTAGTTTTCTAGATATTATTTGATGTCATTGTATTATGTCTGCACCACTTATACGGTTCGGATAGTTCATTGGTAGGGGAGAATATACTAGTGTGTGTATGAGATTTTTGTTTCTTACTGTATCATAAAAATTGTGCAAATATGTAACCCCTGAGTTCTACGGAACGCCTGGTGGGATGACTGTTCTTCTCTTTCTTCCCTCGTACGCCATTAGAGATATCTCGAGTGCATATCACATAAGTGGTTTAGTTACCCTATTTATTGTTTACTGCTTTACATTTATGTATGTCAATTTCTTGTGTACTTGTTATGTCCCTCTGAGGACCTGACACCCTTTCCAGGTGTAGAAGATCATGATTATTTGCAGGAGCACGAAGCAGGAATGACTACTTCTTTCTCTTTCTAGGAGGTCTTCCCTTAAAGCTTCCTGATCGCTAGATGAAGTACTTATTTTGTTGTCTTTCATATCCTAATTGGTAGTGAATTTGTCTCCACCCGACTACTAGTTCTTCTCGACTATTTTTATACTTGGTTAATTATCATATTTGGTTATTTATTATTATTTGGTTTCATGGATGAGATTAGTATTGCCCGTGACTTGTGAAATTATATACCACTTGTGAACTATTATTCATAAAACAGCGTAAGTATGTGTTTGGTTTCTGTATATTGGAATTGCCATGTACATACGGCTGACATGCTCACGTATTCCTAGTCCTACATATTTTGGGACTGGGGCATGACAGGGGTGTCATAACTGGTAGGTTCGATTTTGAAATCGACTGACTTGGTTCGGTCTGGTTTGATTTGATTGATCGGTTTTGATCATAGACAAAAAATTTAAAAAAATATCGCTTGCCCCTTAGCCCATGGTGAGCAGAGTGCTAATCCATTCCCCTAAGAGGACGAGATTGGTTAAACATTCAACAACTTAGATTATGAAGGTTTTGACTCACCTCATACAATATTAATTTGCATTGCAACCATCTGCAAGAACTCACATTGATCTGTTGTAATTGTTTGCTTTCGATATTCGATAACACAATAGTGTACTTTGTTAGATGATTTTTGTAGCCAAAATCTTAGGTCATTTGGTTGATACATAAAAGGAATGTCGACCAATAATGAAACATTCAAAACGATTATTCAGGATGCGTGGGCTGGAATAGTGTGTGCTTCGAATTGGACTAAAACAAAGCTTCTCAGGAGTATGTTAACCTTTCTTTTTCTGTTCAGAAATATAAGTGGTCTAAGTTTGGTTCCATTTTTAATGGTTTTTGGAATGACCAAACCACAGCCTAACCAAACTGTTCAATTATTTAAAAACTCCAGTCAACCCAATTCGACCGGACCATTCGTTCTGTTAAAAATTAATCGGTTTGGTTTGGTTTGGTTTGGTTCAATTTGGTCAGTTTGACCCAAATGTGCACACCCCTAATGATGGAGATCAAGTCGTGCAACTAACTTTTGTACTCCGTTAGTGATCCGAGGATGAAGATTGGCAAGAATTTGCTAACTCTGGCTCACTAGGGTACTTGGGCAACAATTGGGCTCAAAAGTAAACTTTTGATGGTTTGGGAAGCACTTGTCCCAACTATTTATAGCATTCTCACTATAACGGCTATATGCACATGGAATTTAAAAAGTTACTATTTTCTGCTTCTAGTGCATAAGAATTTGTTGGCGCATAATATTCTACAATAAATATAGCGAATAAGATGGATCTTAATAAATGTGCATATCACAGTCAGCCCGATATATCTCATGCGTTATAACTGTTCAAAATCTCACATTAATGTGGCGATTGTCATTTGAAACGTCTGCACTTTAAATGCAAATTTAAACTTATGCACCTTAAATATGCATAATCTCCTCGCCTTCATAACCGTTATGCCGCATAGTCACGTCTTTAACGCATAAGATGAGGAGAGAGAACTGCAAAGGATTTGTATGCGCTTTCTAGCTCAGGCGCATAGGTCCTCATCGCATAGTGCCACGTGGAGATGCTCTGTTGTAACAGACAAAACTTAATTACTACGTTGACATCAGTGATGATGTTTTATGCATAACCGTCGTCTGCACATATTATAAAACGACAAAAATTTTAATGCGGTGCCAGACTGGGTTATACGACGAGGTTGTATGCGTCGTCTAAGCTTTTGTCGCATAGACTTTTTGAAGAATCATTGTCCTTGCCGCATAGACTGAACTCTAACACACTGGTAGACTTATGCCGCATAGACGATGGGAGAATGGTCAACTATATTGGTTTCAGCATATGTTATTGGGCTGCTCGACACATAGCCTTTATGCGCATCCACATTTTCCATGCTTCTACAACCACTCCTTCCCCAAGCACATTTCTAAAGGTAACTGCTTAGGTTAACTTTTTGTAAGTCGCTTCCTTCATCATACCACTTCCTTTAGCAGAAGGATGGCTTACGGTCGTCTTTCATCAATATAAAAATTTGATCGCAAATAAAATTCTCAGTACCATGCCAAAATTAAAAAACTAACTCGTATTAGCTATCGAAAGCCATACATACCTTCATGCTTAACAAAGAAAGAGTTACAAAAGAATAGTCACCATCGAGTAGAATACACTTAAAACATATGTTCCTGGCTATCGGTTGTCCAATAGGGGCATTGGTTTAAACAAAAAGGTCGGTGTGCTATATGTCGAACTCATTGAATTAGTCCAACTGGTCTCTTAAGTTATTGGTGTAGTTGACTCCATACCAGAAGTACGGGTGCTTAGTTAGTTAAACGAGTTCACTAAACACGACACCAATAAATGAATCCTTAGTAAATGATGTATTTTAATGTCAATAAGGATGTTCTTTATGTTAGTAATACAAGTAGTTTTCAAACATGAGACAATTACAATATCTTATGATTGTGTGCCTATACGTTGACTATGTACCTTTACTGAACCCATGGGTTACGAAAATCATAGATTGAGTGTGGTGAGTCACTCATAAAGATAGTACATAATAATTAAGCAATATGAGAGTAACGTTCTTTGTGGTCTGATGTGTTACATTCAGGAAATACTTGCACAAGGTGACGTATGAGTAGAGAATTCCTATTAGGTACACATAAGTATTTAAGAGATGAGATAAATATATACTTACTATGATGAATAAGACGTGACATATTTTTGTTCTTGTAAGTCTAATAATAAAAATATTGAATTACCCAGTAACTATACAGGGAAAGGTTTTTGAGTAGATGTCAATAAATGTGATATCACCATATGGAGTTCATGATACACTACTAGATGTCAATCTTGGTAAATTGAGAAATTTTCAAAAGATATACTTCTAGAAATGGATAATCAGGCATTTGTCAAATGTCTGTTGGACTTCCAATCTGGGAGTGCCTGACTTGTCTTGACTGTATTAGTCAATGCAAATATTATAATATTTAGCTTGATGGTTCACACACATATAAGGGTCGTTTGACTACGAATACATACTCAAATTCGTTTGGGTTAAATAGTGATTGACTCGAGTTTGATTAACCCAAGTTAACCATGTTAGATATTATAGAACACGATACAGTTAATTGCTAACTTGGTCAAATCCTAGAACGAGTTAAATTAATAATTGAGTTAACAACCAGACAGTCCTATGAGAGTCTAAAATCATCTAGAAGAAACTAGTAGATTTTATAGGTTGAGATGGAATTAGGATTCCTACTTAAACCCTAATTAGAATACCTTAATAATTGAAAAGCTACTCCTTGCCTAAGCCTATAAATATAGGGGCAAGGGTTTATTAAATTTAATCTAACAATCTTATAAAAATCTCTAATAAGTAACCCTTTCTCTCCCCCTTTCATTTTCCACCTTACCCCGTTCACCCTAGACAAACAAACACTTGTCAGACTTTCGATATGGTAGTCAATAGTAGCAGCAAGATTAATAAAGTCATGATCTACAATTGAATCTATGGGAGATTCATGGGTTATTAACTTTTGAGAATGCAAGGAGTTCGTAGATTAGATCATCCTCTAGTCTTCGTGTTCATGTGTATACCATTATAGACTGGAAAGTTATTCGATTTTGATATTGATTGAGGCATACTTATGGAACCATAATCTAAATTAGTTTATATTAAGTAGATTGATTTATGCATGATACTTTTTTTTATTGTTCATTACATATTACTTTTCTATGACATGATCTAGATTATTGTAATATTGTATCAGTCTAAGCGATAGAACAATATCATAAGGATACATGTCAAATGAAAGATCAATCATGATTCATAAGATGAGAATGATGATCAAGATCGGTCATTAGATTATATCTATCACGAACCTAGATCAATCATTTGATCATTCAAAGAAAACAACCCTAGTCACTTGTGTGAAGGTGTTCATATTTGATAGATTTATGTATCAGATGTGCATATAGTCATGAAAGTGTTCATGTTGTGTGACCTAGCATAGTGTATCAAATTTTTTTGAATATCAATTTTTCCATTAGTAGTTGTCATTTCCTTAGAGTATTTACTTCCTTAGAACCAAGAATTATCCAAGACTAATAAATATATTAATATCATTTCAGAAGAAGCATAAAAGATACAAGAAGCATTTCTACATATAAGAAGTAATATAAATTCCTAAGGTCCTTCAAAGAAGAGCGGCTTGAAAGCGCGTAAGCTATATCTTGAGAAAATTGTTTGTTGTTGCCATTGAATAACAAATTATCAAAATAAAAAAGAAAGTGGGTAGAATATATGAACATAGAAAAGTCTAATTTGGATTGGTAAAACCCGTATGCTAGAATAAAAGAGCTGAGTTGTACTATAATCGTCGAGCCTACTCTAAACCATAAATACCCTTATTCATTTGACATGCAAACCTTAGAAATACTTTGTTAATAATACCAGAAGGCTTACACATATATATATCCAAAAGGGGAAGGCCAAAGGGGTAAACTAAATGAATCGACCATAAATAAATGTGTTATTTATCATTATTAATTTGGCAAGGCTAGATTTAATACCAATATATGAGGAGCATAGAATTGTATTTTACATTAGATGAATACATTAATTATATTGGGATATGATTTTATTTGGCTCTATGAATCTATGGCTAAAAGTTGTACTATAATCATCTACAATAACTTGGAAGATTACTCCTTTACTGCATAAACTAAATTAAGAGTAAAAAAGTGAGCATGTGGGCCAATAAATTAGCTTTCAAGGTTTCATACATGGAAAGTCCCTAACTTGAATATAAATAACTCAACTAAGGATTTGGTGTTAAAACATAATAATGATGTCATGTTGGAACACATATAATAAATCTTGGTCAATATTTTTGATGTAGTACGCGATCCTTAGCAGAGTCCTATTTGTTTGCGAGAAAAAGTTTATACAAAACTTTTGTGTTACAAACTGTTGAAAAGAAAGAAAAGTACAAAAAAGATCTTAAATAGGAATCTAGGTACAATAGATTCTGGAGAAGTCTAGCTGTAGAGATCTGATCTGCGGATGATCACTTTAGTCCTTGGACCACTCTACGATGAAGAAATGCACACGACGATGGAGAATTGCACACGAAGACAAAAATATATAGGGAATTTTGTGAACAACTTGGAGAGTTGAACCATAAGAAAGCTCTGGCACAACGACATAAGAAGCTTCTATTTCTCTCAATCTGCTCTTGAATTTCAAAGACTTGAAAATTTTAGCCCCTTTCTCTCTATCTGTCTTTATGTCCTTCTCTCTGTGCGTATTCTGAAGGTAGTCGCTGCCTGTCCCCTCCTTGGTTGTAAAGAACCTGTATTTATATAGTTTATGAGCGGTTACGAGAGTGTGAGCGCACAATGGACAGTCAACACTGTTATAACATTATGTGCGCACTTTTGGTGGACTAACACCCCACGTTTTGCATGAGTGGGTGCACAACTTGCTGCATGCTTGACACGTAGCTTCCTATAAGAGAAAAGCATAGGTCATGGAGGAAAGTTATTTGTACACCTTTCACGAGAAGTATGACAGGTATGGCACACATTCGTAAATGCTCACTGTCTGTTAGGATAGTATGCACACTTTTGAAGTCGTTTGGAGACTAGCACATTTTTAGTAAGATTGACACTGCAACACACTTTTGAAGAGATTGGCACTGCGGCACACTTTTGAAGAGAATGACATTGTGGCGCACTTTTGAAGATAATGGCACTTCGGCACACTTTTAAAGAAAATAGCACTACGGCACACTTTTGAAAAGATTGGCACTGCGGCGCACTTTTGAAGAGATTGGCACTGCGATGCACTTTTGAAGAAAATGGCACTGCGAAGCACTTTTGAAGAGAATGGCACTGCGGCGCACTTTTGAAGAGATTGGCATTGCGGCGAACTTTTAAAGAAAATGGCACTGCGACACACTTTTGAAGAAAATGGTAATGCGGCACACTTTTAAAAAAATGGTACTGCGGCGCACTTTTGAAGAGAATGGCACTACAACGCACTTTTGGTGAGAATGCCACTGCGGTTGGGTCGCTAAATAATAACCTGGGTTTGCGTGTCGTAGCTTTGCTATAATGATGACCCTGACTCTTCGATTTCTGCATCTGTCAGCTGTCAGTCTGCTATATTAAAGGTTGGGGGAGATAAAATTGTTTATGCATCATCTTTCTTAACATTAAAAAAGTGCGCCCCTTTTCTACTTTCTGAATAGTGCGCCATCCTCTGAAATTAATGGAAAGTGCACCAAAGTAAGAAAATATGCGTCTTTCTTCTAAAACAAGTAGAAAGTGCACCATTTTTCTACTTGTTGGGTTTATTTATAGAAAACTACGTCATCTATCTGAGGTGTACTTTTTATGCTTCTACAAGACCCCCTTCAAAGTTTTTGAATTTGTTTAGATGAATTCAAAATTATATTGAAATAGAAGCATAAAAGTTGTTGATATGTTTTTTGCGCTCACTCTGGACAGAAACCTAACGGATTTGTTGACGTAGATGACATGAACTTATCTTTGGCTTAATTTTTTGGTTTTGACACAGACTTTGAGGAGACACAGAAGACTTTTTCGAAGATGCGGGCATCTTTTTAGGAATAATTTTTAAGAGCTATGACATACTTGGCATGTCTTCTCTTATAAATAGGAGCAAAACTTTACCAAGCATTCCCAGACTTATCTCTTTCTTGCTGTGAGACTTGACCATGGCCACTGTTAAGTGTGAGTCTACTAAGATTACCGTAGTAGTATGGCTCCATCGGCTTTATTGTCCGTCGAGAAGACGCAAGAGGAGATGCTTCTCAATGATGGGTGGGAGGCTCATTTGGAGATCGTTGTCGCTTAGCACTTTGTGTGATAGAGCATAGAAGGATATCATAGGTTTTGTCATTCGTGTTGAACAAATAAATTACCTAGAAGACTGTTTATTATTTTCAAACCCAGTTTGCTGTAATCACTCTCTTAATATGGCCCCTGTGCTGATTACATGGTTGGTATTAGAATCCCAATTGGGGCTTCTAGCGGTGGCGCTGGATGACAATAACAGAATAGCTTTCGTTCGACTTTCCATGTACTCCATCGAGTTCGACAAAAATGGGGCCGTGCTAATTTAAACAGGCCCAGTCCTGTATAGAACCCTCGCCATAGAATGGATTTCTTTTTCATGTACTGTGGTTTGTACTGAGGAGCCTATTTCTTCGTCACCTCAGTTCATCTGCATCGGGAGCAAACGACACACACATATGGTGATAGCTCTGTGATAGATCCCCATCATATAAAAATCCAGATGTAATAGATTTTTATATGTATTATCATGATTTTTTAAGAATGAAAATCTTGCTGTGATAGATCTCCATCATATGTAATCATGATTAAACATCAATAAAATTTTATTTTTGACTTCATTGTATTGTAGGCGTATTGCTGACAAAAGGCTTTGGTCGAAGTGCGCCAGAAAAGAGTGAATATATTGACTTCCCTTTCCATCCTACACATAAAGGTATTTTTTTAGAGAAAACTGGATTTTATGTGCACTGTGTGGTTTGTCATGCGCATTCTTGCAACTTGTCTGATCATGCGTACTATGCAACATTTTTTGTCAATCAGACAAATGTGCGCACATGGGAATCCTTGGACTGATCATATAAAATAATTGTATGTTTTGTGTTATGCTCTTCGTATGGGGAACGAACCGTTGCATTCTTTATGATTCGTGTATGAGGATATGAACCATCGTGGAATAGTAGGGTTCTGAATCATTACCTTTGTTGTTAACGAATCACGTAGAAACATCTAAACCATCGCCCCACTTCTTATAAATAAGAGTCGGCTACTAAATTCCACATTCTTTATTCGAATCTACTGATGGCTTCCCAGAACAAGTCTTTGAAGGAGGAACGAAAGTTTGATGAAATGACTATTCTCCTACCCATTACGACTAACTCTGGTTATGGCATTTCTCCACTCCAGAATGAGAAAACTGATTCCCTCCATCCTTCTGTTGATTCAGAAAAACAAGAAGAATCAGCCAAAACAGACTTCTTACATCAATTGCTTGCATCATTGGACATTTGTATTCTGTATGCTCTTGTGATATTTATGAATAACTTAGAAGATTCTGACCCATCCTCTTCTTAAGCATTTGTATTGTCGTTTTTTCTTATTTTTCTATCAATAAAGAATTTTTTTTTCTCCTTAGTGATACTTTCAAATCGAGACCCATTGAATATATATCTGCTCAGAGGTATGGACATGGTAGGATAATTCTGTGGAAGAATTTGGTAGTTGTATCACCCGAGGAATACTCGTGCTTAGTAAAAATGATAAATTTTATAGGATACAATACTATCAGAGGTGATGTGGACGTGCTAGTTCTCTAGTTTACTCCATCGAGAAAGAGAAGAAAGAGTAGTTCAGGGGTGAACTATTATCTTCTCTTTAGGGGATAATAAATAAAATATGATTCATAGGTAATATGGACATGAATCATATTACACTTATTGACTAGTGAGTAAACATGTGAGATTATTCCTAACCTAACTAGGGATCAGGAATAGGATATCCTTAAAACAACTGGGCTTTAAGAATAGAATATTTTTTGGAGAGAATTGTTTACATGAACTCAACGAGAGTGTTCCATTGGATCTGAGTATTATCCCGCTGGGGAACTTTGAGGACCAATTACCCATGTCTTATTCAAAAATGAATATAGGTATTAGTTTGAGAGGTCGTGTAGGCTATGAGTTATTGGGGATTAAACAAAATGTATCTGTTGTACATCTTATTTTAATCTACTGGAGATGGAGAAGAATATGTCGTTCTTAGACATAATATTTTTTGAGAAATTTGTTGTTGATAGGCATCATTATCAAATTTCCATTAGGCTTAGCAAGTCTGTAGGCTCCCTTGGAGAATACTGTCTCCACCATATAAGGACCTTCCTATTTAGCCTAGAATTTTCCTTTGCTCTTATGGATTGTGATCATAGGTCTCCTCACTGTAAGGACAAATTCACAGACCTAGAATATTATTTCCTTGACCTTTCGATTAAAAGCTCTTAAAATGAGTGCTTAGTATAGTTTAATACGCTGTTGAACGTGCATGAGCTTTTTATCCAATACTTCTAATTCTTACAGGCATAATCGATTATTATTCTCTACTGTTAGCTCATTAGCAATAGCTACTCTGAGAGAAGGTATCTGAATTTCGAGTAGAATGACCACTTCACATCCATAGACCAAAGAGAATTGTGTACAACCAGTTGAAATTTGAACTGTCGTACGATAAGCCCATAAATACTTCCCGAGTTTCTCATTCCAATCATGTTTGTTGGATGAGACAAACTTTTTAAGGAGTTTGATTATGGTATTTTTCATGGCTTTTACTAAGTCGTTGGCTGCTGGATTGAAGGCCGTAGATGCTACATTTTGGATCTGATTCTTATCACAGAACCGATATAATGCTTGACTGAAAAATTATGGCCCATTGTCATGTATTATCCTCCGGGGAACACCAAAATGATAGATAACATAGTGTTTGACGAAGTTAATTATGTTGGACATTTTAACTTCGATAAGCGGGACCGCTTCTACCTATTTGGAGAAGTAATCGTTTATTACAAGTATAAACCGATGCCATCTAGAAGAAGAAGGGCTGATTGGACTAATAATATCCATTTCCTAAGCTTCAAAAGGCCAGGAGGCATCTGTAGGGTATAAGAACTCTACTGGTTAGTGGATAAAATTTGCATAAATTTGATATGATATGCATTTATGGTCGTAATCTATAGCATCTGCCACCACGGTGAGCCAATAATAATCCATTCTTCTGAGACAGTCTTGTAATTTAGGACCCGGCTGATATGCTCCACATATGCCATCATGAACCTCATAGAGTTATTATCTCGCTTCAGGGTTGGAAATATAATGTAGCATTAATCCATCATAAGAATGATGATATAATATTTTGGATGAGGCGTCATAGTAGAATCGGAGTGAGCATCTTTTAATGGAAGTGGCTTCTTTTGGATCTTCTAGAAGAATCCCATAAGCAGCGTAGTCTATAAAAGGGTTACTCCAATCTTTATCCATGGAAGTTGAAGTTATGACATAACTCTGTTCAACTTATAAGTTATTTTTGTACAGAACAACTCTCATCCTGTTATCATAATTGAGTGTTGTCTCTTTAGGGAACAACCAATGTTGCTGCTAGGCTAGCCAAAGCATCAGCTTCCATATTCTGTAAGCGAGGCACATGCTCGATGAAGAATCCTTTGAAAGTAAAAGTTAGTTCGATTACCGCTTGATGATAAGGGATGAGGTCTTCATGTTGAACCTTATACTCCCCCCTAATATAATTGACTATCATTTTAGAATCTCCATAGGCTTCAAGATATTCTATGACCAATTTTTTAGCTAATTGGAGATCATTAAGTAGAGCATTATACTCTGCCATGTTATTGAAACATGGTTCACTGAGAGAATATGCTCGATGAATGAGTAGTTTGTAAGGAGATACTAGGACTATGCCAACTTTAGCTACTATGTTGCCTTTGGGTCCTATTATTGATGCGCCGTCAAAGAATAGTTGCCAGGTGTCATCTCCCATTGTCATATTAGATTCTAAGACTTTATCTGGGATGTCATCGTATAGTTTGGAAGTTTCTGGTACAGGATGAGCTGCCAGGAATTCAGCTAGCGCTTGACCCTTCACTTCTTTTTGCGGGACATATACCATGTCATAAGGTGATAGCAACATTGTCCATGTAGCCAACCGAGACTTGAGTGTGCTTGGCTTGGTCATCAATATACGGAGGGAATTTACTCTGGATATGACATGAATAGTTTGACCTGACATGCAATATCGTGTCTTTTGAATAGCAAACATCAAAGCGAGGCATTCTTTTTCTACAGGATTGTATCGATGTTTAGCGCTGACCATCATGCGACTAAGATAATAGATCGCACGTTCATGGCCTTTGTCACTCTTCTGTGCAAGAAGAGATCCTAGGGAGTGATCCATTGCTCGAACATACAGCAAAAAGAGTTTTTCTATGATCGGAGACACCAGAACTGGCAGATTTGTTAAATATCGTTTGATGTTGTCGAATGCGTATTGACGTACTTTATTCTAGACAAAGGATACACCTTTATTCATTAACTGAGTAAAGGTCGACATTGTCCCGAAAGATTAGAGATGAACCTCCTAATGTATGCCAGACGACCTTGCAGACCACGAAGTTCTTTGAGATTATGTGGCGGCTGTATTTCGAGGATAGCTTTGATTTTATCAGGGTCAATGTGAATACCTTTGGAAATTATAACAAATCCAAGGAACTTCCTACCGGAGACTCCCAAAAAGTATTTAGTTGGATTCATCTTCAACTAGTGGTGGCACATCAATTCGAACACAATCTTTAAATCTTGAAGGTGATCATCTTTGTAGCGACTCTTGACATCGATGTCATCCTGGTGTGCTGTCGTAGCCATCCAAATTATAAAACCTTTACTCTTAAAATTATTTATAGTAGTGAGAGTAAGGATCGATCCCACAGAGAGTAATTAGTTAATATTTATGCTATGTGAAATAGGATGGGGGTGGAGTTTTGAATAAAAGCAAATTAAGAAGAGCTAAAATTAATTAAAGTATTAAAATCAATCAAAGGAACAAATGTTGGTCTCGGTCAACATCCACTATTGGAATTTTAAAATTGATCACTGATGCAAACCTAAATTAACTCATACTTTGAATATTCACCGTTGGAAGTATTTCCTATCTCTCTTAGGCTTATATAATTAGAAACAAGCGATCTAATTAGCTTTAATTACTAAATAATCCAAGACAAGCGCTGAAGATTTAATCAAGTAATTTCTTAAAGAACCAAGAGATCGATGAACAAAACAACACAAGCACAAGCGGTTGCATTTAATTTTTTTTAAAGTTTTCCTCCTAAGATCTAATAAAACAAAGCAGTTTATTAAATCTTGGTTGTTTCACAAATTAGAAAAATTAAACAATTACGGATTTGATGTCTAATTTAGTAGTAGATCAAAATGTATAATAGACTAGTAGGCTTCCTAGTAATTAAACAAAACAATCATGAAAGTAGGCATAGAAAAACATTCAATACTCAAAACATAAATCAAACATATAAAAATAATTTAGATCTCATAAGTTTATTGATTCCAAAGCTTATGTTTCCTTCGACTAAGAAGACTTTTAGCTCTGCATATTCATGAAAACTTCAAAAGAATATTGGAGAAGAAGAAGAAGAAGAAGAGTTGTGTGTTGTTTTCCTTTCTCTTTTCCTCCTGATTTCTACCCCTTTCATATGCTCTAAATTAGTTGTTTGAAGCCCACAATATCTTTCCACAAATCCTCTAGAAGTTACAACCCCCCAAACATTAAAATAAAATCTTTGAACAAGTAGGGAAATGGTTAATTCAGCTCCACTTTTTGTGTATAACATAGTTGACTCAACTTCATGCCTGATTTGGTCCATGTTGTATTCATAATCTCGAAAAAATCAAAACAATAAAATTGTACCTCTATCTCTTATTTTTCCGAATCAATTTTGATCAGCTCGATTGGACTTTGGATGAGCAAGTTATGACAATTTTTCTACAAGGTATCAAAACTGTCAAGAATTGATAAATAGCTCCATTTTGCATTTAGTGACTCCAATTGCATCCTAGATCAAAATATAAAAATAATGAGGATCTTTAGACATCAAATAAGCACAAAGGAGTATACATTAAGGAATAAAAATATGATATTTTATGTTCTCATCAAATACCCCCACACTTAACCTTTGCTCGTCCTCGGACGAAACTCTAATTTATTTTTCCAAAAATAAATCAAGGTTGCAATGTCATAAATAAAAATAACCAAGCTCTTCAAAACTCATAACATATCATGAACATATATTCTTAAACAACTTCTAATTACTTAGTAGGTATTTTATTTGAAAAATTGCGTAAACTAAATAGGTAGACCCCCACGGGAATAAACACTCAACTCTCATGTGTTTGAAGGTATATATTTCACTCAAATTCATTCCAGAAGAAATGATCAATCATAAGCTTGCATATCTTCTCATGCTCCACCACTGGGATCATATGCATAACATAAATTATAAGGACTTTTCATAGGTTATAACGTGGCTTAGGATTAAGGTGGGATATATTTGGGAGTGTAGCTCAAAAGCCATCAAAACTAGTGGAGCAAAAATGAATCAACTCAATCTCAATATAAAACATGTAAAATCAATCACTCTATTTTGCAACGTCTTCAATTTGGCTTTTAAAGCATTTAAACAATGTAAGACAATTTTCACCCCCCTTTTTTCTTTTTTTTCTTTTTCTTTTTTTTTTGAACTATAATGGAACTTAGGAAATTTGAGGATAAAAATATGTTCCATGTTGTTGGTTGTAACCAAACCACAAATTTAGACACCCCCACACTTATTTCTTCGTACACCCATACATATCATAATGATCAACAATGCTCCACTAGCTTTGTGACTTGGGAAAAAGGTATAAATATTATAGGTTGAAAGCTTGTAATGTGGGTATACCAAGAAAAAGACAATAAAGCTCAAAGGGGTTCAACAAAAAGAAAATTAATTACAAGGTGGACTATTTGGCTTATGTAACGCATAACAAAGATGGCCTTAATCATGTTCATGCATGCATGTGTCAATGTGACCTCGAAGAGAATCAAAGCAAGTTCTAGAGAAACAAATCAGTAGAAGAATATATCTCATGAAAGAATAATGAAACTGATGTGTCAGTCTAAAGGCTCAAAACCTCAATGGCTTTTGTCTACCAAATTTAGATACTACCATTTTCAATAAAAAATAACTAAACTAATGAATTCTAAGTTAAAAAAAATTACTTATTCAATTATGTTATGAAATTTTTAAATTTAGTTGAACCTTACTCATGACATACACAACCAAAAATCATTAAAAACAAAAAAACAAAATTGTTTTTATTTAAAAAAACAATTCTTCTTCTTTTTTTTTTGAAAATAGCGAACTAAAAATGCTTAAAATAAAGTAAATCCCCTCCCCCACACTTAAAACTGACATTGTCCCCAATATAAGGTGAAATACAAGGAAAAAGGCAAAATAAAAAAAATGAAAATGAAAGAATAAGAACAAACTCCCCTTGGGTTACATCTGTTTATTGTCGTGGATGTTTCCTCCTTCAATTGGTAAAAATTGAATCCTCAAGGTCCAATTTATTCACATTCTCTACTTTGAAACCTTCATAGAAAAGCTTGAGCCTTTGGCCATTTACCTTGAACACTTTCGAAGTTCCTAAACTTTGAATTTCAACTGCACCATGATAAAAAAACATTAGTAACAATAAAAGGTCCAATCCAACGAGAATGCAATTTAATCGGAAACAGACGAAGTCGTGACTGGTATAGAAGAACTTTTTGACCAACTTGAAACACCTTCCTAGAGATCATCTTGTCATGAAAAGCCTTCATCTTTTCTTTATAAATTCGAGCATTCTCATAGGCGTCATTACGAATTTTCTCCAACTCTTATAGTTGTAATTTCCTATGTTCTCCATTTTCATATGTCTTCATATTGAAACTCTTGATAGCCCAATAAGCCTTGTGTTCTAACTCAACAGAAAGATGGCATGGTTTCCCAAACACCAACTGGTAAGGTGACATACTGATAGGCATCTTATATGCAGTTCTACAAGCCCATAAAGCATCATCCAAGCGAAAACTCCAATCTTTTATACTTGGATTGACCGTCTTTTCAATGATGGACTTGATCTCTCTATTTGACACTTCCGCTTGTCCACTAGTTTGTAGATGATAGGCAGTTGACACCATGTGGGTTACATGGTGCTTTCTCAGCAATGTCTCCATGGTTCGATTGCGAAAGTGAGTGCCTCGATCACTTATTAAGGCTCTTGGAATCCAAAACCTGGAGAATATGTTGGAATTTATAAAATCTGAAACAACTTTAGAATCATCATTCCCAGTAGCTTTAGCTTTTACCCATTTTGATACATAATCAACAGCAAGCAAAATATAAACATAACCCAAAGATACAGGAAACAGTCCCATAAAATTGACACCTCAAACATCAAAAATTTCACAAAATAGTATAGGATTTTGTGGCATTTTATTCCTTTGAGATATATTACCTGTTTTTGGCAATTATTGCATGTTTTATAAAAAATATGAATCACGAAATAAATACGGCCAATAGAAACCACATTCTAATACTTTTCTTGCCGTCCTCTTAGCTCCAAAATGTCCTCCACATGCATAAGAATGACAAAAGTTGAGAATTAAAATAATTTTATTTTCATGAACGCACTTTCTTATCACTTGATCTGCACAATGCTTCCACAAGTATGGATCATCCCATACATAGTATTTGGCATCACTTTTAATCTTATCTCTTTGAGCCTTTGACAAGTCAGGAGGAAACATATTAGTAACCAAATAATTTATAATATTTGCATACCAAGGTAATGTCACACTTGAAGCAAATAATTTCTCATCAGGGAACGTTTCTTGCAGACAAAGTTCATCCTCTATATAAACTAAACGACTTAAATGATCTGCAACACTATTTTTGTCCCTCTTTTGTCTTTAATCTCTAAATTAAATTCACTTAAGAGAAGTATCCATCGAATTAACCTTGGTTTTGCCTATTTCTTCATTATCAAATAGCGAAGAGCTGCATGATCAGAATAAACAATGACTTTAGTACCAAGCAAATAAGATCAAAAAATTTCTAAAGGAAAAACAGCAGCTAAAATTTCTTTTTCAGTAGTAGAATAATTTTTCTGCGCATCATTCAAAGTTATTGAAGCATAAAAAATGGCATGAGATGCTCTTCCAATCCTTTGACCAAAAACAACACCTACTGCATAATCACTTGTATCACACATTATCTCGAAAGGCACGTTCCAGTTAGGGGGCTGGATAACTGGGGTAGAAGTCAATAGTTTCTTTAGTGTATCAAATGCCTTTTTACGTGCTTCATCAAATTCAAAAGCTACGTCCTTTTGTAGCAACTTGCAAAGGGGTACCGCTATTTTGGAGAAGTCTTCGATGAATCTTCGATAAAAACATGCATGTCCAAGAAAAGAACGAACTTCTCGCACACTAGTAGGATAAGGTAAAGATTGAATAATATCAATTTTGGCTTTATCTATCTCAATTCCCTTAGATGAAACAATAAGACCCAAAACTATACCTTGTTTAACCATAAAATGGCATTTTCAGAGTTTAACATAATATTAGTTTATATGCATCTTTGAAGAACAAGTGTAAGGTTATGCAAGCATTTATCAAAAGAGTCTCCATAAACTGTGAAATCATCCATAAATACTTCTATAATATGCTCAATATAGTCTGAAAATATGCTAACCATATACCTTTGGAAAGTAGCTGGGGCATTGCAAAGACCGAATGGCATGCGACGATATACAAATGTTCCAAATGGGCATATAAAAGTTGTCTTTTCTTGATCCTTTGAAGCAATTGCAATTTGAAAATAACCTGAATAACCATTAAGAAAACAATAGTAAGAATGACCAGCTAACCTTTCAAGCATTTGATCAAAAAAAGGTAAAGAAAAGTGGTCCTTTCGGGTTTCAGCATTTAATTTTCTATAATCTATACAAACCCTCCACCCATTCTGGATACGAGTGGAAACTAACTCATTATTTTGATACTTCAGGACAGTTATCCCGGTCTTTTTAGGAACCACTTGCACCGAGCTAATCCACTGGCTATCCGAAATAGGATAGATCACTCCAACTTCAAGAAGTTTTAGGATCTCCTTTTTTACTACCTCCATCATGGGCGGGTTCAATCTTCTTTGCGGTTGACGGGAAGGTTTTGCTCCTTCCTCAAGTAAGATGTGATGCATGCATGTAGATGGGCTAATTCCTTTTATATCCGCAATTGTCCAACCAATAGCCGTCTTATGCTCCTTAAGATCTGCCCAAGCTTTTCTTCTTGTGGTGCACTAAGTTTAATGGAGATGATCACTGGTAATGTTCCTCCATCTCTAAGGAATACATACTTGAGGTGACTAGGCAGAGGCTTCAAGTCTGGAATAGGGGCCTGCAAAACAGAGGGTAAAGGCCTCTTGTTAGAAATTGGTAATGAAATATAAGAAACGTTACCTGATTGTTATATTTTTGAAAAATCATTCAATGCTGCAACAATTTCCTGCAAATTAGAACTCAAAGCTAACTTATTATGATTTTTTTAAGATGCTAACTAATGGCCACTTCTAATCCATCTTTGCCATCAAGTTCAAAAATATCCTGTGCTAAAGAATTAACCACATCAATAGAATAAACAGTATTATCATGATCAGGATAGTTTATGGCATCATAAATATTAAATTTAATAATTTTACCATCAAATTCTAAAGTAAATGTGCCACTATGAACATCTATCTTAGTCTTGGATGTCTTTATAAATAGTCTTCCCAACAAAATTAGAGTAGTTTGATCGTTATTTTCTATATCAAGCACATAAAAATCAGAAGAAAAAACTAAATTATCAATTTGTACAAGAACATCCTCGACTACTCCCTTAGGATAGGCATTAGATCTATCAGCCAATTGAATTATAACACCAGTTTTATTCAGAGGTCCAAGATTTAAAGATTCATATATAGAATATGGCATGACATTGATAGAAACTCCTAAATCTGACATAGCTTTCTTATATCTATTGTTACCTATCTTACAAGGGATAGTAAACATTCTAAGATCTTTGCATTTCATAAGGAGTTTTCGTTGAATTACTGCAGAAACACTCTTCCCAACTTTTACCTTTTCATATCCTTTAAGCTTTTGTTTTCTCTTTATTGTACACAATTTTTTTAAAAATTTAGCATAGCGAGGTACTTGTTTGATAGCATCTAAAAGTGGAATATTTATCTCATATTTACGAAAAGTCTCATATAACTCATTATTTTGTTTAATTTTTCTAGCTTCTGTTGAATCTTGAGGAAAAGGAGGTACTGGCTTATAATCATAAAGGGGTGTAAACTTACAATTGGATACCTCATCATCATTGGGGACGTTCGCGTCTACCATGGTGTTTTTTCTTCTTCTTGTTTTGACGTTGCAGGTGCTTCTTTCATTGGAATATCAACCTCTTTAACGCTTCTCAAAACGATTGCACATGCATTTTCTTTTGGATTTACTATCGTTTGAGATGGTAGTTTTCCTGAACTTTGTGCCTCTAGCTTATTAATTATTGTAGCCATTTGGCTTATTTGATTGTCCAAGCTTTGAATATTAGCCCTTGTCTTCTGTTGAAATTATAAATTATTAGTGGAAAGAGACTTAACAATATCTTCTAAGACATAACAGAGTTAGAAGTTTGGTTTGGTTGTTGTTTAGGATATGGCTGCTTGTACTGTTAGTAACTTGAGCAATTTTGATTGACAAGCTGATTTGTTTATGGATTCCCATAGTTGAAATTGGGATGATCTCTCCATCCTGGATTGTAAGTATTTGAATATGGATCATACTTCCTTTGCGGTTGTCCAGGAAAAGCACCTACCATATTCACTTGTTCATTGGGCTTCTCTTGAAGAGTTGGACACATGTAAGTTGGATGTCTTGCTACTGAACAAATTCCACAAGCCTTTGTTGTTTGCATGTTACCTACAGCCATTTGGCGAACAAGAGACGTTAAACTAGAAATTTGTTATTCTAGGAAAGAAATATTTACCTTATTAAAATGCCTCGATGGAAGATCTAGCCTAGTGCCAAATTGTTAAGAATTTGCCGCCATATTTGCAATTAAATTTCTTGCGGCCTCAGGAGTTTTATCTACCAAAGCTCCTCTACTAGCAGCATCTATCATGCTTCTATCAGTTGGTAGGAGGCCTTCATAGAAGTACTGGATAAGTAGTTGCTCACTAATTTGATGATGGGGACAACTTGCACATAATTTTTTAAAACATTCCCACTACTCGTGGAGAGACTCTGCATTGTGTTGCCTTACCCCACAAATTTCTTTTCGGATATTGGCCGCCCTTGAAGCGGGAAAGTATTTCTCTAAGAATAGCCTCTTCATTTTGTTCCATGTGATAATGCTCCCAGAGGGTAGATAATAGAGCCAATCCTTAGCTGAATCCTTTAAAGAAAATGAAAAGGCTCTTAATTTGATTTGTTCTTCGGACACCGCCATAGGTTTCATAGTTGTGCATACCACATGAAGCTCCTTTAGATGCTTGTGAGGATCTTCACTTGCAAGGCCATAAAAAGTGGGTAATAAATGTATTAGTCCAGATTTTAATTCAAAACTAGAAGTAGTATCTAAATTAGGAAATGTTATGCATAAAGGGTGTTGGTTCAAATCAGGGACTGTAAGTTCTTTCAAAGTTCAATTTGCAGCCATGACTTCCTCTTCTTCAGGATTAGAATTGCAATAAAGTAAGGAATCTGGAGCAGGGCTATTCTCGTTAGAGTTTCTTTGAGCTTCCTTCCTTAACCTGCGCAAAGTTCTTTCTATTTATGGATCACTCTGAAAATCACTTTGATCAGAAGATCGAGTTACAATCATAAACAGTCAATAAAATGATAGCAAGCAATCCAAAAAAGTATATAAGAATGATTTTTTTGCTAATAAATAAAAATGATTTAATTATAAGAAAAGATCACATAAGGCACAAAAATTAACTAAAATTACTCCCCGACAATGGCGCCAAAATTTGGTGTATTGTCGTAGCCACCCAAATTATAAAACCTTTACTCTTAAAATTATTTATAGTAATGAGAGTAAGGATCGATCCCACAGAGAGTAATCAGTTAATCTTTATGCTATGTGAAATAGGATGGTGGTGGAGTTTTGAATAAAAGCAAATTAAGAAGAGCTAAAATCAATTAAAGTATTAAAATTAATCAAAGGAACAAATGTTGGTCTCAGTCAACATCTACCATTGGAATCTTAAAATTGATCATTGATGTAAACATAAATTAACTCATACTTTGAATATTCACCGTTGGAAGTATTCCTCTCTCTCTTAGGCTTAGATAATTAGAAACAACAGATCTAATTAGCATTAATTACTAAATAATCCAAGACAAGCGCTGAAGATTTAATCAAGTAATTTCTTAAAGAACCAAGAGATCGATGAAGCAAAATAACACAAGCACAAGCGGTTGCATTTAATTTTGTCAAAAGTTTTTCTCCTAAGATCTAATAAAACAAAATAGTTCATTAAATCTTGGTTGCTTCACAAATTAGAAAAATAAAATAATTACGGATTTGATGTCTAATTTAGCAGTAGATCAAAATGGATAATAGACTAGTAGGCCTCCTAGTAATTAAACAAAACAATCATGAAAGTAGGCATAGAAAAATATTCAATACTCAAAGCATAATTCAATCATATGAAAATAATTTAGATCTCACAAGTTTATTGATTCCAAGGCTTCTGTTTTCTTCGACCAACAAGACTTTTAGCACCGCATGTTCATGAAAACTTCAAAAGAATATTAGAGAAGAAGAAGAAGAGTTGTGTGTTATTTTCCTTTCTCTTTTCCTCCTGATTTCTACCCCTTTTATACACTCTAAATTAGTTGTTTGAAGCCCACAATATCTTTCCACAAACTCTCTAGAAGTTACAACCCCCCAAATAATAAAATAAAATCTTTGAACAAGTTGGAAAATGGTTAATTCAGCTCCACTTTTCGTGCACAGCATAGTTGACTCAACTTCAAGCCTGATTTGGTCCATGATGCAGCCAGAATCTCGGAAAACTCAAAACAGTAAAAATGTACCTCTATCTTTTAGCTTTCTAAATCAATTTGATTAGCTCGATTGGAATTCGGATGAGCAAGTTATGACCACTTTGCTACAAGGTGTTAAAACTGTCCAGAATTGATAAATAGCTCCATTTTGTATTTAGTGACTCCAATTGCATCCTAGATCAAAATATAAAAATAATGAGGATATTTAGACATCAAATGAGCATAAAGGAGTATACATTAAGGAATAAAAATATAATATTTTATGTTCTCATCACATCCACATAGCATTCTACTATTTTTCGTAAATGGTTCTAAAAAATTGTACTTATGGCTCATTGATACGTTGCACCCACATTATTCAAGACGAAGAGCATGACTGTATAACAATAAACTCCTAATGGTGTTCGAAAAGAGGTATATTTTTTGTCACCACGAGATATCTTGATCTGATTGTATCCTGAGAATTCATCCATGAAGAACATACGTTCAAAGCCACATGTATTATTGATCATGAGATCTGTGATGGGAAGAGAAAATTTATCTTTTAGACAAATCGAGTTCTGATCTCGATAATCTATACAGACCCAAACTTTTCTATTTTTCTTCCTGACTAGAACGACATTGGGTACCCAGTCTAGATGTTACTCTTCTCGAACGAAGCCACATGCTAGGAGTTTCTTGACTTCTGCTTCAATTGTATCTATCATATCCGAACGGAACAGCCGTTGTTGCTGTTTCACCGGTTTAGCATTTGGAAGAATAGTGAGCCTATGTATGGCTATTTGAGGATCTAGGCCAAGCATATCCTTATAACTCTAGGCGAAGACATCAATATACCCTTTTATTAACTGGAGTAAAGCTTGTTGGTCTTTTTCAGGAAGACTCTAGCTAATAAAGATTGGTCTTGGAGAAGATTCTTCTCCTACATCAATTTGGACTATTTTATCCTCTGTAGGTGGTTCACGTTGTTCAAACTGAAGCTTCTATTGAGTATCTATTTGTTGTTTCCATGGATCATTTTCGAATGGTTCCAATAGTTCAACGTCTTCCTCATCTAGGGCAGTTGATACAATATTTACAGAGAAAGCCTGTTTGAATACGTCATCCATGCTTTCATCAGAATCCGACAATAATGAGTCAGAGGAATGAGAATGTGTCTCTTCTTCTGATTCTGAACTTTCATGACTTGTTGGTGGTGTAACATATCCCAAACCATGACCAGTCCCTTGGTAGTATATTTTTGGCTTGCCTTTAGGAGAGAGGTAACGTATAGCAGTCCGTCTTCCTTTTCCATAATTTAGTCCCAAGCCAAATTTTATATTGTAGCTCATCTCTTGTATGTTGTTTGTGGCTGGTTAGCTATAACGATATGGTTGTATCTTCCCCATACTCTCGTCAGAACCATTAGTCTGCACGACTCTTTTGTTTTTAGCTTTGCCAAAAATTATCTGACGTTGCATGTCTTGTCTCGCTGGGACTATAAAGTATGTCTTCTTATATGGTTCATATGACGAACCATATTGGAATGGATATGCCATGGGTATGGACATAGGTTCGTAGAGGTGAAGAGTCTCTAAGAATTTTTTAGCAAAGGGTTCAACATCAATGTAGTGCGAAGTAGAGTCTTCTTTATTCATAAAATATAATATTTTTTTATCTTCCACATAGTCGACAGAATCTTCAGCCTTGATCGGAGGCTTGGCAAGATTGATGAATAGGGGTTTATTCACTGATATTGATTGCTTATTACGACGAAGGTCAATAAAAAGTAGCTCATTCTCCAGTGTTGGTTGTTCATTGCATCGAAGGTTGGTGACCAATAGAAATAACTTGTGCAGGTCGATTGTCACGACCAGCACCCGGTGTAAGGGTATTAGTCGGAAACAATGCCCAGCATACGCCGCAGAATCGGCGGTAGAACATTGTCTAGATAATCTATCTAACAATATAATGAACCATCAATAATGATAGTATACTCAATCACAGAACTAAGATAGAATTGAGCATGAATCAGATAAAGAATAGAATAGTCACAATACAACTCATGAGTCTAAAATAATACATCAATGAGTCTGAAGAAGTAATAAAATAAGATGGAGACAAATCCAGTACAAAGAATACTATGAAGTTACAACTCCAGGGTCAACTGTCTCAGTTGGGATAAGTCCCTCTTGAGCCAGGGTCTCAGAATCTAAACCCACAACATCCTGGGGTCCATAAAAGGTAGGGTACCACTCCTCAGTGTCATCTGGAAAAATATATCCAGTCAGGAAAGGAACAGAGTATATCTCTAACAGCAGTTCTAATTAATAATAAAAACTATGTAACAATAAATAGCTGTGGATAAACAAGATGCACAATAGATATAGGAGATATATATACAATAAGGAAATAATGGAAATAAGTACAATAATGAACAATATGCAAATGAAACAATAATACTAATGTCTAAGTGTGTGAGTACTAGCTTAACATGTGATCGGCTTGGGCAAGATGCAATGTGGCCTGGCTAATCATACGTGCTGTGTATGATCAACACTATTCTATAATCTGTACTTTATTCAATAGGGATATTGATCACATATCTATACTAATACTCCCCACCCCCGACTGGTATAATAGATCCAACCAAGGTACGTTATGGCACGCGATTCCCCAAGAAGATAGCTAGTCTTCCCGAGAATCGGTGTCCGTACATGTACAAGATAACCAATGAAACAATACTTGCACCATATACACCATATACCAAGGAATAACATCTCATGACGAGATCCGGATATACCAATCCGTGTAACCATAGTGTCAAGAGAACATGGATATCTATATTAGATACAGTGAACATAGAGGATATCATAAATGAGAAACTATCAGAGAATGTACTCGCCTGAAGTCCAATGAACAGTCTCACAGATGTCTGACTCGGTGCCTCGAAGACCTAGATATGGAATACAACATCAATACAAGGTCTCAAAAAGAGAACAAGTTAAACTAGTCAACTTCTAGGTCAATAAGTCAACTCTAAGTCAAAAGTCAACTATGGTCAACTCTAAATCAACTAAAGTCAACTATGGTCAACTATGGTCAAACCAAGGTCAACTATCTATTTCTAGGTTGCACAAGTCTTGCACCAAAATCTTGGATCAAAATACTAAAATCTAAGTCATAAAACTACGTCCTTAAATATTAGGATATTGTATCTTAGGATACGTGAATCTAAGGTAAACCTCACAATACCTATATATTAATAATAAAGTATATAATATAGAATATTAAATTTACAACAATTAGGAACAATGGTTTTGAACCATCTTGGTACCCACACAAAGTAATGTTTAAGATACATAGATATATTATTTACTCTTATACATAATATATTACATATAAACTAATATATTATATAATTAAAATTATAACAATACTAGTATTATATCTCACAATAAATGCATATATATATATACATATATATATATATAAATATCATATATAAAATATAAAATATAAACTAAAACTGCCTAACTGTCACTGAAAAAATGTGGAGAAAACATAAATTTTCCAATAAACAGCCCTTTAGTGACAGTTCCAACTGTCACTGCAAAAACCGTCGTCAAAATCGCTGTATAAACGCACCACTGTCACTTAATTGGTGATAGTTAACAATTGTCACAGAATGACCATCGCCACTGCTGTTCAAAATCTCTCCCGCAGCATTAATGACAGAACTGTCATTAAATGCCTAAAACTGCTACAACGGCTGCTGCTGCTGTTTAATGACAGAATCTGTCATTAATGCAGCCGTCGCCTAAAAGCAAGTAATATATATAAATATATATATATTAATATATAAATATATAAATCAATATATATATATATATATAAAACAAATAAATAAATATATACTTATATATACATAATCCTATACATATAAATAAATATTAAAAGCTACAAAACACATTCCATGTACTAAGTACATATTTTAACATGGCTAAATGCACACATAAAAATACATTAATTTATATACAATTAATTATATAATAATTATAATTAATATAATTACTCATTTAAACACATAAATATATTTTATAAACATTTATATATAATTTATTTTATTAACATAAGTTGTAAAATATATAAATGCATGTAAAAGAAAGCTACATATATATTTATACATTATATTAGTACACATAAAAATACATAGATCTATGCTACAATAAATATCATAATAATTAAACTAAAATAAATATATAACATCTATATATATATTTACTAATTATAATTCAAGAATTAAAGCATAAATAATTAGATCTATTCATAAACACACAAAATGGAGAGTATCACACCGTAACCCAATAGATCTAGGATACGCATGCAACACGAGTCCAACACACAACCAATTGCACCCCGAAGGATACAAGCAAGTCACAAATATTATTTACGAACAAATCAAAGTGTCAAATGTAGATCTATGTGTCTGTGTCAAAATACGACATGTACAAAGTCCCGTGTCGGAGGGAAAACTCCCAAAACAACACGTATCACCAAATTATTGGGATACGACCTACACATATCCAATTTTGGACACGACACTAGCCCCAAACACACAAGCACATGCCCAATTAATCTATAGGATCAATTGACACACACAACAAAATGTAAATTCGAAATTTCCTTAAAATTGACACAAAAAGCACCATAACTTTCTCCATGGGTCTCCTATGAACACAAAACCAAGTCCTATGGGTAGTACAGACATATGGGTTGATTTTACATGATTAAATCTCAGATTTAGAAGCTATTTTAAGGGGAAAATTTGAATTATATCTATTGGGAGATGGATTCCCAATGAAACTCCAATTGAGATGAAATTGCTTCCAAATTGTAGATCCTTGCTCCTCTTTGTAGATCCTTGCTTCCTCCTTCTAGATCCTTGCTTTTCAACTTTCTAATGGTGATTTGGGAAAGAATTGGAATAAATTTGGTAGGGAAATGGAATGGGAATGAAAGGAATTTGGTAATGGAAAAATTCTAGATCTAGATTTGGAATAAAAATGAGAGGAGAGAGAATTTCCCCCCTCTATTATAGGCCGGCCCTTACCCCTTCCTCAAGCAAGTATAAAATGTCCAATATACCCCTTGGGGCCTCTCATGAAGAAATAATTATGGAAGGAAGCTTCTAGTCTAATGATTTAATTAATTTAATCCATCTCCTTAACAATGGGCTTTCTAAATAGGTCAAGTCTAACTAATTAATTCATGTTGGTCCATGGGTCCAAACTAAACTAATTGGGTCCACTAATACAAGTCCAAAATAATTAAATAATATCTAACAATAATTAAATAATACAACAATAATTATTTACCATGCACAATATTTAATTTAAAAAGAAAAGAAAAGACTAAAATATTCTTTCCTAGAAAATATGATAGTGACAAGTCTACCCTCTTTAAAATAATTTCGTCCTCGAAATTTAAAGATGGAAACTACCCCTAGAAAATCATAAACAGAACTAAAGAATCACAAATAACTAATGAACAGAACATAACTAGAAAATAACATACCTCAAGGTACAAACAAATATGGATAACGCTATCGCATTTCATCCTCTCTCTCCCAGGTAGACTCCCCCGGAGAGTGATGCCTCCATGCGACGCGCACCAAAGGAATAGTCTGGTTCCTCAGCACCTTCTCTCTCCGATCCAGAATCTCAACTGGCTGCTCTGGATAGCTAAGAGTAGGGCCCACCTCTATCTCCGAGTGATCCAATACATGACTAGGATCTGCCACGTATCGTCTCAACTGTGACACATAAAACACGTTGTGCACTCCCTCCAATGCAGGTGGCAAGTCTAGTCTATAAGCAACTGCACCGACCCTCTCTAGAATAGTAAAAGGACCGATGAATCTTGTACGAAGCTTTCCGCCTCCACCGAAGCGAATCGTGCCTCATGTCGGAGAAATCCTCAGAAACACCAAACCACCCACCTAAAACAAAATACCACCTTATGAACTTAATCTATAACAAACAAGAACAAGCACAAACAAAATCTAAACTATACCTCAAACTCCAAAGGTCTCCGATGGCTATCGGCCCAATGTCGTTGTCTATCCTGCGCCACTCGAAGTCTGTCTCTGATCAACTGAACCTTCTTTGCTGCATCCACAACCATCTCTGGCCCAAGCAAAACTCTTTCTCCAACATCGTCCCAAGACAAAGGAGTATGACACCTCCGACCATATAGAGCTTCAAAAGGTGACATCTCTATACTGTCCTGGTAACTGTTATTGTAAGCTAACTTTACCAAATGGAGATGGTCCTCCCCAAAACCCCCGAAATCTAGTACACAAGTGCGCAATATATCCTCGAGAGTCTGGATAGTCCTCTCTGACTGCCCATCTGTCTGGGGATGATATGTAGTACTGAACTTGAGCTGATTGCCCAAACTCTCCTGCAAACTCCTCCAGAAATGAGAAGTGAAACGACTATCCCGATCTGAGACTATGCTGACAGAAACTTCATGTATCCTAACGATCTGCCTCACATACATCTCTGCCAGCTTCTCCGTAGACAAACCCACCTTGAAAGGCAAAAAGTGGGCCGACTTGGTCAACCTATCAACAATGACCCAAATCGCGTCTTTCCCTCCTGGAGATCATGGAAGTTCGGACAAAAAATCCATACTAATGTGTTCCCACTTCCACTCTGGAATGGGTAATGGCTGAAGTAAACCTCCTGGCCTCTGCCTCTCGGCTTTCACCTGCTGGCACACTAAGCATCTGGATACAAACTGTGCCACTTCCCTCTTCATGCCATACCACCACACATTCTCTCGCATATCCCGATACATCTTGTTAGCACCTGGATGCATGGAATACTGAGAGCGATGCGCTTCCTGTAATACCTCCTCACGCAACTCCCTACTAGGCACACAAAATCTAACTCTATGCCTCAAAGATCCATTCTCTGCAATAGTGAAATCATCCTCCAATCCTGCTCTCACCTGAGCTCTGATACTCCTCAGAGATACATCATCATACTGTGCTGCCTTGATCCTGTCCATCAGATCTGAGTGTATCTGTAGTCCCCACATCTGCAGAGCACACCCAGGAACAATTACCTTAATGCCCAAGCTCTCCAAGTCCTCCAACAAATACCGATCCTGCGTCAAGAACATAGCTACCGGATACCTGCTCAAAGCATCGGCAACTACATTGGCTTTCCCAGGATGATATTGCAAAGAGATATCAAAATCCTTCATCAGTTCTAACTACCGATGCTGCCTCATGTTCATCTCCTTCTGCGTGAAAACGTACTTCAAGCTTTTGTGGTCTGTGAAGATCTCCACACGCTCTTCATACAAATAATGTTTCCACAACTTCAGGGCGAATATGACGGCTGCCAACTCCAAATCATGGGTAGGATAGTTCTTTTCATGAGGACGCAATTGCCTGGATGCATAGGCAATCACTTTCCCATGCTGCTGAAGAACACAACCCAAACCCTTCCCCGATGCATCACTATAAATAGTGAAACCTCTGGACCCTGATGGCAACGTCAAAATAGGAGCAGACGTCAACCTCTTCTTCAACTCCTCAAATGAAATCTGGCAATCCTCCGTCCAAACAAACTCTACATCCTTCCTTGTGAGTCTGGTTATCGGCTCGACAATCCTCGAAAAATCTTGCACAAACTTCCTGTAATAGCCTGCCAATCCCAAGAAACTCCTGATCTCTGCTACCGAACTCGGAGTCTTCCAAGATTCCACTGCTGAAATCTTCTTTGGATCTACTGAAATACCATCACCAGTCATAACATGCCCCAAGAACTCCACCTTGTCCAAGAAAAACTCACACTTGGACAACTTCCCATACAGCTTCTCCATCCTCAGCACATCCAACACAATCCTCAAATGCTCCTTATGCTCCTCCGGTGTCCTCGAGTATATGAGTATGTCGTCGATGAACACCACCACAAACTTGTCAAGGTACTGGTGGAACACTTTATTCATCAAGTTCATAAATACCGCTGGTGCATTAGTCAAACCAAACGGCATCACCATAAACTCGTACTGACCATACCGAGTTCTAAAAGCAGTCTTCGGTATGTCCTCCGGCTTCACCTTCACCTGATGGTCGCCTGATCTCAAATCTATCTTAGAAAATACCTTCGCACCACTCAACTGATCAAACAGATCATCAATCCGTGGTAAAGGATACTTATTCTTGATAGTGAGATTATTCAAAGCCCTGTAATCAATGCACATGCGCACCGATCCATCCTTTTTTGGTACAAACAATATCGGGGCTCCCCATGGTGAAGAACTCAATCTGATAAACCCCTTATCCTATAATTCGTCCACCTGCTTCTTCAACTCGACCAGCTCGCTATTGTTTACCCTATAGACATGCTGCGAAATTGGTTCTGCACCTGGCACCAAGTCTATAGAAAATTCAATATCTCGATCTGGCGGCAATCCTGGCAATTCCTCAGAAAACACATCCAAGAATTCTGCTATCAACGGATGTGGCAACTCTTTGTCTTTCACCATAGCTCCACAAATAATGCCTTCTCCCTGCTCTGCAGCTCCTCTAGCAAACTCGAACTCTGGCTCTCCTAGCGGACCAAACAAAACTCTACCTCCACTACAATCTATGCTAGCACGGTGCCTACTCAACCAATCCATCCCGAGTACAATATCGTAGCTCAGAAGTGGCATTACAAGTAGACACGCACTCAACTCCCGGCCTCCCAGAGTAACTCTCTGATCCTTGCAAATATCATTAACCAGGATAATGCCTCCCCCGGTCATGATCTTGCAAGTCCTAAGCAAAGACTCAGCTACCAAACCATGCTTTAGAGCAAACGAAACAGATACAAAACTATGGGAAGCACCACTATCAAACAAAGCTAAAGTTGGAATGGAATCAAGAAGAATAGAACCTGCGATGACATCTCCGGTGGGTTCCTCCTCTTCGATGGTCATAGCAACGCTCATCCCTGTCGAGCACCTCCCTGCTGTTGATGCTGGACAAAACGCTGCTGCTGTGTCGGAAGCGGTCCCCTCGGCTGTGCTGCATGTGGTCTCGTCTGTGCCCTCGGAGCTAGAGCTTCTTCCTGAACTGCACGACGAGGACACTCCCTCGATTGATGCCCTTCAGTACCACAATACAAAAAAACTCCTAGCCTCCTCCTGCAATCTTCCCAGATGTGGCCGGGCTTCTCGCAGTAGTTTCAGGGAGCTTGTTGTAACTATCTCTGCTGCTGAGGTGCCTGGTAAAAAGGCGCTCTAGCTGGAGTCTGGTTCTGCTGTGGCTGCTGGAAAGGTCTGGACTAGAAATAAGGATGTTTGGCAGATACTGCACTACCGTTGGCCCCCAGAAAAGAATTACGGTCTCTCTTGGTCTTCAAACCCAAATCCCGCTCAACCTTGCGTGCCTCCGCAAGTATCTCTAAGTATGTCTCATAAAAAGACGGAATAAGAATCTTTACTTCCCAGTTTAGACCCTCACGGAAACGAATAGCTCGAACCTCCGGCTCCCTCACCAGATACTCTGCAAATCGGCTCAACCTGCCGAACTCCGCAGCGTATTCCTCCACAGACATGCTCCCCTGAATGAGACTCTCAAATTGTCTCCCCAAGTCAAGCCTGTCTATTCGGGCAAAAAACTTCTTCTTGAAAAGGTCCTTGAATACCTCCCAAGATTATCCTACGTCAACCAGAACTGGCTCATTCCTGAACCAAGTACGAGCGACGTCGAACAGTTGAAGTCCTACCGCCTCAACCTTCAGATCTTCAGAAAGATAGGACACCCTCATAAGACGCTCAATGTCCTCGAGCCAATCATCAGCATAGACGATGCCCTCCGTCCCTTTGAAAACCCTAGGCTCTAATTTCTTGAAGTCCTGAATGTTGCCTGGCCGAAGCTGAGCAACCTGAGGAACAACCAGCTGCTGAACCGGAACTCCTCTCTCAACTATAGCACGAGCAAGCTGATAAGCACTCTCGATGCCCTGCCGTAGAACGTCGATCTGCCTCTGATGTGCCTCTGACTGAGCCCTCTGTGCCTCGAGCATCTCACAAAATAGTAAAAACATCTGTGACGCCTCTGCTGGCACAGGAGGTGGAGGTAGAAGCCCCTCAGATACAGCTGGCACAGTCCTCTGAGTAGGTGGTGGACCTCCGAAAGCAGCTGACACTCCAATCACCGGAGAAGTGACTGGTGCAGGCCCTCGGGATGTCGCAGACCTCTCAGAAACTGCTCTCCCCTGCTGTGATATAGTCTTAGGCGGCATTCTGAGACAAAGAGAAAGAAAGAATCAATATGGCACAAGATGTAAGACATCAAGGAAAGGACAGATTAAGGGATCAAGTATCAATATCAAAGGAGAATAGCTGAATCAAAAGAATTTTCCAAGATGTGATTGAGTATCTCAGCCTATTTCCTATATCCTATCGCAGGCGCACAGTAGTATAACTAAGTTGTCGCACTACCACGACATCACATACTTTGTGAAGCTAGACCTGCATGGGCCACCACCAAAAACGTGTCACAACCCGCACCCGGTGTAAGGGTACTAGTCGAAAACAACGCCCAGCCTACGCCGCAGAATCGGCGGTAGAATATTGTCTAGATAATCTATCTAACAATATAATGAACCACCAATAATGATAGTATACTCAATCACAGAACTAAGATAGAATTGAGCACGAATCAGATAAAGAATAGAATAGTCACAATACAACTCATGAGTCTAAAATAATACATCAATGAGTCTGAAGAAGTAACAAAATAAGATGGAGACAAATCCAGTACAAAGAATACTATGAAGCTACAACTCCAGGGTCAACTGTCTCAGTTGGGATAAGTCCCTCTTGAGCCAGGGTCTCAGAATCTAAACCCACAATATCCTGGGGTCCATAAAAGGTAGGGTACCACTCCTCAGTGTCATCTGGAAAAATATATCCAGTCAGGAAAGGAGCAGAGTACATCTCTAACAGCAGTTCTAATTAATGATAAAAATTATGTAACAGTAAATAGCTGTGGATAAACAAGATGCACAATAGATATAGGAGATATATATACAATAAAAAAATACTGGAAATAAGTACAATAATGAACAATATGCCAATGAAACAATAATACTAATGTCTAAGTATGTGAGTACTAGCTTAACATGTGATCGGCTTGGGCAAGATGAAATGCGGCCTAGCTAATCATACGTTCTATGTATGATCAACACTATTTTGTAATCTGTACTTTATTCAATAGGGATATTGATCACATATCTATACTAATACTCCCCACCCCGACTGGTATAATAGATCCAACCACGGTACGTTATGGCACGAGATTCCCCAAGAAGATAGCTAGTCTTCCCGAGAATCGGTGTCCGTACATGTACAAGATAACCAATGAAACAATACTTGCACCATATACACCATATACCAAGGAATAACATCTCATGACTAGATCCGGATATACCAATCCGTGTAACCATAGTGTCAAGAGAACATAGATATCTATACTAGATACAGTGAACATAGAGGATATCATAAATGAGAAACTATCAGAGAATGTACTCGCCTGAAGTCCAATGAACAGTCTCACAGATGTCTGACTCGGTGCCTCGAAGACCTAGATATGGAATACAACATCAATACAAGGTCCCGAAAAGAGAACAAGTTAAACTAGTCAACTTCTAGGTCAATAAGTCAACTCTAAGTCAAAAGTCAACAATGATCAACTCTAAATTCAACTAAAGTCAACTATGGTCAACTATGGTCAAACCAAGGTCAACTATCTATTTCTAGGTTGCACAAGTCTAGCACTAAAATCTTGGATCAAAATACTAAAATCTAAGTCATAAAACTACGTCCTTAAATATTAGGATACCGTATCTTAGGTCTGTAGCAAAAATGCGCACGCACATAGAACCTACGATGACGAAAATCTCCAAATAGCCCGAAACGCCCATTTCTCCGTGACACGACCTTATGTGTCCGAACGGAGACATGTACTTACCCTCAAGACACCCGACAACGTCTACCTAGATCCGTCTAACCTAGGGCATCACCCAAAATTGGGCCAATCTCGAATTTCACCCAAAATTGACACAAAACCTAATGTCAAAGTCTCCAAACACAACCAAACAAGTTCCAACTTCCTCCCACGGGTAGCCTTAGGGTCTAGGAAGGTTCGAAACCACTGATTACACTATATAATAGCAACCACTAAGAGGAAAGTTAGGGTTTACCTCTTGGAAGTTGGAATCCCAAGGCCAAAGTCTCCAAAACCCTTGAAATCACCACCCTCAAGCCTCTAAGCCTCCAAATCAAGCCTCCACACTAAGTCTAGGCTCTAAACACCTAGATCAGGGAAAGGTATACTGTTAGGGTTCACATCCATAAAGAATAGAAGAAGAAAGAGAAGAAATGACTTACTTGAAGCTTGTTGGAAGAAGGAAGAAAAAGAAAATGGAGAATGGAAAAGAAGAAGAAGAAGAAGAAATGAAGAAGAGGGGTAGGGGGTTGCTGGTTTCGATCCAGGTCCAGGGAAATAGGCTGGCCAAGCATTAAAGAAGGGTTTACATAATGCAAAATGACCAAAAATACCCTCTCCTTAAGTCATTCTAATTGAGATTTGGGTTTGGGGTTTCAAAATCACTCAAATTAACTCCTAACCACTCCAACTAACTAAAATAAAATATAATAATAATTCTAAATCCAAAAATAGGCCTCACAAGGGTGTTGGTTGGGTCGGACATGGGTCCACTAGGGTCTGACATGGGTCCACTAGGGCACTCAAATTAACTCCTAACCACTCCAACTAACTAAAATAAAATATAATAATAATTCTAAACCCAAAAATAGGCCTCACAAGGGTGTTGGTAGGGTCGGACATGGGTCCACTAGGGTCTGACATGGGTCCACTAGCCAAAATCCTAAAACAATCAATAGAAAAATAATACAACCATCAATTAAATATAAATATAATTAATTATAAATAATACACAATTTACCAAATAAAAATAAAAAAATAACCCTATTTTCTAGAATTGGGTAGTGACAAGCCTACCCTTCTTAAAATAATTTCGTCCTCGAAATTAAAAGAAGAAACTATGACAGGATTGCAAGAAAAGAAAAGAACCATACCTCAGGGCTCGAAAAGATAAGGGTATCGCTCGCGCATTTGATCCTCCCTCTCCCAGGTCAACTCACCTGGAGAGTGATGTCTCCACGCGACGCGAACCAAGGAAATAGTCTGGTTCCTCAACACCTTCTCCCGCTAATCCAGAATCTCCACCGGCTGCTCTGGATAGCTAAAAGTAGGGCCCACCGCGATCTTTGAGTGATCCAATACGTGACTGGGATCCGCCACGTACCATCTCAACTGCGACATGTGGAACACATCCTGAACTCCCTCTAGCGTAGGCAGAAAATCTAGCCTATACGCCACAGCGCCGACCCTCTCAAGGATACGGAAGGGTCCAACGAAACGTAGGCTAAGCTCCCCGCCTCCACCGAAGCGAATAGTGCCCCGCGTCGAAGAAATCCTCAGAAACAAAAGATCTCCAACCTAGCACAAACAAGGTCTCAGCACTTAATCTAAAATAAGCTATCACAAGCAAACACAAGAACAAAATCTAGATTCTAAGCTATACCTCAAACTCCAAAGGTCTCCGGTGGCTAACGGCCCAATGTTGCTACTTGTCCTGCGCCACCCGAAGTCTATTTATAATGAGCTTGACCTTCTCCGCTATATCAACCACCATCTCTGTACGAAGCAAAGCTCTCTCGCCTATATCATCCCATGATAATGGAGTGCGACACCTCTGTCCAAACAATGCCTCGAATGGTGATATCTCGATACTGGCTTGGTAGCTGTTGTTGTAAGCAAACTCTACCAAGTGAAAGTGATCCTTCCAAGAGCCTCTGAAATCTAAAACACAAGTGCGAAGCATGTCCTCAAGTGTCTGAATGGTCCTCTCTGATTGACCATCTGTCTGTGGGTGATATGCACTACTAAACTTGAGCGGGGTGCCCAAGCTAGCCTGCAGACTCCTCTAGAAATACGAAGTAAAATGACTGTGCTAGTTTGATACTATGCTCACAGGAACTCCATGCAGTTTGACTATCTGGCGCACATACATCTCTACTAGTCTCTCTGTAGACATACCCACTTTGAATGGCAGAAAGTGGGCCGATTTGGTCAACCTGTCTACGATGACCCAAATCGCATCCTTTCTCCTGGAGAACGGGGAAGTCCAAAAATAAAATCCATGGTCACATGCTCCCATTTCCACTCTAAAATGGGTAACGACTGGAGCAATCCTCCTGGCCTCTGCCTCTCCTCCTTCACTTGCTGGCACACTAAGCATCGGGATACGAAGCGTGCTACCTCCCGCTTTATCCTGTACCACCATACATGCTCTCTCAGATCTCTATACATCTTATTGGCACCTGGATGTATAGAGTACTGGGATCGATGCACCTCCTGAAGAACCTTCTCGCGCAATGACCCACTCGGCACACACAACCTGGTACCGTGCCGCAATAAACCAACATCAGCAATGGTGAAGTCATCAGATAATCCAATCTGAACCTGCGCCCTGATGCTCCTCATGGACTCATCCTCAAACTGTGTAGCCCTGATCCGGTCTACCAAATCTGACTGAATCTGCAGTCCCCATATCAGTATCTCAACTCTAGGTACTATCACCTCAATGACCAAGCTCTCTAGATCTGCCAGAAGGTAACGATCTGTAGTCAGGCACATAGCTACCTGATACCTGCTCAGCGCGTCCGCAACTACGTTCACCTTTCCTGGATGGTACTATAACAATATGTCGAAGTCTTTCATCAACTCCAACCATCTCCTCTGCCTCATGTTCAGCTCTTTTTGGGTAAACACATACTTCAAGCTCTTGTGGCCTGTGAAGATCTCCACACGCTCTCCGTATAAATAGTATTTCCACAACTTCAGAGCAAAGATGACCGCTGCCAACTCCAAATCGTGGGTAGGATAGTTCTTCTCATGAGGACGTAATTGCCTAGAAGCATAGGCAATCACCCTCCCATTCTACTGTAACACACAATCCAGTCCCTTCCCCGATGCATCACTATAGATAGTGAAACCTCCAGACCCTGATGGCAACGTCAACACTGGAGCTATCGTCAACCTCCTCTTCAGCTCATCAAAGGCGATCTGGCACTCCTCTGACCAAACAAACTCTATATCCTTTCGGGTCAGCCTAGACAACGGCTCTGCAATCTAGGAAAAATCCTGAACAAATCTCCTGTAGTAGCCTGCCAATCCCAGGAAACTCCTGACCTCTGCTACTGAACTCGGAGCACTCTATGCCTCAACTACCATGATCTTCCTCGGATCCACCGAGATCCCCTCTCCAGTCACCACATGACCAAGAAATTCAACCTTGTCAAGGAAGAACTCACACTTCGAAAGCTTTCTATAGAGCTTCTCCTTTCTGAGAGTCTCCAGCACTATCCTCAGATGCTCCTCATGCTCCTCTGGGATCTTCGAATATACCAAGATATCATCTATAAACACCACCACAAACCTGTCCAGATACTGATGGAATACCTTATTTATCAGATTTATGAACACTGTCGGAGCATTAGTCAACCCAAACGGCATTACCATGAACTCATACTGTCCATACCTGGTCCGAAAAGCTCTCTTCAGAATATCCTCCCTCCTAATCTTTACCTGATGGTAGCCTGTCCTCGGATCAATCCTGAAAAACACCCTCGCTCCGCTCAACTGGTCAAAAATATCATCAATATGCAGCAGCGAATACTTGTTCTTGATTGTGAGGTTGTTCAGAGCCCTGTAGTCGATACACATCCGTATCGACCCATCCTTCTTCGGCACAAAAAGTACCGGAGCACCCCACGGAGAAGAACTAGATCTGATAAATCCCTTGTCCTGAAGCTCATCCACCTGCTTCTTCAACTCTATCAGCTCACTGTTGCTAACTCTATAGACGTGCTAGGATATCGGCTCTGTGCCTCGCACCAAGTCTATATAGAACTCCACATCTCTATCCGGAGGTAACCCTGGCAACTCCTCCGGAAAGACATCCATGAACTCCGCTATCAGTGGATGTGGCAACCTCGGCTCTACCACCAGGGCTCCGCAGAAGGCTCCCTCGCTCTACTCCGCTGTTCCTCTGGCAAACTCAAACTCTGGCTCACCCGACGGAATAAACAAAACTCTGCCTCCACAATAATCTATACTAGCACAGTGCATACTCAACCACTCTATCCCGAGTATAATATCGTAGCTCGAAAGTGGCATTACGAGTAGGCACACACTCAACTCCCGGCCTACCAAGGTAACTCTCCGGTCTCTGCAGACATCACTGACTAGGATGATGCCACCCCCGGTCGTGATCTTACAGAGTCTAGCTAAAGGTTCAACAACAAGATGGTATCTAACAGCAAAAGATACAGACATAAATCTATGAAAAGCACCAGAATCAAATAAAGCAAGTGCTGGAATAGAATCAAGAAGAACATAACCTGAGATCACATCACCAACGGTGCAAGATACGATATCATCAAGGAAGGACAGTAATATTGCAAAAGAAAATAATTTCAGAAAAATTAAAGATAACAAATATCAGGAAGGGTCCTACTTATGATTGAGCACACTCTCTCTCAGCCTATATCCTATATCCTATATCCTATCGCAGGTAGACCTAGAAACTCGACCTGCATACTAGACCATGCATGGGCCGCCACCAAAAATGTGTCATAACCCGCACCCGAAAAATTGGGCATGAGTCATGGGTACGTCCAGCCTACGTCGCAGAATCGGCGGTAGAACGCTGTAAAGGTCCG
>JAYESA010000009.1:110098145-110305645 GCA_036927795.1 Iris macrosiphon | reverse complement strand
GGCATTATTCTAGGAGTAGGCTACGCAGGTATTGTAAAACCCTATTGCTAAAAACCATATATACCCTTTTTAATTATTAATTATTAATTTAATTATAGTAATTAGTGGCTAATTAGGAGAAATATATTTTTATTAATTTTTATTTTAGGTGTTGGTGAACTTAGGGGATTTATGGGGCCATTAGAAATTTTTTCGAATTTATTTCATGTAGGAGACCCCTTGAGCAGTTGCTAGCTTAATGGTATGCATTAGTATAACTCTAGATTTTTCTATGAGTATATACGTATATATAAATATATATACACATATATATTTAAAGGAAAAAGAAAGAAAAAGAAATGGAAAAAGATTAGAAAAGAAAAGAAAAGAAAATAGATATTTTAACCCTTATTGGATCTCCCCCCACTAATGGATCCTTGAACCCATCCTAATGAACCACACCCATTAGTAAAATAGCAGCCCCTTAGCCGCCCCCTTGCAAACCCCACAGCAGCCATAGCCTTTGTTAGCAAAAAAAATAAAAATAAACCAGCATCCGCACGTTAAGACCCCCCACGAAAGGAAACCCCCCTCCCTTCTCTCTCTAATGTACCTATATATATTCATTATTTCGACTAAAACCCTAACCCTAGATCACCCAAAACTCTTTCTCTTCTCATCTAGACTTAGAGAGCGCCGCCACCACAGCCGGAGAACCGCGCCAGGCCGCCCAAATCAATCCCGACGACCGCGACCCCGCGCACTGCAGAATTCAGCAGCGAGGTACCTGTGTTCCCGCGCAATTTTCCGTCACCTCGCTCAACTAAACATCACACCGTCTTCACCGGTACGCTCACCCCTTAACCCTCTTTCATATCTGTATGATAGTAGACCTCGAACAACACGTAGCCATAGGTGAAAACAGCGTCAAAGTTGGCAAAAAAAGACCACTTTCTGGGATCGCAGAAAACTGCGGTGATCACCTATGTTCCCGGATTCGTATCTCCCACCACAGAGATCCAAATTTGATAATTCTTTTTGGTATACAGAGACCACTTGACCTAGTTTAATTTTTGTTAAATAACCCTAGATTATTTGTCACGCCCCACTCCTAAAATACGTAGGACTAGGAATACGTAACACGTCAGCCGTATGTATACGAACTCCAATATATGGAAACCATATACATACATACGCTGTACATAAATATCCAATCCACAGTGTTAATATACTGTCACAACAAGTCATACACAATTCTATATCTTATCCACAGCACAAATACTAGATAAATGGAAATCAATAACTGAGTATCAAATAAGCAGTCTCAAAGTATGATAGTCGGATGGAAACAAATCTACTACAAATTGACTATAACCTAAACTACTAAAGAGGGAAGAGAATAAACTCTAATATAAGAATAAATGTCTCAAAAAGAATAGCAACTAGAATCTCTAAACAGCTGCAATGAATCACATATAATCAGAAGGTAAGATCGCGTCAGACTGATAGCTAGCGTCAGGTCTAGGTCCATACTCCTGCGGGTACTCCTGCTCATCTATATCTGGAAAGGTACCAGATCCTCAGAGGGACGTAACAAGATACAAAAAACACATGCCAATAAAGTACTGAAATATAAACATCCAATATGATCGCCTAACCATCTATGTGAACGCAGTTAAGAACACTTTTCCCCATAAGTGAGCTATCTGGCTGAAAACCTGGGATTTGGCATGGTTCTCTATTGGAGATCCAGGGGCCTAAAAGGTACGTCGTCTTTTGAACGCCGGTGGCCCGCCTGATAGTACATAATATATAGTGGTCATCACAATAGAAAAAGTATAAAGGAGCTCAAATGCGATACTTGTTGTTCTTCCCACCCAATGCACTAAGCATGTCATGTCCATGACATGATAAACCTCTATTAACTGCCAGGTCTACTAGCATGCAAAGTTTCTATTGGCAGTTATCCCTATCCGTGGCACGACCTATACGTACTGGTGGCCAACCGAGTACGCAAGTCTGTGTCCTACATGTAACTCACACTCGTGTAAGAATAGTGTCGTGGCCAATGAAACATAAATGCCTCATGAAGATGGGGTAGTCTCATAAAGTAGGTCCAATGCATATACATAAATAAAAATATAGTTCGACGACACCGTCGTTGCATCCAAGTTTTCTTGGACGCGCAGTTTATATAGCAGTTAAAATAAATAAACTAAAATAAACAGAATAAACATGCATGCCTTATATGGAATATAAATACAGTACAATGGCAAGGTATACTTGTCTGGCAAGAAATCTGTAAAGTGTAAGCATCCAATGTCAAGGACACGGGATCTGGAACTAATGACCTCCGAACAAACATCTTCGGATGCTGAAATAGACATCATCAACATTTCCGGAATGAGCAAAATAGCTAAAAAGCACTTCCCTTTCGTCCAATTTGGACACAGGGGCAAAACGGTAATTTCGGATAAAAGTGGGTCCACTTGTGGCCCACTTTGCACCAAAAAGTGCGTCGAGGGTAACAGTCTCTAAATGGGACAAACTATAGGTCAAACAACTCTAAATATCAATACGAACCCAACGGTATGTCCAAATGTGGATTCCGATGGGCCGAACATAATTTTGTCCAAAAAGTCAACTATGGGTCCCGCCAAATGGCGATCTGGTCAACCATCTCAGAATTACGTGAAAATTGGGTCACAGGACCAGCATGTTACCACGAGTCCATTGGCGCAAGTTTTGTCGTAATCTGACAAGCGTGCACAAAATGAGCGCGACTTCCACAAAAGTTGTGACACGGGGTGTGTCCGCGGATACGAGCTGATTCCGGCGCACACACGCGTCCGAATCAGTTTCGATGAATTTTTACGTGTCCGGTTATGCTGCGTGCACCGTTCGGTACACTTGGTACACGGCGGGGCGGTCCCATTAGGCGGGGCGCGCTCTGTTTTACAACTTTTGGAAATCTAAAAAAGTTGGTTCGCGGGGTTTTGTGACGAATTTAATTCTGTCCACAGCAGCTAATAATCTAGGGTTACTTAACAGAAAATAAACTAGGTCAAGTGGTCTACGCATACAAAAAAGAATCACCAAATTCGAATCTCTGTGGTGGGAGATACGACTCGGCAATATGGGTAGTCACCGATGTTTTTTGCGATCCCAAAATTCGGTCTGCTCGTGCCAACTTGGGCGCTATTTTCGTCTAGGGTTTCGTGTTGTTCGAGGTCTTCTATCATACAGATATGGAAGAGGGTTAAGGGGTGAGCATACCGGTGAAGATGGAACAGCGTTTGGTTGAGCGAGTCGACGGGAAGCAACTCCGGAACAAAGGTACCTTGTGTGGAAATCTGTAGTGCGCGGGGTCGGGGTCGTCGGGATTGGTTTGGACGGCCTGGCGGGGTTCTTTGGCTGCGGTGGTGGCTCTCTCTAGGTATAGATGAGAAAAGGAGGGTTTGGAAGTTTTAGGTTAGGGTTTTATGAAATAATATATATATATATATATATATATATATATATATATATATATATATATATATATATATATATATATATATGAATAGGAATAGGAAGAGAGAGAGAATGGTTCGGTCGCGGGTCCGCGGGGGGCGTTGGATGCTGGCTGTGGGATTGCTAGTAAGTGGAATAGGAATGTTTGCTTTTGTTTTGCTAACGAAGCTTTGCTGCCTAAGTTTCTAAGTTGCTAAGTTTCTAAGTTGCAAGTTGCTTTAAGGTTATTAGTTGTATTATTTATTAGTATTATTAGTTTATTAATAACTTCTTTTCTTTTCCTTTTTCTTTTTAAATATATATATACATATATATATTTGTATATATATATATATTTATACTCATAAGAAAATTTATAGATTATACTAATGCACACCGTTAGGCTAGCAACTGCTGAGATCAATTAAATTATTAATTAATAAATCCTACATGAAATAAATTCCAAAAAATTCCTGATGGTCCCATAAATCCTCTAAGTGCACCAACACCTAAAATAAAAATTATTAAAAATCTATTTCTCCTATTTAGCCACTAATTACTATAATTAAATTATTAATTAACAAATAAAAAGGGTATATACGATTTTTAGGAAGGGGGTTTTACATTCTACCCAACTTATAAAAATTTCGTCCTCAAAATTAAAATTAAGTCACGGTAGAAAGCAAGGATGTTATGAGATATAAATTAACAATGTAAATTCATACCTTGGTCTGCGAATAGGTTCGGAAAATGCTTGCGCATGTCGTCCTCGCGCTCCCAAGTTGATTCTCCTGGCGCGCCATACCTCTATGCTACGCGAACCAAGGGAATAGACTGGTTCCTCAACACTTTCTCTCGATGATCAAGGATTCCCATGGGTTGCTCTTGGTAAGATAAGCTCGGCCCAATGGTGATCTCTGAATGGTCGAGAATATGACTGCTGTCTGCCACATATCGCCTGAGCTGCGACACATGGAATACGTCATGTACTCCCTCCAGTGAAGGTGGTAGCACAAGTCGATATGCCACCTCTCCAACTCTCTCGAGCACGTCAAATGGTCCAATATACCTTGGACTCAACTTGTCGCGCCCTCCGAATCGGATGGTGCCTCTGGTTAGTGATATCCTCAAGAAGACGTGATCGCCCTCTTTGAACTCCAAGGGATGACGATGAAGGTCTGCCCACTGTTTTTGCTTGTCTTGCGCTGCTCTCAAGTGTCACTGAATCTTCTTGACTGTCTCTATGGTGTTGACCATCAACTCTGGTCCCAGAATCTGACGTTCTCCCACGTCACTCCAACACACAGGAGACCTATATTTTCTTTCATACAATGCTTCAAACGGAGCCATCTGAATACTCGCTTGATAGCTATTGTTGTAAGAAAACTCCACAAGATGTAGGTGGTCCTTCCATGATCCTTCGAAGTCTAACATGCAAGCCCTCAATATATCCTCCAACGTCTGAATAGTATGCTCTGATTGCCCATCTGTCTGCGGGTGGTAAGATGTACTGAACTTCAGACGAGTTCCAAGACTCTCTTGCATGCTCCTCCAAAAGTGCGATGTAAAGCACGAATCTTTGTCCGATATAATGCTAACTGGTATGCCGTGCAATCTCACGATCTGCCTCATATATAAGTCAGCTAAAGCTTCTGTAGATTGGCCAATTCTAAAAGGTATAAAATGGGATGACTTGGTGAGTCGGTCCACTATTACCCACACTGCATATCTCCCACTTGGACTCTTGGGAAAACTCGTGACGAAGTCCATAGTGATGTGCTCCCACTTCCACTCTGGAATCGAAAGTGGTTGCAATAATCCTGCTATCCTCTGGTGCTCCACCTTCACTTGTTGACATACTAGACATTTAGCTACAAAGCGAGCTATCTCTCTCTTCATTCCATGCCACCAAAAGTGTTATCGTAAGTCGCGATACATCTTGGTGCCTCTAGGATAAATAGAATAAATCGAACTATGAACTTCTGTCATCAGCTCATGTCGAATCTCTCCATTTGGAATATAAAGACGATCACCACATCGTAATATCCTATCCTCATGAATGTACAATCCTGTCTGCTCTCCGGCCTTTGTCCTTTTCTTCAGTCTCCGGAATCTGGCGTCTGTAGGCAAAGCTGCCTTGATCCTCTCTACCAATGATGATTTTACTTGCAAGTTGGCTAGTGTCCCATCTGCTCCGGGTAATATCACTTCAATGCCAAGATTTTGTAAGTCCTCCAATAGTTCCCTCTGTGCTGTCAAGAAGTAAGCTGCTGGCTTCCGGCTTAATGCGTCTGCTACCACGTTAGCTTTGCCTGGATGATAATGTAGCTCTATCTCGAAATCTTTCATTAACTCGAGCCATCGAGGTTGCCTCATATTTAACTCCTTCTGCGTGAAGACGCACTTGAGGCTCTTGTGGTCTGTATAGATCTCCACTCGTTCCCCATATAAGTAATATCTCCATAGCTTCAGAGCAAATACAATGGCTGCAAGTTCCAAGTCATGAGTCGAATAATTCTTCTCATGTACTCATAACTGCCTAGATGCATATGCAATCACCTTGCCATGCTGCATCAATACGCATCCCAAGCCTTTCCCTGATGCGTCACTGTAGATCACATAACCTCCTGATCCTGACAGAATAGTCAATATTGGTGCTGTAGTCAGTCATTTCCTCAACTCTTCAAAGGCGGCTTGACACTCGTCGGTCCATATAAATTCTTGGTCCTTACAAGTCAAACGAGTCATAGGTGCCGCTATCCTTGAGAAGTTTTCCATGAACCGTCGGTAATATCCTGCAAGTCCAAGGAAGCTCCTCACCTCTGCTGCTGATTTAGGAACATGCCATGTCTCAACTGCTGAGATCTTCTCTAGATCAACAAAAATACCATCTCCTGTAACAACATATCCAAGAAATAAAACTCTGTCCAAGATGAACTCACATTTGCTGAGCTTAGCGTATAACTGCTCTCTCCTCAACGTCTCTAGAACAATCTGCAGATACTTCTCGTGCTCCTCGTGGCTCTTCGAATAGACAAGTATATCATCTATGAAGACGACCACGAACTGGTCCAAGTACTGGTGGAAGACTCGATTCATCAAGTCCATGAAGATCGCTAGAGCATTGGTCAATCCAAATGGCATGACCAAAAACTCGTAGTGTCCATATCTTGTTCTGAATGCGGTCTTCGGAATATCCTGCTTTCGTACCTTCACCTGATGATATTTCAATCTCAGATCTATCTTCGAGAATACCTTAGCTCCACTGAGTTGATCAAATAGGTCATCAATGCGTGGCAATGGATATTTGTTCTTTACAGTCACTGCATTCAAGGCTCTGTAGTCAATGCACATCCGCACTGACCCATCCTTCTTGGGTACAAATAACACTGGTGCTCCCCAGGGTGATGCACTCGGTCGGATGAAACCTTTCTCTTCTAGCTCTTTTAATTGTGCCTTCAGCTCGTCCATCTCCTTCTTCACCAGTCTTTAAACATGCGATGCTATAGGTGCTGCTCCGGGTGCTAGTTTAATTAAAAACTCTATGTCTCTGTCTGGGGGTAGTCCTGGCAAATCCTCTGGAAAGACGTTTAGAAATTCGAAAATAATGGGATGATAGACAACATCGTCCATTGCGAGCTGCATACCATTAAGGATTTATGTGGATCCTCGGGCAAACTCAAGTTCAGGCTGGCCTGGTACCTTAAAAAGAATGCTTCCTCCAAAATAATCGAAGAAAGCGTGGTACTTTCTTAGCCAGTCCATTACAAGCACAATATCAAAAGATGGCATAGGAAGGACTAAGAGTTGGGTGTTCATCTCTCTGCCACATATCACTATAGGGCCCAATCTACAAACTCGACTAACTGGTACAACTCCTCCTCCGGTAAGAATTCTAACACAACTAGAAATGGTGTAGAAGCAATATTGTGTTTGGCAATAAAACTAGATAATATGAATGAGTGGGTGGCTCCCGTATCAAATAATGTCACAGCAAAAAAAGTAAAAGCAAGGGTAATACCTGCTATGACATCCACCTCATGATCCATGTCATCTACCTCCAATGCAAAAGCTCGCCCGTTCCTCTGCGGTTGTCCATATCCAGTCCTCATATACTTCTCCTCCTGAGTAGGTAGCGGTGGTCCTCTGTAAAATCCTCCTGCTGCTGGGGGTAGAGATGCTCCCGGTCTAACCATCTGTTGTGCTGTCTTCGGTGCTGGAAGCGCTAGTCTCTGAACTGGCGGTGGAAGTGTCTGCTGCACTTGGCAGTCTCTCGCCAGGTGCTGTCCAGAGCCACATCTCATACACTAACCCAAGCGAGTCCGACAATCTCTCAAAATATGTCCGATCTTCCCACAATAATTACATTGGGGTTTCTCTGGAATCTGTTACGGTCCAGCTCTGTATTGCTGATGCTGCTGTGCTAATGGACGTCTGATAGGTCCTCCCTGTTGTGTCCTTGCCGGTCCCTGCGGTGTCCTTGCCGATCCTTGTTGTGTCCTCAGCTGACCTCCTTTTCCTCTGCTAATGGTTTCTTGCAATCTGGCCTCTGTCAGTAGTTCAGCATAAGCGACTCGGGACTGCGAGCTTGTATAATATTATAGCTCCTGGGTCAGTCCTCGATAAAATCTCTTAGCCTTAGCCAAGTCATTTGGTATCAAAGCAGTGACATATTTGCTGAGTCGACTAAACTCAACATTATACTCGTCCACTGTTCTGTTTCCCTGCTCCAAGTGAAGAAACTGATCATACAAGGTGTCCCTGACAGTGTCCGGGAAGTACTTTCCCTCAAAGCACTCCAAGAACTGCTCCCAAGTCTGGTAAGTACCCAACTTGCGCTCCATGGATTCCCACCAGTGATGAGCATTACCCTCTAGAAGCGTCCGTACACCCATCATCCATAGGTCCGTAGGTAACTGCGATGCCTCCAGTAGCTTCTGCGTGTGAGTGATCCAGTTGGTAGTCTCCTCCGGGCTCTCAGTACCCTTGTACTGCCTCGGACCCATCTGAATAAAGTCCTTTACTGAACCAACCCTAGCTCGAGGTACTGGAGGTAGTGCTTGGGCTGGTACAGTAGCCTATGCAGCCATCCTCTCTAGTGCTGCCAAAAGTTCTTGCCTCTGCTCGGCTGCCTGCTGCCTCTGTTCCTGTATCATCATCTGAAAGAATTGGAACATCTGCGCTTGGCCATCTTGCGGTACGGGGAAAGCTAGAAGGTTCCCAATAGGTGAAGCGGGAAGATCAAATAGAACTGGAGTGTGAGTCTGTCCATCTGGCCCTGGAAGCCTAGGAATCGTTGGGGTCCCTCCTTGAGTCTGACCATTGACTCCAGAAGTTATGTCGCCATTGGCGGCAGTACATCCATTTTGCAAATCCATCTCTCTGCAGGTGATGTACGAAATGATTAGAAAAAATACATGAATCAAACAGGATGCAAGTATTAAATAGGAAGGAGGAGTTTAAGTCAAGCGTGGATGAGATCCTTATACTCTATTTCTATACGCAGGATTGTTCGGTACAGTTACGTAACCGAGACAATATATTCTCGACCTGCATGGGCCACCACTAAAAATATGTCACGCCCCAGTCCCAAAATACGTAGGATTAGGAATACGTAACACGCCAGCCGTATGTATACGAACTCTAATATACAGAAACCATATACATACGTACGTTGTACATGAATATCCAATCCACAGTGGTAATATACTGTCACAACAAGTCACACGCAATTATATATCTCATCCACAGCATAAATACTAGATAAATGGAAATCAATAACTGAGTATCAAATAAGCAGTCTCAAAGTTTGATAGTCGGATGGAAACAAATCCACTACAAATCGACTATAACCAAATCTACTAAAGAGAGAAAAGAATAAACTCTAATATAAGAATAAATGTCTCGAAAAGAATAGCAACTAGAATCTCTAAACAGCTGCAATGAATCACATATAATAAGAAGGTAAGATCGCCTCAGACTGATAGCTAGCGTCAGGTCCAGGTCCATACTCCTGCGGGTACTCCTGCTCATCTATATCTGGAAAGGTACCAGGTCCTCAGAGGGACGTAACAAGATACAAAAAATACATGCCAATAAAGTACTGAAATATAAACATCCAATGGGGTCGCCTAACCATCTATGTGAATGCAGTTAAGAACACCTTTCCCCACAAGTGAGCTATCTGGCTGAAAACCTGGGATTTGGCATGGTTCTCTATTGGAGATCCAGGGGTCTAAAAGGCACGTCATCTTTTGAATGCCGGTGGCCCGCCTGATAGTACATAATATATAGTGGTCATCACCACCCGTATCTCCGACGAAGAATCCGGGCGCACAATAGAAAAAGTATAAAGGAGCTCAAATGCGGTACTTGTTGTTCTCCCCACCCAATGCTCTAAGCATGTCATATCCATGACACGATAAACCTCTAATAACCACCAGGTCTACTAGCATGCAAAGTTTCTATTGGTAGTTATCCCTATCCGTCGTACGACCTATACGTACCGGTGGCCAACCGAGTATGCAAGTCCGTGTCCTACATGTGACTCACACTCGTATAAGAATAGTGTCATGGCCAATGAAACATAAATGCCTCATGAAGATGGGGTAGACTCATTAAGTATGTCCAAATCATATACATAAATAAAAACATAGTACGACGACACCGTCGTTGCACCCAAGTTTCCTTGGACGCGCAGTTTATATAGCAGTTAAAATAAATAAACTAAAATAAACAGAATAAACATTCATGCCTTATATGGAATGTAAATACAGTACAATGGCAAGGTATACTTGCCTGGCAAGAAATCTGTAAAGTGTAAGCGTCCAAAGTCAAGGACACGGGATCTGGAACTAATGGCCTCCGAACAAACGCCTCTGGATGCTGAAATAGACATCACCAACGTTTCAGAATGAACAAAATAGCTAAAAAGTACTTTTCTTTCGTCCAATTTGGATACAGGGGCAAAACGATAATTTTGGATAAAAGTAGGGTCCACTTGTGGCCCACTTTGCATAAAAAAGTGTGCCGAGGGTAACAGTCTCTAAATGGGATAACTATAGGTCAAACAACTCTAAATGTCAATACGAACTCAATGGTATGTCCAAATGTAGATTCCGATGGGCCGAACACAATTTTGTCCAAAAAATCAACTGTGGGGCCCGCCAATTGGCGATATGGTCAACCGTCTCAGAATTGCATGAAAATTGGGTCAAAGGACCAGCGTGTTACCACGAGTCCAGTGGCGTAAGTTTTGTGGAAATCTGACAAGCGTACACAAAATGCGCGCGACTTTCACAAAAGTTGCGACACGGGGTGTGTCCGCGGATATAGGCTGATTTCGACGCGCACACGCTTCCGAATCAGTTTCCACGAATTTTTACGTGTCCGATTATGCTGCGTGCACCGTTCGGTACACTTGGTACACGGCGGGGCGGTCCTATTTGGCGCGGCTTGCTCCGTTTCACAACTTTTGAAAATCTGAAAAAGTGGGTTAGCGGGGTTTTATGACGAATTTAATTCTGTCCACAGCAGCTAATAATCTAGGATTATTTGACAGAAAATAAACTAGGTCAAGTGGTCTACGCATACAAAAAAGAATTACCGAATTCGGATCTCTGTGGTGGGAGATACGAACTCGACAACATGGGTGGTCACCGCAGTTTTTGTAATCCCAGAATTCGGTCTGCTCGCGCCAACTTGGGCGCTGTTTTCACCTAGGGTTTCATGTTGTTCGAGGTCTGCTATCATACAAATATGGAAGAGGGTTAAGGGGTGAGCATACAGGTGAAGATGGAAGAACGTTTGGTTGAGAGAGTCGACGGAAAGCAACTCCGGAACAAAGGCACCTCGTGTGGGAATCTGCAGTGCGCGGGGTCGGGGTCGTCGGGATTTGTTTGGACGGCCTGGCGGGGTTCTCTGGCTGCGGTGGCGGCTCTCTCTAGGTCTAGATGAGAAGAGGAGGGTCTGGAGGTTTTAGGTTAGGGTTTTATGAAATAATATATATATATATATATATATATATATATATATATATATATATATATATATATATATATATATATATATATGAATAGGAATAGGAAAAGAGAGAATGGTTCAGTCGCGGGTCCACGGGGGGCGTTGGACGATGGATGTGGGATTGCTAGTAAGTGGAATAGGAATGTTTGCTTTTGTTTTTCTAACGAAGCTTTGCTGCCTAAGTTGCTAAGTTGCAAGTTGCTTTAAGGTTATTAGTTCTATTATTTATTAGTATTATTAGTTTATTAATAACTTCTTTTCTTTTTCTTTTTCTTTTTAAATATATATATACATATATATATTTGTATATATATATATATATATATATATATATATATATACTCATAAGAAAATTTATAGATTATACTAATGCACACCGTTAGGCTAGCAACTGTTCAAGGGGTCTCCTACATGAAATAAATTCTGAAAAATTCCAGATGGTCCCATAAATCCTCTAAGTGCACCAATACCTAAAATAAAAATTATTAAAAATCTATTTCTTCTATTTAGCCACTAATAACTATAATTAAATTATTAATTAATAAATAAAAAGGGTATATACGATTTTTAGGAAGGGGTTTTACATTATTAACTGCTGTAGGTAGAATTAAATTCGTTTGAAAATCCCATAAACACATTTTTTCCATATTTTCAAAAGTTATGAAACGGAGCATGTCCCGCGAAACGGGACCGCCCTACCGTGTACCAAGGGTACCAAACGGTGCGCGTAGTGTAACCGGACACGTAAGAGTTTATGGAAACTGATTCGGACGCGTGTGCGGGCCGAAATCAGCCCGTATCCGCGGACAAACCTTGTGTCGCAACTTTTACGAAAGTCACGCGCATTTTGTGCATGCTAGTCAGATTGGGACAAAACTTGCGCCACTGGACTCGTGGTAACGCGCTGGTCCTGTGACCCAATTTTTACACAATTCTGAGACAGTTGACCAAGTCACCAATTGGCGGGCCACACGGTTGACTTTTTGGGAGAATTTGTGTTCGGCCCATCGGAATCCACATTTGGACATATCGTTGGGTTCGTATTGACATCTAGAGTTTGTTTGACCTATAATTTGTTCCATTTAGAGACTGTTACCCTTGGCACATTTTTCAGGTGCAAAGTGGGCTACACGTAGACCCCACTTTTACCCAAAATTACCGTTTTATCCCTGTATCCAAATTGGACGAAAGGGAAGTACTTTCTAGCTATTTTGCTTATTCTGGGAACGTTGGTGATATTTATTTTAGCATCCAGAGAAGTTCATTCTGAGGCCGTAGCTTCTGACTCTTGGTGTTGACATCGGGACATTACATTTTGCAGCCTTCTTGCCAAGCAAGATACCTTGCCAAATTGCTTATAGTATTTGCATGCTTAGTAAATTTCTGTATATTTATTGCATTTTTGTTTATTTATTGCATGTGTAGTTCCTTTCAGTCTTTACTATATATTAGATATGTTGACATACACTTAACACTTAGTATCATGAGAGGACAATCATTAGGCGTATGGGCTCTTAACCACTCTGGTAAACCGTAGTATATAGCTCGCACTACGGGCGTGTGTCGCGCTGGTCGCTATCCCGCGGTATGTCAATTTCTGGAGTCTCGCTGGTCGCTACCCCCGCGGTATGTCAATTTCTGATGTCCATTGACGTGTGTGTGAGTTGTGAGGTAGATCGAGTAGCCTACCCTTGTCCATACGTCGAAAAGTTGTCCTTATTTGCATTCATATAGATTGTCTTGTACAGCGTACTTATATATTTTCAAACATTATGCATGTTCACTGTATTCAAATTTTCTTGCTTCTATGTATCTTGTTATGTCCCTCTGAGGACCTGGTCCCTTGCCAGGTATAGACGACCAGGAGTATCCGCAGGAGTACGGGCCTGGACCTGACGCATTATTTTCTGCCGAGGAGGTCTCACCTTCTGAGTATCATTGATTATATCTAGCGATGGATTCCCCTTAGTTGATACCCTTTTGTCATCACATTATTTTATATTAGAGATTTTATACTCCTCTCTCATTTTAGTTTTGGATATACTCTTTGGTAGTGGATTTGTCTCCACCCGACTATTATTTTGGATATTTCAGACTCCTTATTCTAGTTTAGTAATTCTTTTCTATGGCTTGTTTTGTGGATGAGATTAGCATATCTATGACTTGTGATATTATATATACCACATGTGAGTTTATATTCATTTTATAGCGCACGTCTGTATTATGGTATCCATATATTAGAGTCGCCATATACATACGGCTGGCATGCTTACGTGTTCCTAGTCCTACATATTTTGGGACTAGGACATGACCTGTTTTTGTGGTGGCCCATGCAGGTCGAGTTAGCCGCTTCGGTAAAGTAACTGTACCGAGCGGGCCTGTACCTAGGATTAGAATATTAGATCTCATCCACACTTGACTAAAACTTACCTTTCTTCTAACATGTCCTACTTAAGTACTTGCATCCTGCTTGATTCATGTACTCTTCTTAATCCTTCATCCATCTCTTGCAGAGAGATGAATTTACATAACGGGCATGCCGCCCCCGGGGACAACACGTCTCCAGGGGACGACGACCAATCACCCGGAGAGACCTCAACGACACCTCTTCTTCCCGGACCGGATGGACTGACTAGCAATCAATTTCTATTAACTCCTTCCACGATACCTAATGGGACTTTTCCAGCTCCACTAGCACCGCAGGATGGCTAGACACAGCTGTTCCAATTCTTTCAGATGATAATGCAGGAACAGAGGCAACAAGCAGCAGAGCAGAGGCTAGAATTTCTGGCAGCACTTGAGAGAATGGCTGCACTAGCCCCTGCACTAACCCAGGCACTAGTTTCAGTACCACAAGCTCGGGCTAGTTTAGTCAAGGACTTTGTGCAGATGGGCCCTAAGCCATATAAAGGCAATGAGAGCCCAGAGGAGACCACGAACTGGATTGCCAATACCAAGGATTTGTTAGAGGCATCACAACTACCTACTGACCTATGGATGATAGGCGTAAGGACTCAGTTAGAAGGCAACGCGCATCACTGGTGGGAATCAATGGAGCGCCAGTTGGGTACGGGTCAGACTTGGAAACAATTCTTGGAGTGCTTTGAGAGGAAGTACTTTTCGGATACTGTAAGAGACACGTTGTACGATCAGTTCCTCCATCTGGAGCAAAGGAACAAGACAGTTAATGAGTATGACACAGAGTTTAGCCGCCTCAGTCAGTATGGCACAGTCCTAATACCTAATGACTTGGAGAAGGCTAAGAGGTTTCACCGTGGGCTGACTCAAGTGCTCCAGCACTACACTAGCTCACAGTACCGGATCTCTTATGCCGAGTTATTGACAGAGGCCAGGATCCAGGAGGCCATCAGGAAGGGAAACAGAATTCAACAGAGAAGTCACCAAGGACCAGTAAGGATACAGCAAGGAGGACCCATTCGACACCCTTTGATACGCCAGCAACCAGATAGTGTCGCACCATATCCAACCAAGGACCCCCGTACTTGTCACTTTTATGGTAAGATAGGTCATATTCATAAAGACCGTCATCGTCGATTGGGGCTGTGCATGATATGTGGATCAAATCACCATCAAACCCAAAGATGTCCTCAGCAGAACCAGAGGTCTATGACATTAGAATTAGGAACACCGCATACACCCTCAAGTAGAGAAGACCAAAGGGACCCACCACTGCTTCTACAGTCTGCACAAATGGAGGGGACTAGACCCCAGTTGAAAAACCAAGGACAAGGCCAAGCACTCATTATGACAAGTATGGAAGAGCAGACACAGGAAGTCGTAGATACAGGTACGACCTTTTAGTTATAATTATCTTTACATACTTATAACCCTAATGTGACACAAGATCTTAGATGTACAAATAGATGTAGAATTATATATATGGTAGTTTAGCAGTTATGAGGATGTATGTATATTCTACCCAGATGGCATACACGCGATACTAATAGATGCAGTAGTAGTATTCTTTCCCTATCCTTATCTCGCCCTCTTGGGTGACTCACCTTCTCTTCTATATATCCATTCCTTATCTCGTGCTTAACTCTTTCTATCATATTCGTATCTTTTGTGCCACTATTAATTATTGATTTATATCAATCTTACCCCTATTTTGTTAGTAAAACATAAATGTGTTAGTAATGCTTGATAACTAAGGATGAGTTCTTAATATGTATATGCACTATACCAATATCTGTATTTTTTATTAGTCTAACTCTTAAGTAGCACCATGTAGACTAATAGAAATTTGTTAGATCATTGAAATAGATCATACTCCTAATAGTTTTAGTCAAGACCTTAAGTGTTTCCCTAAAAACTTAGACTATGCCTAGGAAAGAGTTGAAGGAACTTGTTACGAACTGATGACTATAACAAATCGCTGGCGCGGTAGCGACAGTTGCAGCCAGACAATTTTGGTAGAGTAGTCAAATTACTTGCAGCCATACTGGCCAGGTGGCATGGCAGTATTAGACTACGATACTTGACGGTTACGGGGAAAAGTCATAGTTATGAGATTCTAGACAGGTATCCCAAGATTGTCGACCCAATAAATGTATTTGCCTTACAACCTAGACAATAGCTTCAAAGAATGTGACTACTAGTAGAATTCTTATAAGTTGGATAGTGTAGACGAGTTAGAGGATGATATAATAGAGTATGGACCATAGATGAGGAAGTGTTAGAATAGCAGACCGCGATATTTAGAAAGTCCTGCTCGATACCAATATAGTGTAATAGCTATAGTTATCATTATGAATATGGGTTAGTGTCAATTTCGAGGACAAAATTTTTATAAGTTGGGTAGAATATAAAATCCCTATTCCTAAAAACCATATATACCCTTTTTAATTATTAATTATTAATTTTATTATAGTAATTAGTGGCTAATTAGGAGAAATATATTTTTATTAATTTTTATTTTAGGTGTTGGTGAACTTAGGGGATTTATGGGGCCATTAGGAATTTTTCCGAATTTATTTCATGTAGGAGACCCCTTGAGCAGTTGCTAGCTTAATGGTATGCATTAGTGTAACTCTAGATTTTTCTATAAGTATATACGTATATATAAATATATATATACATATATATTTAAAGGAAAAAGAAAGAAAAAGAAATGGAAAAAGATTAGAAAAGAAAAGAAAAGAAAATAGATATTTTAACCCTTATTGGATCCCCCCCACTAATTGATCCTTGAACCCATCCTAATGAACCACACCCATTAGTAAAATAGCAGACCCTTAGCCGCCCCCTTGCAAACCCCACAGCAGCCTTAGCCTTTGTTAGCAAAAAAAATAAAAATAAACCAGCACCCGCACGTTAAGACCCCCCGCGAACGGAAACCCCCCTCCCTTCTCTCTCTTATGTACCTATATATATTCATTATTTTGACTAAAATCCTAACCCTAGATCACCCTAAACTCTTTCTCTTCCCATCTAGACTTAGAAAGTGCCACCACCATAGCTGGAGAACCGCACCAGGCCGCCCAAACCAATCCCGACGACCGCGACCCGCGCACCTCGCGCACTGCAGAATTCAGCAGCGAGGTACCTGTGTTCCCGTGCAGTTTCCCGTCACCTCGCTCAAACAAATGCCACACCATCTTCACCGGTACGCTCACCCCTTAACTCTCTTCCATATCTGTATGATAGTAGACCTCGAACAATGCGTAACCATAGGCGAAAACAACGTCAAAGTTGGCAAAAAAAGACCACTTTCTGGGATCGCAGAAAACTGTGGTGATCAACTATGTTCCCGGATTCGTATCTCCCACCATAGAGATCCAAATTCGATAATTTTTTTTGGTATACGGAGACCACTTGACCTAGTTTAATTTTTGTTAAATAACCCTAGATTATTAACTGCTGTAGGTTAAATTAAATTCGTTGGAAAACCCCATAAACACACTTTTTCTAGATGTTCAAAAGTTATGAAATAGAGCGCGCCCCTCCAAACGGGACCGCCCTGCCATGTACCAAGGGTACCAAACAGTGCGCACAGCATAACCGGACATGTAAGAGTTTACGAAAATTGATTCAGACGCGTGTGCGCGCCGGAATCAGCCCGTATCCGCGGACAAATCTTGTGTCGCAACTTTTGCGAAAGTCATGCACATTTTGTGCATGCTCGTCAGATTGTGACAAAACTTGTGCCACTGGACTCATGGTAACGCGCTGGTCCTGTGACCCAATTTTTAGACAATTCTGAGATAGTAGACCAAGTCGCCAATTGGCGGGCCCCACGGTTGACTTTTTGGGCGAATTTGTGTTCGGCCCATCGTAATCTACATTTGGACATACCGTTGGGTTCGTATTGACATCTAGAGTTTGTTTGACCTATAATTTATCCTATTTAGAGACTGTTACCCTTGGCAAATTTTTCAGGTGCAAAGTGGGCAACATGTGGACCCCACTTTTACCCAAAATTACCGTTTTGCCCCTGTGTCCAAATTGGATGAAAGGGAAGTACTTTCTAGCTATTTTGCTTATTTTGGGAACGTTGGTGATGTTTATTTCAGCATCTGGAGACGTTCATTCTGAGGTCGTAGCTTCTGACTCTTGGTGTTGACATCGGGACATTATATTTTGCAGCCTTCTTGCCAGGCAAGATACCTTGCCAAATTGCTTACAGTATTTGTATGCTTAGTATATTTCTGTATATTTATTGTATTTCTATTTATTTATTGCATGTGTAGTTCCTTTCAGTCTTTACTATATATTAGATATGTTGACACACACTTGACACTTAGTATCATGAGAGAACAATAATTAGGCGTATGGGCTTTTAACCACTCTGGTAAACCGTAGTATATAGCTCGCACTACGGGCGTATGTCGCGCTGGTCGCTACCCCCGCGGTATGTCAATTTCTGGAGTCTCGCTGGTCGCTACCCCCGCGGTATATCGATTTCTGATGTCCATTGACGTGTGTGTGAGTTGTGAGGTAGATCGAGTAGCCTACCCTTGCCCATACGTCGAAAAGTTGTCCTCATTTGCATTCATATAGATTATCTTGTACAGCGTACTTATATATTTTCAAAAATTATGCATGTTCACTATATTCAAATTGGCTTGCTTAGATATATCTTGTTATGTCCCTCTGAGGACCCGGTCCCTTGCCAGGTATAGACGACCAGGAGTATCCGCAGGAGTACGGGCCTGGACCTGACGCATTATTTTTTGCCGAGGAGGTCTCACCTTCTGAGCATCATTAATTATATCTAGCGATGGAATCCCCTTAGTTGATACCCTTCTGTCATCACATTATTTTATATTGGAGATTTTATACTCCTCTCTCATTTTATTTTTGGATATAGTCTTTGGTAGTGGATTTGTCTCCACCAGACTATTATTTTGGATATTTCAGACTCCTTATTCTAGTTTAGTAATTCTTTTCTATGGCTTGTTGTGTGGATGAGATTAGCATATCTATGACTTGTCACATTATATATACCACATGTGAGTTTATATTCATTTTACAGCGCACGTATGTATTATGGTATCAATATATTGGGGTCGCCATATACATACGGCTGGCATGCTTACGTGTTCCTAGTCCTACGTATTTTGGGACTTGGGTGTGACAGGTATGAATGAAGCCACTTGGACGGGTGCTGGTATAGCAGAATATTAGGCTGTCATAATTTAATACATATTTTCCATCATGGTGTGCATATCCTTGAGAGCGGCCTCTAATGAGTTGAGGCTTTGTTCAGTGGCTTCTGATGGAGAAGCTTCTTGTTCATCATTGATGGCATAAACGCTAACATCCTTATGTACGACAGATTGATTGGTAGAAAGAACCATGTAGTTGGAGTCTACACTGTCAGTTTCAGAATTAGGGGGATTGCTACCCCCAGCCTCGGATTCTTAGGAATGGGGATTCTCGTGACGAACGAGCTCCCGTCTTTGAGAATGAGTATTTTGGTATAATCCTTCAAAGGAGTTGACGAGTTGGTCAAATCTTCTCTGGTTGGGTGTCCCTGAAGAACTTTGTCTTTATTGTCTCCTACCACGGGGAAGATGCGAAGCCATATATGATGAAGCAAAGAGCATTTCATCATCGTGCTCTTGGTTGTCAATTTGCTTTGTATGTTGAGGCTTAGGAGACATGGTGTAAGTTAATCGATCAAACACAAAACATTTTGCTGATGCACAACAATATTCGGTTACAACTCTATGACAATTGCAACGATGTTGATTAGAAAACATCGTTGTAATGTCAGAACGGCCCCTCTCTTTAAATTTTTTTACAATAAGCTCATTTAAATCAAAAGAGGTAAGAGAAGAGGAGGAAGAGGGCAGAGTCTGCTTCTTCACATGAGATATATTGAATCTTCTGTGCATATTTTTGGTCCCTTGTGTATAGAGTGATCTGCTGGCTTGATTAGTAAGTGATTCGTCATATCTCGAGTTTTTGCTCTTCAGGGAGGAGAGAAATTTTTCTCTAACAGTCCTTTTATGCACACGCGCACAATCAATATATTTTGTAGAGATTGCTCATGTTTGGCGCACATTCTGTGGCACCGAAAAAGTTGGTACGGTTTGTCTACACGCATTTAATTTTGCACGGAGGTCTAAACCTGGCGTAGGAGTGGCGCATAATTTTCCCTCCATTGTGTGAAAATCAAGATGTTAGAAGAATGATTCTTCTTGACCAACACTTTATTTGTGTGCTGGTTGGTTTGGATAGCGGTATCCATGCCTTGCTTGCCTCGCATATTTCAACGAATATGCGTGGGCTGAGGAGCTTGGCTGTGGATCACCCTTTGCTCATAATTACATGAGTTGCGCAAATTGTATCCCTGTTTAACGCAAGGGATTCAGAAGCTTGGGTGTGGATCACTCTTTGCTTGAAATTGTGCGAGTTGTGTGAATTGTATCCCTTGTTTAATACAAGGGAATTGTCCACCAAGTCATTGATCTGAACATAATTGACAGGGGAACTCTCATCAATCATAATTCTTTTTTCCTTGTTGGTAGCAACTTCGGGATATGCATGAGGAGGTTTGGGCACCCACATTTTGCGAGTTTTCCATGACTTGAGTTCGGATGAGGGTAAGCACTACCCCAAGAATGGAGCATTTCTTGATATGCCTATTGGTCGAACTTTACGACCAAGGTCTTCTGCGCCGAGCTGACCGAAGCAGTGTCGAGTTGAGCTATCACCTTCTTATCATAAGAGAAGGAAGTCCCCAGTAGAGTCGCTATCTTGTTTACGAGAAAAAGTTTATACGAAACTTTTGTGTTACAAATTGTTAAAAAATAAAGAAAAGTACAAAAAAGATCCTAAACAGGAATCTAAGTACAATTGCTTTTGGGGAAGTATATCAGTAGAGATCTGATCTGCGGACGATCACTTTACTCCTATGACCACTCGACGATGAAGAAATACACACGATGACGGAGAATTGCACACGAAGATGAAGAAATGTAAACCCCCCTCAACCAAATTTGGGATTAAGGTAATTTTAAAAACTGATACTAGGGGCAAACCGAGATAATTGACATTTGGTAAGACAATTTTCAGTACCCTCTGCCCATAGTGCAACCGTAGTTGTGCAATAGGAATTAACTTCGCCTTGCGTAAATAAGTATTAAATTAATTAATTGATTTATGGCTATTTCACCTCAACTGGACCTGACCGAACCAGATCCTTGGACCCTGGCCGGCCCAAACACTGAGACCAACCCCAAATCCCATCCCCTATAAAACCCTAAACCAACAAAGCCTCACCAAAACCCTAACCCTATCCGAATAACTCCCCCTCACTTGCACCAACCATCACCCCCACCGCCGCTTACATTGTCGGCGCTGCCCCAGACCGCTGCCCCCATACACAGCCGACCGCTGCCCCATACACCCCCGACCCGTTGTGTCACGCCCCAGTCCCAAAAATACGTAGGACTAGGACACGTAAGCATGCCAGCCGCATGGATATGGCAACTCCAATATATGGAAACCAAATCTACACGTACGCTGTAATATGAATATCAAATCCACAAGTGGTATAACTGTAATACAAGTCACAGGGTAAAATCTAAATCTCATCCACCAAAATCATATAGAAATAAATAAACAGTATTGATGAAACTAGATCTCAATAAGAAGTATCTAGGATGATAGTTGGATGGAAACAAATCCACTACCAACTCGAATAGGAAAGGTAAATACAATATAAGTACAACACAATCAAACCCAATATAAGTATACCAGCTATCGATCACGGCTCGAAGAGAAGACATCCACTAAGCATATACAACCATCCAAATCTGCGCTCCTATAAATACTCAAGAACAGATACACCTGGCAGCGGACCAGGTCCTCAGAGGGACGTAACAAGATACAGAAAATACGAGCCAACTTGATTACAGTAAACATGCATATAATTTGAAAATAAATAAGTACGCTGTACAAGACAATCTATATGAATGCAAATGAGGACAACTTTTTGACGTATGGGCAAGGGTAGTCTACTCTATCTAAGCCTCACAACTCACACACCCGTCTAGAACATCAGAAATCGACATACCTCTGGGGTAGCGACCAGCGTGACTCTACAGAAATCGACATACCTCTGGGGTAGCGACCAGCGCGACACACGCCCGTAGTGCGAACTATATACTACGGTTTACCAGAGTGGTTAAAAGCCCAAACGTCTAATGATTGTCCTCCCATGATACTAGGTGCCATGTGTGTGTCAACATATCTAATACATAGTAATGACTGGAGAAAAACTACACATGCAAGAACTATAAAGAAATGAAATAAATAAAAAGAAATATAAATATCATGCAAAGTACTATAAACAATTTGGCAAGGTATCTTGCCTGGGGTACTGCTGCTGGTATGAATCAGAGTCCAAGTCATAGTCCAAATAGCCTATGTATTACAAATTTATCACGTCAAAAGATAATTTATTTTAATTTATTTAATTCTGGAATAATTATTCTAAAATCCTATTTTAATCCTATTATTCTGATTTTTATGTTAATTCCTAAATTTTGTCCAAAGAAACTGAATTTTATCAACTCGAGACTCATGGCACGCAAATCGAGGCGATCTGTTGACCGAAAAGTCAACCGACACAAACTCAATTTTCATGCATGATTTCCTGTAGATTTCAGCGTCAAAAACATGCTGGAATTTACGGCTCGTCCGAATTCAAATTCGTTTGGGATTTATGGCACATACAAATTTTGTATTGTGCACCGATGGTTAAATTCTAATCTAGAAGTTCTACAGAATTAACAGTAAGTAAATACTTCGAATTAAATTCTGAGAAAAATATATGTCGATGATCTCGACATTATCTTTCTGAAACTTTAAACGGTTCGTTATTCTGATTCCGGGTTCTCCCGAAATTGCGAAAACATCGAAATACATCTATTTTCAGACATGCTGTGCTCTACGAATTTTCCAGAATTTAATACTAATAATTTAGAAAAAAAATTTATATAATCAGAAATCTAACCTCATTATCGTTCTAACAAAAAAAACTAGGCCTCATTTGGAGTCCGGAGCTATGCGCAATGGCTTCTGGAAGATGAAGGAACCCTAGATGACAATTCTCCAAAAATCGGCTGAAGAAAAACCTTAGAAATTAATATCTAAACTATTATATATATATATATATATATATAGGAGAGAGAAAGTGCAGCCGCGGCTCACAGTGCGCCACATGGCAGCCATCCATGCAGCCCCGCCCAGATCGAGCGGTCGCAGTTCGATGCGGCTCGGCTCAGCTGAGTCCGAGTCGAACTCGGTCTCGGCTCGGCTCGAGGTCGGATCGGCTCGGCTCGCACCCACTCAGCGGTCACTAACAGGCGGGCCCGGCACTGTTCACTGTTTGAGGCTGACAGGTGGGCCCCCTGTTTGCTGACTGGGCAGAATTAATTACTTTTTGGGTTTTCTTTTTCAGAAATTAGTTTTTAATTCAGTTTTTCATAATTAACTCGAAATAAATGCTAAAATAATCAAAAAATTCCCAAAAAATTCTAGAAAATATATTTTATTATTTAGAACCTAAAATAAAATTTTGGGGTATTTGTAATTAAGTTTGAATATAAAATAAATTCTTTAAAGTCCTCAAAAATTAGTGTTATAGTTTTTAATTAACTAAAAATTATGGAAAAATCCCAATAATCTAAAATAGCCTAAAAATAATTCTAAATAAATATTTATATAAGTAAATATACTAAAAAAATTATTTTCTAATTAACTAAGATAATACTCTAAATAAATTCAACATCTATAATAAATATAATAATATAAAATATACAGAAATACCTATTTTGGGTGAGGGAGTTTACAATCTACCAAACTTAAAACAATTTCGTCCTCGAAATTAAAATAAGGCATAATTTGTTAAATCCTTCACATTCGTACATAAGGTACGTCAATCGCAATCTCTTCCAAAAATTTAAATAACAAAATCTATTCAAATCTATCGCGATCACTTCAAAATTAAGATAACCACTGTTTAAATCAAAATTCAACCCGTCGTAATCTCTTCTCGATTTTTAAATAATCAACATCCAAATCTAACTCAAGTCTATATGACATCCCGCATCAAAATTTATATCATAATTTTCAACTATCATAATCTCCTCTAGACTTTGAACAATAAACAATTCTAATCAAATCTTATTCCTATTCTTAACTTAAGAATTTTGTACTATTCAAATATTTAAACTCAATTTACATCCTCAATATTTCAAATAGGTGACCCAACAATCAAAATTGAACTTTTAATTCAAATCATCAAATTGTAAAATTTAAATCTAATTAACCAATTATTCAAGTCTAAAATTCTATATTTATCCTCAAAATTTAAATCGATGATTCATCCTTCAATATTCAAAATTTAAATCATGTGCTCAAAGTATAAATATTTGGTCCGCAATATCAAGATTTTAAAATTCGTTAAATCCTCATTATCTTAATCCTTCTTTTAAAATTTCTCAAAATTAAAATGACTTGAATCTCCCAATCTAATCTTACTTGATCACAATCTAAAAGAAATTCCTCTCAAGTTGACAATGCACTGCTACCCAACTTAGAATTTATCCATCTATCACAGAAGGCTATATACTTTAAGAAAAGTATTCCTTAATTTATTTACTCATGTCATTCAATCCTCAAAACTTCAACGCCGATTATATCATATATGATATGTCCTTAATTACAAAAGAATAATCCTCAAGTATGTGATCGGCCTACGGGGTGTATCTAGTACTCTCTGTGTATTAAACTTATACCAAGCATGAGGTTTCATCTTTCCGAAATAAGGGAAGATGGAGATCAATAATAAAGAGTTCAAGGACGAGGTAATAGAATAGAAGTATCGGGATCAAGACGTTTAAAGAATTCAAATAGAAATTGTCAAAGCAGTTATGGATTGAAGTCCTATTTTGGTAATGCCTATCCACATGCTCGTATCGGTACAGTTATGTAACGGATACAATATGCTTAGACATATCTAGAGGGCAAGTACAGGTGTCTACCAGTCAACTATATATCTCAATCCACGTAAAGTATTATTGCGAAGGGCGAATCAAGCGCACTATGGTTGATCAAACCGTAATATACTGATTCTGAATTGTATTATTGTGGGCCTCCCCAATAATACATATGTCATGAACAAGCTCGATAAAGAATAAGCTTGCAAAAACTAGGCTATAATAGCAGCATAAGTCAAGGTAGTACAGCAAATATAAGTACGCTAGATGATGATGAAAGGAGGTACAATTTAATTCAAGTTCACAAAAACAAAAACAACTTAACAACAATAATAAAAGACTCTACAATCCTTACAGTTATCATACAACCTCCTTGTCTAAGTCGCTAGTCGACCAAATAGGGGCAAGGACCTCTAAATTCTATCGTCTGAATAAACATTGTCGTATTTTGCTAGAATGCAATTAATATTGTTCAATCACACTCCATTAATAGGTCAAAAGACTATGTGATACTAGGTGTCAAACTTTATGGTAAAACTTCTAACTAACTCTAGTAGTGTCTATACTACTCTTAAGTCTTCTTAATACATCAAGGGGTAATGGTATACCAATCTAAAGATAAGGAATTCTAGGGTTCACTAGATATTCTAAACTTAGTGGTGTGTCTATATTCTCGTTGTATTCTTAATAGGTGTGCTACTCTAATTATCATCTAACAACAGGAACTTCTATATTATAGGAGAAGGCTATAATTAAAGAACTATTAGGGAAGTACATGAATCGAGCAGGATGCGGCTATTCAAATAGAACAGATTGGAAGGAAGGATGAGTCATAGTCAAATATGGATGAGATCCTATACTCTTCCTAGGTTCAGGCTTGCTTGGTACAGTAACGTAACCGAGACAATATACTCTCGACCTGCATGGACCACCACAAAAATATGTCACGCTCCAGTCCCAAAAATACGTAGGATTAGGACACGTAAGCATGCCAGCCGCATGGATATGGCAACTCCAATATATGGAAACCAAATCCACACGTACGCTGTAATATAAATATCAAATCCACAAGTGGTATAACTGTAATACAAGTCACAGGATAAAATCTAAATCTCATCCACCAAAATTATATAGAAATAAATAAACAGTATCGATGAAACTAGATCTCAATAAGAAGTATCTAGGATGATAGTTGGATGGAAACAAATCCACTACCAACTCGAATAGGAAAGGTAAATACAATATAAGTACAACACAATCAAACCCAATATAGGTATACCAGCAATCGATCACGGCTCGAAGAGAAGACATCCACTAAGCATATACAACCATCCAAATCTGCGCTCCTGCAAATACTCAAGAACAGATACACCTGGCAGCGGACCAGGTCCTCAGAGGGACGTAACAAGATACAGAAAATATGAGCCAACTTGAATACAGTAAACATGCATATAATTTGAAAATAAATAAGTACGCTGTACAAGATAATCTATATGAATGCAAATGAGGACAACTTTTTAACGTATGGGCAAGGGTAGTCTACTCGATCTAAGCCTCACAACTCACACACCCGTCTAGAACATCAGAAATCGACATACCTCTGGGGTAGCGACCAGTGCGACTCTACAGAAATCGACATACCTCTGGGGTAGCGACCAGCGCGACACACGCCCGTAGTGCGAACTATATACTACATTTATCAGAGTGGTTAAAAGCCCATACGCCTAATGATTGTCCTCCCATGATACTAGGTGCCATGTGTGTGTCAACATATCTAATACATAGTATTGACTGGAGAAAAACTACACATGCAAGAACTATACAGAAATAAAATAAATAAAAAGAAATATAAATAGCATATAAATTACTATAAATAATTTGGCAAGGTATCTTGTCTGGGGTCCTGCTGCTGGTATGAATCAGAGTCCAAGTCACAGTCTAAATAGCCTATGTATTACAAATTTATCACGTCAAAAGATAATTTATTTAATTGATTTATTTCTGGAATAATTATTCTAAAATCCTATTTTAATCCTATTTTTCTGATTTTTATGTTAATTCCTAAATTTTGTCCAAAGAAACTGAATTTTATCAACTCGAGACTCATGGCACGCAAATCGAGGCGATCTGTTGATCGAAAAGTCAACCGACACAAACTCAATTTTCATGCATGATTTCCTGTAGATTTCAGCGTTAAAAACATGCTAGAATTTACGGCTCATCCGAATTTAAATTCGTTTGGGAATTATGGCACATACAAATTTTGTATTGTGCACCGATGGTTAAATTCTAACCCAAAAGTTCTACAGTATTAACAGTAAGTAAATACTTTGAAGTAAATTCTGGGAAAAATATATGTAGATGATCTCGACATTAGCTTTCCGAAACTTTAAACGGTTCGTTATTCTGATTCCGGGTTCTCCCGAAATTGTGAAAACATCAAAATACATCTATTTTCGGACATGCTGTGCTCTACGAATTTTACAGAATTTAATACTAGTAATTTAGAAAAATAATTTATATAATCAGAAATCTAACCTCATTATCGTTCTAACAAAAAAAACTAGGCCTCGTTTGGAGTCCGGAGCTATGCACAATGGCTTCTGGAAGATGAAGGAACCCTAGATGACAATTCTCCAAAAATCGGCTGAAGAAAAACCCTAGAAATTAATATCTAAACTATTATATATATATATATATATAGGAGAGAGAAATTGCAGCCGCGGCTCACAGTGTGCCATGTGGCAGCCATCCGTGCAGCCCCGCCCAGATCGAACGGTCGCAGTTCGATGCGGCTCGGCTCAGCTGAGTCCGAGACAACTCGGTCTCGGCTCGGCTCGAGGTCGGCTCGGCTCGGCTCGGCTCGCACCCACTTAGCGGTCACTGACAGGCGGGCCTGGCACTGTTCACTGCAGGAGGCTGACAGGTGGGCCCCCTGTTTGCTGACTGGGCAGAATTAATTACTTTTTGGGTTTTCTTTTTCAGAAATTAGTTTTTAATTCAGTTTTTCATAATTAACTCGAAATAAATGCTAAATAATCGAAAAATTCCCAAAAAATTTTAGAAAATATATTTTATTATTTAGAACCTAAAATAAAATTTTGGAATATTTTTAATTAAGTTTGAACATAAAATAATTCTTTAAAGTCCTCAAAAATTAGTGTTACTAGTTTTTAATTAACAAAAAATTATGGAAAAATCCCAATAATCTAAAATAGCCTAAAAATAATTCTAAATAAATATTTATATAATTAAATATACTAAAAAAATTATTTTCTAATTAACTAAGATAATACTCTAAATAAATTCAACGTCTATAATAAATATAATAATATAAAATATATACAAACACCTATTTTGGGTGAGGGAGTTTACACGCTACCCCCATACATCCACCCGATAGCCGCCCTTCAGCCGACCAACCCAGCCCCCGTCGCACGACGAGTGGCCGACGCTAACCCTCCCCCCCTCCCCCCCCCGTGTATTGCTGCCACTGCCGCGCCTGCTATAATCCCGCCGCATCTGCTACAGTCTCGCCGGAGTCGCTGCCACCGCGCTGGAGTACGCCTCGACGAGAGCAGATTCTGTCCGAGCAAGCCACTTAGAGGTAACCACATCAAACCATACTTCATCATATAAATATCGTAGCATCGTATCGACGTGTCAATAATTGTTGATATCAGACACCACCCTAACTATGTGCAAATTGGATTAATGAATAATTAAGTTTAGAATCTATGTATGTACTAGCAAACCCTAAATCATGAGGCATAATGCCAAGGACTTACATCTCCACCCTAACCCTGTACATAGACCACGTGTAATGAACATAGAAACCAAGGAACGTGTTCGCACAAAACAACGATCGTGGTCTGACCGTAACTTGAACTTATTATCTCAAGGGCCAGGATGATCGAGCACAGAACCCGTGTGCACCTTAGCTAAGCGCACATGTGACACTGTATTCGAACAAACGAGAACTTGCGATAATATTCAAGCAGCGCGTTGTAGTCATGAACATTAATGTTAGCGTCTGATATGAGATTGTTATATTATATTTGTGTTTAGGACCTTTGGATCAGCCGGAAGACACTGCAGGAACCAGCTTCTGGCATTCACAGCTTCAGAACCCAGGCAAGATACCTTGCCATATTTACTGTCTAAATTAAATTATGCATATGTTGTATTGTATTCTTGTAGCTTTTACTTTATACGACTGTGCGCATCCGAGATTGACTCGGGTGCATTCGACGGATGCGTCAATGATTAGTGTACTTGACCTAGTCGTTAGCAGACTCACCCATTGGATGATACTTTGTTATCGTCTGAGACCTGACACCTTACACGTACACAGAGACATATTCATATTGGGATGTGGGTTTGCGTACTCGACTAGCTATCGTTGCGTGTGACCTACATCACGGTTAGTACGTAGTTCAGTTTATATTTTATTGATAGAGACTTGGCATATAGATATGGGGTATGCACGTCTAGTAGTCGACTTGCGTATCTACATTGGGCACGGAGGACATTAGTAGGCGTATGGGATACACCCATTGGATTTTGTTGTATCCAGAGGAACCACGGAACCAATGACTCCCTTTACATTGTTGCTACGTTCTTCGGAGTGATATGGACTATATACTGTACTGCTGCCACGTTCTTCGGAGCAATATGGCCGATATACTGTACTGCTGCTACGCTCTTCGGGGTATTGGACGTTATGCCTATGCCTACCCATACGTACCAAAGTTGTCCTCATATTTCATTCACTTAGATGGTTAGCACACCCTTATTGTGTTTATTTTATTCAGTATTTATATATGGCATGCTTCTATGTATCTTGTTACATCCCTCTGAGGACCTGGTAGCTTTCCAGATTTGGACGAGGCTTACTACCCCACAGTATACGGCCCAGGACAAGAGACGAGATTCGCTACTACAGAGAAGTTAGAGGTTCTACCTTCGGAGTTTCCGTGATCACTTGGTAGGCCTACTGCCTAGGGTTGGGAGCATCGTTATCCAGTCAGCCGATGCCCTAGTCATTATCTTTTATTTGTCATTTCAGTACTTTCTTTCGTTATAGTAGTGGGTTTGTTCCCACCAGACATTATCGATTGTACTATGATATCTTGAGACTGGCATTTATCTTCCAGTAGTTTATTTTTATTCTTGCAGTTTATATTATGGATGAGATTAGTTACCTGTTGATCTATTGTTATAGGATATGTTAGTATTTTAGGACAGTGAAGCACTCTTTGTTAGATCCATTAAATTGGGATATCCTCGGAGATGTGTCAGCTGGCTATTGCCACGTGGCCTAGTTTCAGGTATTTGGGACTGGGGCGTGACATGGTTTTAGTGGTAGCCCATGCAGGTCTGACTTTTTTGCTTGTGGTATGGTAACGTACCCAGCGAGCTTGCAATAGGATAGAAGTTAATAGGTCTCATCCACTTTTGATTCGCCTTTGAACTTCCTTCATACTGCTTCTAAATAATCTGCATCCTGTTTGTTGTATTCGTACTCTTTTAATAAAGTCCTATCTCTTGCAGCAAGATGAATTTGTGCAGTGGACGAGGAGTACCCCGTGCCGCGGTGCCAGATAACACCACTCAAGGAGAGGAGGTACCCCAAGGGCAACCCCCGCTACAAACCCCACTGATATATTGGCATGATACATCGCAGGGCGATCCTACCCCGCAGCCTGAGGGACAGACTTCCCAGATAATCCCCACGCAACATTGTGAGGGACAGACTTCAGGAGCTACACCGATGCCGCAGACTGAGAGGCTGACATCTGAGGAGACGCCTACTGCCCAGCCAGAGATTCCACTACCACCACCTCCACCTTATCCACCCCAGATGCCACTGCTAGATGGCCAGCCACAGATGCTTCAGTTCTTCCAGACAATAATGCAAGCACAGTGGCAGCAGACAGAGACATTGAGACAGAGTCTGATAATGGTACTAGAGAGGACACCTGTCCCAGCAACCGTACCAGCACCTCCACCAGCCCAGACAGGTAGCACTGTTAGATGGTTCCGACAGATGGGACCAGATACTTTTTTAAGAAGTGAGACTGCAGAACAGATCTCTGATTGGGTCGCCAACACAAAGATGTTACTAGAGGCTTCACAACTGCATCCAGACCTTTGGATGACCGCAGTGAGGGCCCAACTAAAAGGCAACACCAATCACTAGTGGGATTCCATTGAGCGTAGTGTGGGCAAGAACCAGACTTGGAAACAATTTCTAGAATACTTCCATGCAAATTATTTCCCAGCTACAGTCAAAAATGCCCTGTACTCCCAGTTCCTACATCTAGAACAAGGAAATATGACTGTTGATGCTTATATCGTGGAGTTTAGTCGCCTTAGCAGATTTGGCACCGTCCTGATACCCAATGATCTAGAGAAGGCCCAGAGATTTCATCACGGCCTCAATTTTGAGCTACAGAGATAAACCACCACACAAGCGAGGATTTCTTATGAAGAGGTTCTTGCGGAGGTGAGAATCCAGGAGGCCATCGTCAAAGGAGCTAGACGTTCCAGCACGACTATACCAGTCAGAGCATAGCCCGGAGCAGGAGGACAGATTCGACGTCCCGGAGCACAGACACAGCAGAGGACAACTCCATACCAGCAAAAGGAGCTTCCGACTTGCTACCACTGTGGTAAGAGAGGACATTACGAGAAGGATTGCAGAAGGAGACTTAGGACATGTCTGATTTATGGGTCAGACCAGCACCAAGTTTGAGACTACCCGCAATGCAGAGAGACAGCACCGCCGGCCGGACATGGGCCAACTGCACCAGTTCCAAGGATACTACCACCACAAGGAGGCCAGCGTCCACTAGCACCCAGAAGATTTCAGAGGGGACCACCCTTGGCCCCACAGGAAGCACAGTTCGATCGAGCTCGACAGTAGACCGGAGGACAGAGGCACGGACAGGCCTTTGCATTAGCAACTACCGAAGAGGAAACAAAAGGAGAAGCTATCACAGGTACCATCTTAGTTGCATCATTACCTGCAACTATATTGTTTGATTCTGGAGCTACATTATCATTTATATCTAGTAGATTCATAGCAATGCATAGAGTAGCGACTTCCCCCTTACCTAAGAGTTAGAAGATTCTTACTGGAGGAGGTATCGTGCCGATTACCAGCACTATCAGAACGTGCTCAGTAATTTTATGTGGTAGAGAGATGAGAGCACGATTCTTGGTAATGCCTATTTCGTACTTTGATGTTGTGCTAGGCATGGAATGGTTATTCTAGTATAATGCTGTACTGAACTGTCGGAAGGGTAGCGTCACTTTTAGACCACCAAATTAATCGAAGTTCGAGTACATGCGAGGAACCGTCGAACAAGGAGTAGGACAGATAGCGAGAACTTGCATGGCTATGAAGATTGCACCACCGCCAATAGTTGCAGAATTCGAGGATGTTTTTTCTGAAGACTTGCCAGGCTTACCACCAGACAGAGACGTAGAGTTCACCTTCGAGCTAGTACCCGGAGCAGCATCGATATCTTCTAATATATACCGATTGGCAAAGAAGGAGTTAGATGAACTGAAGCTACAATTAGAGGAGTTGCAGAGCAAAGGATTTATCCGTCCTAGTGCATCACCATGGGGAGCACCAGTATTGTTTGTGCCTAATAAGGATGGAACAATACGTATGTGTATTGATTACAGAGCCCTTAATGCTTTGACTATTAAGAACAAGTACCCCCTGCCGCGTATTGACGATTTATTTGACCAGTTGACAGAAGCAGTAGTGTTCACAAAGATCGACTTGAGATTGGGCTATCATCAAGTAAAGGTACGAAGAGAAGACATTCAAAAGACAACATTTAGGACTCATTATGGTCACTACAAGTTCTTAGTGATGCCTTTTGGACTGACGAATGCACCTGCTGTATTTATGAACTTGATGAACAGAGTATTCCACCAATACTTAGACCAGTTCGTGGTAGTCTTCATCGATGACATCTTGGTGTATTCGAAGAGCCACGAGGAGCACGAAGAGCATCTGAGACTAGTGTTAGAGACACTGAGGAGAGAGAGGCTTTATGCTAAACTGAGCAAGTATGAGTTTCTCCTAGATCGTGTCGCTTTCCTTGGACACGTCATCTCAGGAGATGGAATCTCAGTAGATCCAGCGAAGATTTTATCTATAGAGACATGGCCAATCCCTACCAATGTCGCGAAGAGAGGAGCTTTCTAGGACTTGTCGGATATTATCGGAGGTTCGTAGAGAACTTTGTAAAGATTGTAGAGCCGATGACCCGCTTGACCCGAAAGGAGCAGGAGTTCACTTGGACAGAGGAGTGCCAGAAGGCATTCGATGAGCTGAAGAAGCGCTTGACTACAACACCTATTTTGACCATACCATCCGGACCCGGAGGATTCGTGATCTATAGCGATGCATCCGGGAAAGGATTAGGATGTGTCTTGATGCAACATGGAAATGTTATAGCTTATGCTTCTAGACAGTTGAGGACACATGAGAAGAACTATCCCACCCACGACTTGGAGCTTGTCGCGATGATTTTTGCTTTGAAGCTTTTGAGGCACTATTTATATGGAGAAAGAGTGGAGATATTTACTGATCATAAGAGCCTAAAATACGTCTACACCCAGAAGGAGCTGAACCAGAGACAGAGACGTTGGCTCGAGGTAATGACAGACTTCGAGATCGAGCTACAGTACCACCCGGGAAAGGCCAACGTAGTGGCTGACGCGTTGAGCAGAAGACCCATGACATTCTTCATAACCACCCAACAATATCTGTTGAGAGAGCTAGAGCAGATGGGTATAGAGGTCGTTATGCCCGGAATAGATGGACAGTTGTCGAGTTTTCAGTTACAATCGACAATAGTGGAGAGAATCAAGGCTTCTTTGCCGACCGACGCCAGATTTCAGAGGCTTAGACAGAGGACGGAGGCTGGATTATAGACAGGACTGAGAATACATGAAGACGAAATGTTGAGATACGGAAATCGTCTCTATGTTCCAAATGGAGAACTTTGTCAGGAGTTGATGACAGAGGCACACAGTTCAACCTATTCTATTCATCAAGGAGGCACGAAGATGTACAGGGACTTGAGACAGTACTACTGGTGGCACGGAATGAAGAGAGAAATAGCACGCTTTGTGGCCAAGTGCCTGGTATGTCAGCAAGTTAAGGCTGAGCATCAGAGATCTGCAGGATTGCTTCAACAACTCCCTATACCAGAGTGGAAATGGGAGCACATCACCATGGACTTTGTTACGGGCTTTTCGAGGAGTCCTAGTGGCCGCAATGCAGTATGGGTAATTGTGGATAGACTCACCAAGTCCGCACACTTTTTACCCTTCAGAGTTGGCAATCGACTGAGGCCTTAGCAGAGATGTACATGAGGGAGATTGTGCGCCTACATGGAGTGACAGTAAGCATCGTGTCTGACAGGGATACGAGGTTTACGTCTTACTTTTGGCGGAGTATGCAAGAGAGTCTTGGTTCTTGCCTGAAGTTTAGCATAGCGTATCACCCACAAACTGATGGCCAGTCGGAGCGCATCATTCAGACGTTAGAAGACATGTTGAGAGCGTGCATGCTAGATTTTGGAGGATCGTGGGAGGATCATTTGCATCTGGTCGAATTTTTCTACAACAACAGCTATCAAGCGAACATCCAGATGGCTCCTTATGAAGCTTTGTACAGAAGGAAATATCGTTCCCCAGTATATTAGAGTGATATAGGCGAGCGACAGATTCTCGGACCAGAGTTGGTTGTTCGTACAGTAGAGAAGGTAAAGAAGATCCAGAGATACCTGCGAGCAGCATAGGACAGGCAGAAGCATTGGGCGAATGCGCATCGACGACCCTTAGAGTTCCAGTTTGTAGATCACGTATTCCTAAAGATCTCGCCTACTCGAGGGACTATCAGATTCGGAGGCAGAGGAAAACTAAGTCCGAGGTACATCGGACCATTCGATGTGTTAGAACGTGTCAGAGAGGTTGCTTACAGATTAGCCTTGCCCAGACTTTGGAAGGAGTCCATGACGTCTTCCATGTATCTCAGCTGAGGAGGTACATACCGGATTTGAGTCATGTACTTGACCATTCAGAGATCACAGTCGGGCCGAGCTTGTCGTACCAAGAGGAGCCTGTTGAGATTCTGGATAGAAGTGAGAAGGTACTGCGAGGTCAGACCATTCCCTTAGTCCACGTTGCATGGAGACATCATGCACCAGGCGAATCGACTTGGGAAGGCGAGGAGGATATTAGACAGCGCTATCCCCACCTTTTCGAAGGACTAGGTACGTATTTGCACCTTATTTATTCAGTTAGGAATTCTTGTTATGCGTACGTTTAATTTCCAGGACGAAATGCTCTAAGGAGGGTAGATTGTAAACCCCCCTTAACCAAATTTGGGATTAGGGTAATTTTAAAAACTGATACTAGGGGCAAACCGAGATAATTGACATTTGGTAAGACAATTTTAAGTACCCTCTGCCCATAGTGCAACCGTAGTTGTACGATGGGAATTAACTTTGCCTTGTGCAAATAAGTATTAAAATAATTAATTGATTTATGGCTAATTCACCTCAACTGGACCTGACCGAACCAGATCCTTGGACCGTGGCCGGCCCAAACCCCAAGACCAACCCCAAATCCCATACCCTATATAAATACATAACTTCCTCCATATAAAACCCTAAACCAACAAAGCCTCACCAAAACCCTAACCCTAGCCGAATAACTCCCCCTCCCTTGCACCAACCATCACCACCACCGCCGCTTACATTGCCGGCGCTGCCCCCGACCGCTGCCACCATACACAGCAGACCGCTGCCCCATACACCCCCGACCCGCTGCCCCCATACATCCACCCGACAGGCGCCCTTCAGTCGACCATCCCAGCCCCCGTCGCATGACGAGTGGCCGGAGCTAACCCGACCCCCCCCAGTGTATTGCTGCCACTGCAGCGCCTGCTACAGTCCCGCCGTCGCTGCTACAGTCTCGCCGGAGTCGCTGCCACCGCGCTGGAGTATGCCTCGACGAGAGCAGATTCTGTCTGAGCAAGCCACGTAGAGGTAACCACATCAAACCACGCTTCTTCATGTAAATATCGTAGCATCGTATCGACGTGTCAATAATTGTTGATATTAGACACCACCCTAACTATGTGCAAATTGGATTAATGAATAATAAGGTTTAGAATCTATGTATGTACTAGCAAACCCTAAATTATGAGGCATAATGCCAAGGACTTACATCTCCACCCTAACCCTGTACATAGACCACGTATAATGAACATAGAAACCAAGGAACGTGTTCACACAGAACAGCGATCGTGGTCTGACCGTAACTTGAACTTATTATCTCAAGGGCCAGGATGATCGAGCACGGTAACCGTGTGCACCTTAGCTAAGCGCACATGTGACGCTGTATTCGAACAAACGGGAACTTGCGATAATATTCAAGCATCGCGTTGTAGTTATGAACATTTAATGTTGGCGTCTGAAATGTGATTGTTATATTATATTTGTGTTTAGGACCTTTGGATCAGCCGAAAGACACTGCAGGAACCAACTTATGGCATCCACAGCTTCAGGACCCAGGCAAGATACCTTGCCATATTTACTGTCTAAATTAAATTATGCATATATTGTATTGTATTCTTGTAGCTTTTACTTTATACAACTGTGTGCGTCCAAGATTGACTCGGGTGCATTCGACGGATGTGTCGATGATTAGTGTACTTGACCTAGTCGTTAGCAGACTCACCCATTGGATGATACCCTGTTATCGTCTGAGACCTGACACCTTACACGTACACAGAGACATATTCATATTGGGATGTGGGTTTGCGTACTCGACTAGCTATCGTTGCGTGTGACCTACATCATGGTTAGTACATAGTTCAGTATATATTTTATTGATAGAGACTTGGCATATAGATACGGGGTATGCACGTCTAGTAGTCGATTTGCGTATCTACATTGGGCGGGGAGGACATTAGTAGGCGTATGGGATACACCCATTGGATTTCGTTGTATCTAGAGGAACCACGGAACCAATGACTCCCTTTACACTGTTGCTACGTTCTTCGGAGTGATATGGACTATATACTGTACTGCTGCCACGTTCTTCGGAGCAATGTGGCCTATATACTGTACTGCTGCCACGCTCTTCGGGGTATTGGACGTTATGCCTACGCCTACCCATACGTACCAAAGTTGTCCTCATATTGCATTCACTTAGATGGTTAGCACACCCTTATTGTGTTTATTTTATTCAGTATTTATATATGGCATGCTTATATGTATCTTTCTACGTCACTCTGAGGACTTGTACCTTTCCAAATTTGGACGAGGCTTACTACCCCACAGTATACGACCCAGGACAGGAGACGAGATTCGCTACTGCAGAGGAGTTAGAGGTTCTACCTTCAGAGTTTCCATGATCACTTGGTAGGCCTACTGCCTAGGATTGGGATCATCGTTATCCAGTCAGCCGATGCCCTAGTCATTATCTTTTATCTGTCATTTCAGTACTTTCGTTCGTCATAGTAGTGGGTTTATTCCCACCAGACATTATCGGTTGTACTATGATATCTTGAGACTGGCGTTTATCTTCCAGCAGTTTATTTTTATTCTTACAGTTTATATTATGGATGAGATTAGTTACCTGTTGATCTATTGTTATGGGATATGTTAGTATTTTAGGATAGCGTAGCACTCTTTGTTAGGATCCATTAAATTAGGATATCCTCGGAGACGTGTCAGCTGGCTATTGCCACGTGGCCTAGTTCCAGGTATTTAGGACTGGGCGTGACAAGAAATGTAGGAAATATTGTGAATAACTTGGAGAGTTGAACAATAAGAAAGCTCTGGCACAACGCTATAAGAAGCATCTATTTATCTCACTCTGCTCTTGAATTTTATAGAATTGAAAATTCTAGCCAATTTTTCTCTATCTGTCTGTATGTGCTCTTCTTTGTGTGTATTCTGAAGGAAGCCCCTTCATTTCGCCTACTTGGTTGTACAGAACCTTTATTCATAGAGACTAGGAGTAGTTACGAGAGTGTGCATGCACTATGGACAATCAACAATGTTTTACCATTATGCATGCACTTTTGGTGGATTAACACCCCACGTTCTGTATGAGTGGGTACACAACTTTTTGCCTGCTTGATACATAACTTCCTACACGAGGAAAGCATAGGTCGTAGGGGACAGTTATTTATACACCATTCACGAGAAGTGGGACATGTAAGACACGTTTTCATAAATACTCACTATCGGTTATGATAGTATGTGCACTTTTGAACTCGTCTAGAGACTGGCACATTTTTAGTAATATTGGAACTACGACGCACTTTTGAAGAGATTGGCACTGCGACATACTTTTAAAGAGAATGGCACTGCGGCGCACTTTTGAAGAGATTGACATTGCAGCCCACTTTTGAAGAAAATGGCACTGCGATGCACTTTTGAAGAAAATGGCACTGTGGTACACTTTTGAAGAGATTGGCACTGCGGCACAGTTTTGAAGAAAATGGCACTGTGGCACAACTTTTGAAGAAAATGACACTGCAGCGCACTTTCGAAGAAAATGGCAGTGCGGCGCACTTTTGAAGATAATGACACTGCGGCACACTTTTGAAGAGAATGGCACTGAGGTTGGGTCTCTAAATGACAACCTGGGTCTGCGTGCCATAGCTCCGTTGTAATGATGACCTCTGACTCTTCAGTTTCTGCATCTGTCAGCTTTCAGTCTGTTGCATTAAATGTTGAGAGAGAGAGAAAATTATTTTAGCGTCATCTTTTGTAACATTAAGAAAGTGTGCCACTTTTCTACTCTCTTAATAGTGCGCCATCCTCAGAAATTAATGTAAAGTGCGCCAAAGTAAGAAAATGCACATCTTGCTTCTGGAACAAGTAGAAAGTGCATCATTCTTCTACTTATTGGATTTATTTATAGAAAATTGTGCCATCAATCTTAGGCACACTTTTTATGCTTCTACACTATTATGATTCCTTTTTAGTTTATTTATTCTTTATTAGTATTAGTCTATTATTAGAGTCTGTTTTGAAATAATTTTTCTATTTCTATTTGATTTTTTATTCTCAGGCTTCCTATTTAAACTCTCCAGTTGTATTGAGATTAGTAGTTTTATCATTAATAATAATATTCAGAATTATTGTTAGTTTGCTCTTCAACAGGTTTTTAATTGTTTTGTTTTGAAACAAACTTCGGCTGCACCAAAAGTGGTAACAGAGCCTAGGACTTAACCTGATCTGATGGCTGATGATGGAAATAGTGGAGCACGGTCCGTGGTCGACGAGCGACGAGTCGAGAACCTTAAACAATGACTCGAAGGAGTCGAACGGAAGATCGAGGACCTCAACTACAGGTTCAGAAATGACCTCCATGAGCTCAAACAGATGATGAATTCTTTGACCATGGGACCAAATACAATCGAAAAGGGAAGTGAGCGCAAAATACGGGTCAACCATTAGAAGTTGACATCGATCATGAAAAGGACGACGAGCGACACAACTGAGATCCTAAAGGTCCGAATAGAGTGGCACTTTGCCTAATACCGATCATGCTTGCGAACATTTTGAACCAACCACTACCAGCACGTAGGCGCGAGGGGAATGACGCATGTTTGGACGGATGATCGAGGCCACCGAGATCACAATCGTCGTAGCAGCGACTTTCCCACCAACCTCCTGGATAGGCATGGTGGTGATTTTGAGCAACTAATAATGAATTTCGGGGGCATAACGACATAGATGACTATCATTTGGGTTTCCCCAGAGGTTACCACAAAGGGTATGATTCTAATAGCGATTCACCAACTCGGGGAGCCAAGGTCACGAATTATAAAGGTAAGAATACAGATTAATATTCACGACAACTACACCGCCCTCGACAGCAATCCCATGATTCAAATTACTCCTCCGGATGTCTACAAATAAATTTCAAGTTAACCCTCGGAGTAATAATTGAGGTCAAAATAGGTCTAGTTACAAAGTGAAAATGGATTTACCAAGCTTCTACGGATGTTTTCAAATTGAGGACTTTCTCGATTAGGCGCATCATGTTGAGAATTTCTTCGATTACCTAGAAATTTCGAAGGACCGACAAGTAAAGATGGTAATTTGAAGGGTGTATCATCTGCATGGTGGGAATAATTTGAACCTAATCGGACTTGGCAAGGAAAACAACGTATCCACTCTTGGCCTAAGATGAAAAAATTACTATAGCAGTTTTTCCTCCCTCCAGATTATGAGCAATTCCTATATCAACAATATCAGAACTGTCGGTAAGGCAACCGAATAGTGAATGAATACAAAGATGAGTTTTATTGGTTATCGAAAATAAAAGATCAGTTATTTGCTCATTTTGTTGACGACCTCAGGACAGCTATTCAAGACTGTCTGACCCTTCAGGGAATTTGGACGATGACCGATGTAGTCAATATAGATGAAAGTAGAGAATCAACTCGATCGATCCACTACTCGTGCATCGAATCATTTTTGGCGACAGACACCGGATACTTTCTCTACCTCAAAGTGGTCGGTAGTCTCGATCAGTCGAGACTATAAGGATGTTCAGGGCACTCAGAATTCAATACAGAATCGAGGAGAATATGGCTCCAGCCAGGTTAGATAAGCAGAGCTTATTGGAGTGGGTGGAGTTTCTAACCTATGTGGAGAATACCCCAGAGTACGTCGAGCGCCATTTATGGTCAGAGAAGCTCGGGGAGGTGACGAGAGCCATTCGAGAGGTCGAAAAAACTCGGTAGGATGGAGGAGCAGTCTGCTGTACAGGGAGAGACAGAGTTCGGGCCAAACTCAGTCCAAACTCGGTCCAAGTTCGGTGTGGTATTTCAGAACCTCAAAACCGAAGTCTAGCCAAACTCGGTGAGGTGTTACATAACCTCAAAACCGATGTCGATCCAAGTTCGGTCGGCGGACTACGAAATTTCAGAGATATTTTATACACCGTTGGATTGTATACTCTGTCTAGGATTAGCTGCGGGATAAGGGGGTATATATTAGGTTTTCCTAAACCTAATTCTTAATCTAACACATAATATATCATCTTAAGAAATAGGAGAAAAGGAGGCAAGAGTGCCATTGCAACTTTGGGAAGAAGAAAGAAGGATTGGAGGCCATTTTGGAGGAGAAGATCATTTTGGGCAATTTCTCATTGTCTTATATCTTCGTGGTGTGATCTATTTTCTATTTCTAAGTATTGTGGTGATCCATGTTGGATCGGGAGGAGCTTGTATAGGGTGTATTCTCTTTATTCCATTAGTGGAGGTTCTTCAGGGTTGGACTCTGATTGTCCCGTAATTTTTTTGCAAGGGTTTTCAACGTCAAAATTCTCTGTGTCTGTGTGGATTATTTTTCTGTGGTTTGGAGTTTGGTTTGTGCATTGTATTGCTTGGTTCTCTCGTAGGTACTCTCGGGTTTGGGGGAAGGATTTTGCGCTTATTTCCCAATAGTATGGTATCCGAGCCAGGTTACAAAATTTTTAGAAGGGTGTTAGGAGTTGATAGGTAAACCCGGGAGAAGAGATGGACACAAAGATGGTGTGCATGGTAAACCTGAACAATATCAACTATCATTACTGGAGGAGCAAGATAAAGGATATGTTATTTGTCAAGAAGCTACATCTGCCGGTATTTGCTTCCGAGAGGCCTAGTGATAAATCTGAAGAGGAATATAATTTTGAGCATATATATGTTTGTGGTTACATCAGGCAGTTCGTTGACGAGAACATATACAACCAAATTGCCAGTATTGAGAATGCAAGGACACTATGGGATAAGCTAGAATCTTTGTATGCGAAAAAGGCTGGGATAAATAAATTATTTCTGATCCGAACGATGATGGGTCTACGGTACAAAGATGGGGCGTCTATTACGGATCACTTGAGTGATTCCAGGATGTGGTTAACCAGCTATCCTCGATGGGAGTCTAGTTCGACGACGAGGTTCAGGGACTACGCTTCTGCTCTGGAAGGCATGGTCAGTCTGGAGTTTGCTGTCCTGCCTCGGTCCCGTAAAGGCCGATCGTCCTCGCTTGGTCCCTACGGAACCAATCGTCCTCGCTTGGGCACGAAGCCTAAGTTGCACTTGTACCAGGTATAGTAATAGCACAAGACATAAGTTAGACAAAAATATACATATATAGAGGCACAGGATTCAAAATACAGAGAACCAAAGTTGAACACATTTAATAGGAACACAAAATACTTTATTTATTGAATACATGAAGATTGGATTACAAAGTACTTGCTTGGCTGAGTTACAAAATATGCCATAGATGGCTACATCTCGTTTTATAATCCCAAAACTAGCCACAACGCCTATACATCATGTCCTTGTGGTAGGACTAAAAATCAAAACAACTAGTAGAAGAGGAGTTTGCACACAGGAGAGGAAAGCTAAGTAAGAAATACGAGCATGGTTCCATTGGATGGATGCACTAGTGCTGGTTCAAAATACTCGCCAAGCTCTCGCTACCAGAACCTGAAGAATTTTCCACAAACGTGGGTCAGTACTACAACATATACTAGTGAGTGACCGTGGTCAAACTCACCTAGAAATCCACACTAAGTAAGCGTATGAAGCAGACATTATTAGGTAATCTTTCTGGTTGTCTAGTTTCTTTTTAACAATTCATGTAAAGAAACATAAACGATAAATTGAACCATGCATATGATAATTCTTACCCCCGGTCGAATGGTTATCCCTGCAGCAGACACACAAGTTAGCAACAATTTGTATATATGAATAAATTTATGAATCAATCATGGCATCAAGTATTAGGTATGCAAGAAGGTAAAACTAGCATGCGTCCTAACTACATGATGGTCCACGGGAAAACCCATGAATAGCAACTGGGACTACAAACCCAAACTAACTATTAGACAGGACACCCCCCTAATTGTGAGGACTACAAGCCTCATGGTGTTTCGATTATCTCTCCCAGGCCGAACGATCCCCAGTGCCCTAGGAACCGCTCGAGAGACTGACCTTGTGCACAAGTTATCCAAAAACAGATGCAATGTATGTGTTCTATTAATTAATCAGTTCTATTACAATAGTTGAATAAAAAGCTTCTATATGGACTATCTTCTTTTTCGATAAAGTCGTGGCTCTTCAATGAGTTCAATATCAATCAATTCAAACCATGAAAGATTTTTCATAGGTTCAATGTGCAGCATAAGATAAGTAACGTGCATCAATAAGGCGAACGGTTTGTAGTAATTATTCTATGATTCAAATATCAAAATTCCATATCGTGCAATACATAGTAGTAAATTCTAAGTTAATAAATGAAATATGTTCATTGACTTATCTTGTTACTGGGGCGTCAAATTGAGCATAGGGACAGGCATTTTGACTGGACTAGAGATTCTTTTATTAAGGCATACAGACTAAAGGATTCATCGAAGGTCCAAAGGCATTCACCAACTGAATCGAACGAGAGGATGGGAAATCCTTATGCAACGATCACTCCTTGGTTATTCGTCCTAAAATTGCAACATTACTTGGTTAGCATCCTTCGATCTCTTTCCCTTATGATTTGAAATGAATGCATAAGCGATAAAAGAGAATCATGTAAATCAAGTCATCGAAAGCAAGACAAAACACAAAGCAACGCAAAACCAAGCAGCAAAACAACCAACGAAAACTCTTAAACTTATTTCAATAGAAGCCGTTCCATCAATTTGAAGGGTTTATTGCATTTTGTCCGTGTTGATTTAGTGATAAGGTTTTCTCGAGACTCGATTCTCAACTGAGTCAAAGTAACAAGTGTTCCATAAGTAACCCGTTAGGAGCGGGGCATTACATAATACCCCACTGAGAAGAAGTTTCGTCCTTGAAAACTTAAGAGATCAAGGAGTCGAAGATCAAGGCATCAAGAGGTCAAAGGAATTAGACTCACCAACATCGTGTTCGCTCGCATCACGCTCAATATTCAACTGATAAACTCTGGGCCCTCTAGTCTGATCAGTTTGTCCATTAGCTTAAAATGGGGCTGGCACGGGATTCTGATCCTGGCCACGTCCGATATTCTCGTTGCGGTCACATGGTGCGGACCTCTTAGTCGGACCATTTCTCAAAAAATGGCCCTTTTGGCCGCAGTTGAAATATTCACCTCTAGCAATATGACAAGTTTCCACTACATGCCCTGGTCTGCCACAATAGCTGCACTCAAGTCTAGGGTGCTACTCGCCCTATGTCTTCTTCCCTCCATCGTGATATCTTTTGGTAGGAGGGTTTTGAGCAGCTGGTGCCTTTTCTGGAATACTTCGTGGTATGAATTACTCATTTTACACCGCTGCCTTAAATACCTTAATGTATGAAGTGCACTCCCGGTTCATCACATCCTTTCTAAGCTCATCATTCAAGCCCCTAATGAATCGGTACATGCGGGTCCTCTAGTTAGGAATTATTTCGTTAGCGAACTTAGCAAGCTTGGAGAATTCTGACTCATAATCTTCAACGGACATGCTCCCTTGCTTAAGTTCAGTAAATTCGTCTTCCTTTCTTTGTCTGACGGCTGGAGGGAGGTATTGTTCCATGAATGCATTCTTGAATATCTCCCAAGTAATTTTACCGTCTCTGCACCTTGTGGCAAGATCTAGCTTCTTGATTTGCCACCAATCATGTGCACATAACCGCAGATGCATGGGTGGATACGCCACCCTCTTATTCGCAGGTATCCCAGCAAATTCAAACAAGCCCTCAAACTTGGCGACCCAGTCCATCACCTTATCAGGCGTGGCCCTGCCTTCGAACTCTAGAGGGTTCAACTTCAGAAACTCGATGCCTTTAAAGGTAGACTTCATGCCTGCTTGCGGAGGTTCATCTGCTTCTGCTAGGCCAGCTTATCGAGGCACGGGTGCGGCTGCCACAGGCGTCGCGACGGTTCCTGATGCACCATAGATGGCCACCAGTATTATTACTATTTGAGTCAGAGAGTCAAGTTGTCGCTGTACCAAGGCTCTAGCATCAACCTGTTGCTGCTAAGCTTTGAACCTTTCCTATTGGGCCTCATGTCGATCATTCTGATTTTCGAACATAGCAATTAGCCTATCGATTTGGTCATCGTTCACGCTCGCTGCGCGCGATGTCCCTTGGTTACCTGTTTTAGTTATCTTGCGGCAAAATAGAGTAGCTTGCATTAGTCTCATAACATATTAGGGACGTTGGATTTTCATACTTTTTAAGATCGGGACATTATCACCTTCAATTTACTTATATAGATTCGCAACCATTTTCGAAATTCGGGACTTTTAAAATCGCTTGAAAAATTATATCATTTTTAAAAACGATAATTGAAGAGGCTAAGGACGTAAAGTCATGCTCTGATACCACCTGTCATTCCTCGGTCCCGTATGGGCTGATCGTTCTCGCTTGGTCCCTACGGAACCGATCGTTCTCGCTTTGGCGCGATGTCATGCAAGCCTAAGTTGCGCTTGCACCAGGCATAGTACCTGCACAAGACACAAGATAGACAAAAATATACATATATAGAGGCACATGATTCAAAATACAGAGATCCAAAGTTGAACACATTTGATAGGAACACAAAATACTTTATTTATTGAATACTTGAAGATTGGATTATAATGTACTTGCTTTGCTGAGTTATAAAATATTCCATAGATGGCTATATTCCTTTTTACAATCCCAAAACTAGCTACAACACCTATACAACATGTCCTTGTAGTAGGACCAAAAATCAAAACAACTAGAAGAAGAGGAGTTTGCACACATGAGAGAAAAGCTATGGAAGCAGCACGAGCACGGTTCCGCTGGATGGATGCGTTAGTACTGGTTCAAAATGCTCGCCAAGCTCTCACTAACAGAACTTGGAGATTTTCTCACAAACATGGGTCGGTACTACAACATGTACTGGTGAGCGATTGTGGCCAAACTTACCTAAAAATCTACACTAAGTAAGCATGTGAAGCAGACATTATTAGGTGATCTTTCTGGTTGTCTAGATTTTTTTTAACAATTCATGCAAACAAACATAAATGATAAATTGAACCATGCATATGATAATTCTTACTCACGGCCGAACGGTTATCCCTGTAGCAGATATACAAGTTAGACATAATTTGCATATTTGAATAAACTTATGAATCAATCTTGACATCAAGTATTAGGTATGCAAGAAGGTAAACCTAGCATGCGCCCTAACTACATGATGGTCCACGGGAAAACCAATGAATAGCAGCTGGGACAACAAACCTTAACTAACTATTAGACAGGACACCCCCCTAATATCGAGGACTACAAGCCTCAGGGTGTTTCGATTATCTCTCCCAAGCCAAACGATCCCCACTGCCCCAGGAACTGCTCGAGAGACTGATCTTGTGCACAAGTTGTCCAAAGACCGATGCAATGAATGTGTTCTATTAATTAATCAGTTCTATTGCAACAGTTGAACAAAAAGCTTTTATGTGGACTATCTTCATTTTCGATAGAGCCGTGGCTCTTCAATGAGTTCAATATCGATCAATTCAAACCATGAAAGGTTTTTAATATGTTCAATGCACAGCATAAGATAAGTAATATGCATCAATAACTTATACAGTTTGTAATAATTATTCTATGATTCAAATATCAAAATTCTATATCATGGAATACATAGTAGCAAATTCTAAGTTAATAGTGAAACATTTTCATTGACTTATCTTGTTACTGGGGCATAAAATTGAGCATAGGGACAGGCATTTTGAGTGGACTAGAGATTCTTTTATTAAGGCATGCAGACTAAGGGATTCATCGAAGGGCCAAAGCCACTCACCGATTGAATCGAATGAGAGGATGGGGAAGCTTTATGCAACGACCACTCCTTGGTTATGCGTCCTAAAATTACAAAAATACTTGGTTAGCATCATTCGATCTTTTTCCCTTACGATTTGAAATGAATGCATAAGCGATAAAAGTGAATCATGAAAACCAAGCATCGAAAGCAAGAAAAAACACAACAAAACACAAAACCAAGCAGCAAAATAACCAATAAAAACTCTTGGACTTATTTTAGTTGAAGCCTTTCCATCAATTATAAGGGTTCATTGCATTTCGTTCGTGTTGATTTGGCGGTAAGGTTTTCCCGAGACTCGATTCTCAACTGAGTCAAAGTAACAAGTGTTCCATAAGTAACTCGTTAGGAGAGGGGCATTAAATTTTCCAAGAGCGGGGTACTGAATGAAGAGATACGGAGACGTTATCAGGGCACTTCATCCATATCCCACTCAGAGGCATTTATTTTAGAGAGCCGCGAAAGAGGTAAAAGTAGGGGTCCAAGCGGTGGCAGAGACAAAAGCAGGAGAAGGTCCAAGGGTCGGTACGAGGACTCAGAGTGTTACCATTGTGGAAAAAGGGCCACATCAAACAGAACTATTTCGCTTGGAAGGGAGAGAAGAAGGGTGATAAGGGGAAGCAAAGTGAGAACACTACAGTGGCGGCCTCAACACATGGAGGTGACGTGATTATTGTAGGTGATGCGGTAGTTATGAACCTCGCATGTGATGACAACTCTTGGGTGGTGGAATCAGGTGCTTCAGCACATGTATCTCACAATAGGGAACTATTTTCTACTTACACAACAGGCGAATGTGGAGTGTTGAAGATAGGCAATGGAGATGTGTCAAAGGTGGTTGCTATTGGAGATGTGCATTTGCAGACAAAGACGGGTGTAGTTCTTGTTCTCAAAGATATCCGTCATGTCCATGATATCGTTTCAACCTAGTGTCGGTTGGAAGTTTGGATGATGAGGGTTTCTTCAGTCTCTTTGAGAACAGTCAGTAGAAGCTTTCCATAAGTTCGATGGTGATTGTAAGAGGAAGTAAGAGATCCGAACTCTACAATATGAAAGGGAGCACATATGGGGCACATGAGGTTAATATAGCTACTATGTGTCTACTTTGTTATGGCATATGCGGCTTAGCCATATTAGAGAGAAGGGGTTGAGTTACTTGGTGAACAGGAAGGTGATTCCAGGGCTAAAGTCTACAAAGTTGGAGAAGTGCATGCACTGCTTTGTGGGGAAGCAAAATAGGATATCTTTCCAAAGTCACCCAAGTTCAAGGAAGTCGACATTGCTCGAGTTGATTCACTCGGATATCTGCGGTCCTATAAAGGTAAATTTCATTGGTGGTGCTTCTTATTTTATAACATTTATTGATGACTGTTCCTGAAGGTTTGGGTTTATACCATAAAGACCAAGGATCAGGTGCTGCCGACTTTTAAGGAGTTTCAGGCCTCCGTTGAAAGAAAGACGGGCAAGAAGTTGCTTTGTGTTCGGTCGGACAATAGCGACGAATATATCGGTCCCTTTGATTCTTATTATAGAGAGCAAGGGATACGACACCAAAAGACTCTACCAAAGATACCGCAGCTCAACGGTATAGCAGAACGGATAAACAAGACGCTGATGGAGAGCGTGCGGTGTTTGCTGTCAGAAGCAAACTTATCGGACAGCTATTGGGGTGAGGCACTTTACACAGCTACTTATGTTATTAATTTATCTCCTAGTTCTCATTTGCAAGGTAATATTCCTGACAAAGTATGGTACGACAAAGAGCCGTTATACAATCACCTGTGAGTGTTTGGTTATAAGGCCTTCGTGCATGTACCGAAGGAGGAAAGATCCAAACTTGAGCCAAAGATGAGGTGGTGCATCTTTGTCGGTTATGGTCGGGATGAGTTTGGCTATAGACTATATGATCTAGTGGGAAGAAAGTTCTATAGAAGCAGGGATATGGTATTTATCGAAGATCAGACTATGACCAACACTGAGGATTCTGATATGCCTTCTGAGGCTGAGGAATTGCCTGAGTTATAGTCATTTTGCTTCCAGCAGTTTCCAGAGGACATTGCAGAGAATCCAGTTATGGGGGAGCCAGTACATGGAGTTGTTCCCAACCTTAATATTGAGCCTATTGATGGTGGTCAGGATGACCCTCAGGAGGATGAGCATGCCGATGAGGCAGTTCCTAGAGGGGAGAAGGCTGTAGATATGCAGCCAGTACCAGTGGTTCCATTGAGGAGGAGAGATAGAGAGCGTCGACCATCTACGAGATACTCATCGGGTGAGTATGTGCTACTGACTGACGGGGGAGAACCTAAAAGTTTCGTAGAGGCTATGAAAGACGAACACAGGCAGGAGTGGATGGAGGCCATACAGGAGAAGATAAGTTCCTTGGAGGCCAACTCTACTTATAATCTGGTACGATTGTCAAAGTGTAAGAAGGCTTTGAAGAATCGATAGGTATTTAGAGTAAAGCAGACAGATGATGCTACTCGTCCTCGATATAAAGGGAGGCTGGTAGTTAAAGGCTACGGTCAGCGAAAAGGCATAGATTATGATGAGATCTTTTCGCTAGTCGTCAAGCAGTCATCTATTCGGGTGGTGCTGGCTTTGGCAGCTAGTTTCGACTTCGAGGTCGAGCAGATGGACGTGAAGACTGTATTCCTCTACGGTGATCTTAAGGAAAAGTTGTACATGGAGCATCCAGAGGGATTCTGTGAGAAGGGCAAGTCATATTTGGTCTGCCGGTTGAGGAAGAGCTTGTATGGTCTGAAACAGGCTCCGAGGCAACGGTACAGGAAGTTTGAGTCATTTATATGGGAGCATGGCTATGCACGGACGACATCGGATTATTATATTTTTGTAAGGTACTTCCCCGAGGATGATTTTATTATTTTGTTGCTTTATGTTGATGACATTTTGCTGGTGGTCAGAATGCCACCAGGATAGCAGAGTTGAAGTGCCAACTGGGTGCAGCCTTCTCTATGAAGGATTTGAACGCAGCTAAGACTATTCTTGGGATGAAGATCAGCCGAGAGAGATATTCCAAGATGCTACACTTGTCCTAAAAGAAGTATATTCACTGGGTACTTCAGCGTTTTGGGATGGACGGGTCAAAGAAAGTGAGTAACCCCCTTGTAGCTCACTTTAAGTTCACTTAGGAGCAATATCCATCTACCAAGGACGAAAAGAAAGATATGGAGCGGGTTTCATATGCCTCAGCCGTGGGAAGTCTTATATATGCTATGGTATGTATGAGGCCAGACATTGCTCACGTAGTCGGCACAGTTAGCAGGTATACTTCCAATCCTAGAAGGGTATATTAGAGTGGGGTCAAGTAGATTCTATGATATCTTCAGGGCACTGCCGATTGGAGACTTTCATTTGGTGGTGATGAGCCAAAGCTGGTTGGGTATACCGAATCTGATATGGCTGGAGATGTACACACAAGGTGATCGATTTTGGGCTATATGATGATGTTTTCTAGTGGAGAAGTATTATGGCAGTCGCATTTGCAGAAGTGTGTTGCCTTGTCGACGACGGAGGCAGAGTACATTACGACGACGGAGGCTTTCAAGGAGTTGCTTGGACGAAGAAGTTGTTGTAGAAAATTGGACTAAAGCAGGAGCATTTTCCTTTGCTTTGTAATAGTCAGAGTGCTATTCACCTTGTGAAGAACTAGATATCTCATAGCCGGTCCAAGCACATTGAGATCCGGTATCATTGGATACGGGTTTCTGTTGAGAAGAAAGAAGCAACACTTGAGAAGGTTCATACCGACGACAAAGGAGCAGATATGTTCACAAAGATTCTTCCAAGGGAAAACTTTGAGTACTGCAGATAGATCGTCAGGATGATGATTCCCTCTACATAGTTGTGAAGAAAAAGATTTATTGGAGTGGGTGGGATTCCCAACCTATGTGGAGAACACCCAGGAGTGCGACGAGAGCCGTCTATGGTCAAAGAAGATCGGGGCAATGACGAGAGCCATTCGAAAGGTCAAAGAAACTCGGGAGGAAGAAGGAGCAATCTTTTGTACAGGGGGAGACAGAGTTCGGGCCAAACTCGGTCCGAACTCGATCCGAGTTCGGTATGGTATTCCAGAACCTCAAAATCGAAGTCGGGCTGAACTCGGTGTGGTGTTCCAGAACCTCAATCCCGAAGTTGGTCTAAGTTCGATCGGCGGGCTGAACAAAATTTCAGAGGTTTTTATACACCGTTGGATCGTATCCTATGGTCTAGGATTAGCTACTGGATTAGGGGGTATAGAGATTTTTCTAACCTTAATTCCTAATCTAACACATAACATATTATCTCAAGAAAGAGGAGAAAATGAGGCAAGAGTGCCATTGCAACTTTGGGATAAAGAAAGAATGATTGGAGGCCGTTTCGGAGGAGGAGATCATTTTGAGTACTTTCTCATTGTCATGCCCCAGTCCCAAAATACCGAGGGACTAGCCACGTGGCAATGGCCAGCAGCACACTCCAATGGGCAAATCCAATTTAATGGACCCGTTAGAGTGTACTTAAGCTGTAAAATAATAGTCTACGATACATGTCACAGTCTAATTCTAATCTTATCCACAGAAGATAAACATAATTCAAATGTCAAACTAATCAAAGAGAAAACCAATAAGTATCAATAAAATGTCTCGGGGAACAACCCGAATATGAGTTTAATATAGTAATCTATGAGACAGGAAATAGTGAAATTAGAAACAGAAATAACTGAGTATATAAAGCAAATACTCTGGAGAAATCCTCTGGTAACACCTCGTCCTCTGGTGCTGGTACTACTCCAGTGTCTGCTCCTATCCCGTATGTCTCGGGGTAGATCTTCTCTGCTATACCTGGGGACATAATCCGGATCTAGGTCCTTAGGGGACATAGCAAGGTACAAGAATAACTCAAGCCAAAATAAATATAGTATATAATATGTATCAATAGTGCAAACTGTGTAACCAGCTATGTGATATGCAAATGAAAGCATCACTAGTACTCAGGCTGAGACTACTACAAGCTCTGTGTTGGGGAGCCTGTAGCAGTAATATCATGTAGTGGACCTAGCTCTGATGTAGAGGCTATGGCACCGTAATAATAAATAAATAAATATATATATATAATCATCCTGTAGCCTGTGTGTCTCTCCCAACCCAATGTAATTACACATCACATGTCCACGACGTCTCATGTTCATAACACGCAAGATCTTTACCTCTAGCTAATGCAGTGAGTCATAATGATAGCTATGCATATATAAGATCTATGTCACGAATCCTGTAACCTATACAGAATCACCATGAATAACTTAGGAATGATTATGTCTAATGAATAGTGTCATGTGTCCTATGGTATGACGTACTTGGTAAAGCAAGCACATAAAGTATAGAGGATCGTGATATCAACTCTCTAACTGACGTTACACGACTCTGCGTACGGCGTCGACACCCAAATATTATTCGGACGTTAAGCAACATCTCACGGTCCTAGGTTGAGAAGATATATCACAGAAATAAATCAAGAAAATAATATGAAACAAGTACTATAAGTTTAGCAAGGTACACTTGCCTGGGGTTTGAATTCCTTCAGTTGCTTCGGTAACAACGAGATCTTAAGGTACGCCTCCGGATACTAAAATAAATATCACCATCACTCTTAGAAGACAAAAAATAGCTAGGATTGACTACCCATAATTCCAATTTGGAAACAGGGGCAGAATTGACAGTTTATGGTTAAAGCGGGGTCCACATGTGGCCTACTTTGTACCGAAAAATATCAGAGACAAAGTTCTCCAAATTTGTCAAACTTAGTGTCTACAAGTCCAGAATGATGGTACGAACCCAACGAAATATCCAGAGATGGAATCCGATGAGCCGGTCTCAAAATCGCCCGTCAAGTGGAGCCGTAGGGCCCACGATACGGGGTTTCGTCAACATTCTCAGAATCGAACCAAACTTGGGTCACAGGACCAACATAATGCTACGAATTCGATGGCACAAATTTTGTTGCGAAACGATAATCATACACGAAGTTATAACGAGTTTCAGAATACGCCCGATACGGGATAATTTTGACGGATACACGTTGATTTCGGTGTGCAAGCACATTCAAATCAACTTTCGCAAAATCCAACACGTCCGCATTGACGATACGCGCCTTTCGGTGCAATTTGCACATGAAGAAGTCGCCTCGTTTTGCGAGACGTACCCAGTTTTGAAAAATTCAGGTTTTAAAAACCAAGATTTTGGTCAACTTCACCCACGAATAAAACACAAATTACATCACAATAAAATAAAATAATTATAGGGTTTAAAACTTGGTTATTTTGTCTAATTTACTGTTGAAGTGAATTTTGGAATTATTAAACAGGTTGGACTTAAAACGGCCATGAACATGGGAGTTTGGGACAATTTTCGAAGTCCAAAATTAGAATATTTTTCTTGTTTTTGTATCGCGGTTTGCGATCGATACAGGACACGATAGCACAATCTAATGGCACAGGGTTCGAGAGGGTCAAACAGCTAACCTGTCACAACAGGCCGTTCGAAAATCGACACATCGAGTAAGAAGAAAAGCTCACCGAAACAGGGGTCGGTCGTGGTGCTACACGTGAATGGGACGGCACGGCGGTTCACGTCGGCGGCGGTGGAAGAGGGTGGCTACATTTGTTTTGGGGTGGTCGTCGGTCGTCGATCGTCGGGGTCGCTGCCGGAGAGGTTGTCGGAGGTCGTCGGCTGCAGAGAGGTGGCAGTGCTGGTGGTTGTGATGGTGATGTTTGGCGGTGGAGGCGATCAGGTTTTATAGGGGAGGTTGGCCGACGGTTGAGGGGAGGTCGAACCGGAGGGTCACGGCTGGGAGACGAGCGGTCAGCCGGTGAACGGCGGGGAGGCAAACGGCCGCGGCGGTCATAATCGAAACGGTCGGCAGAAGACGAGCTGGGCGGAGGTCGGGATTCTACGATTTCTGAAAATTTGATTAACGGATCAGGTTGGCAGGTTCGGGTCGGGTCGGGTTTAGATCCGACCCATTAGGGTTTGGTTCATTTTAATTTTGTTTGGTTCGGTTCAGGTTGGTTTATTTTAAAACGATGTTTTTAGCTATTTAAAAATACTTTTTGAGCCCAATAAATTCCAGAAAATTACACTATATCTAATTATTTATTTTCCACTCAAAAATATAATTTTTATAACATTTAATATTTAATTTAATTCCTAAAAATATTTATCCTTTGAAGAACATTTATTTTAAATAATTAAAAATCATAAAAAACCCAAAAATTTATATTTTAATTTTAAAAACTCTGGATGTTTACACTCATTGTCTTTTATCTTCATAGTGTGATCTATTTTCTATTCCTAAGTGTTGTGGTGATCCGTATTGGATCGGGAGGAGCTTGTAGAGGGTGTATTCTCTTTATTCCATTAGTGGAGGTTCTTCAAGGTTAGACTCCGATCGTCCCGTAGTTTTTCCCAAAAGGAATTTTCACGTCAAAATTCTTTGTGTTTGCGTGGATTATTTTTCTGTGGTTTGGTGTTTGATTTGTGCATTGTATTACTCAGTTCTCTCGCAGGTACTCTCTGGTTTGTGGGAAAGTTTTTGCGCTTCTTTTCCAACAGAGCCGATATCAGCAGGCAAGGCAAACTAATAACAATCCTTACGCATGACCTAACCTGGGGAAATATTTTTGATGTGGCCAACCCGTACACCTCTCGAATACATGTACTAAACCAAGACAGACAATCAACCTGGTTGACGAAGACAGTTGTGACGTTGAACAGGCAGGTGAAGATGATGCTTATGAAGGGGCCGAATTTGAAGAGGGAGACGAGGGAGAAGAAGTTGCATGCATAATTCAACGCCTCTTGCTAGCTCTGAGGAAGCAAGATGAATCCCAACGACATAAGATATTTTGGACTCGGGGCGCTATTCAAAATAAGGCATGCAACGTGATTATTGATAATGGCAATAGCGAGAATGTGGTTTCCAAAGCATTGTTAAAGACGCTCAATCTGAAAACAGAAACACACCCTACGCCTTTCAAGATTGCGTAGATTAAGAAAGGACTCGAAGTCAAGGTACTTGAGGTCTGTAGAGTACCTTTATGAATCAGAAAGTATTATCAAGATGAGATTTTATGTGACGTGTTCGATATGGATGCTTGTCACATTTTTTTAGGATGACCGTAGCACTATGACATCGATGCCACCTACAAAGGTCGTGACAACACCTTCATATTTTGGTGGTTGAATAAGAAGATTGTGTCAATTCCGCAGTCGAGCTCGCCTGACAACAACCCCGCGATCAAGGAAGACAAACCAGTATTACAAGTGTTATGGGTTTAATTTTTTATGTCGAGGCCAAATAACAGGGTCTTATAATGGCATTAGAGCTTAAAGGCCAGTCTAAAGCTACTAATGAGGTTCCTCCACTCGCTCAATAGGTATTTGCTAATTTTTCTAATTTAACTCCCAATGAATTGCCTAATCAATTTCTCCCCATGCAGAACATACAATATCATATTGATTTTAAGCCTGGAGCTAGCTTACCCAATTTGTCACATTATCGTATGAGTCCGGCCGAACATTCTGAATTGCAAAGACAGGTTAACGAGTTGCTTGACAAGGGTTTAATTTAGGATAGCATGAGTCTTTGTGCGATTCCAGCCTTACTTACTCCCAAGAAGGATGGCACCTGGAGGATGTGTGTGGATAGTCGCGTTATCAATAAGATTACTGTTAAGTATCAGTTTCCCATACCAAGGCATAACGATATGCTCGACATCCTAGAGGGAGAAGTAGGGTTCACCAAGATTGACTTACGTAGAGGTTAACATCAAATTCGCATTCGGCCTGGGGACGAGTGGAAAAAAGACTTCAAGACCAAAGATGGCCTTTATGAGCGGCAGGTGATGCCATTCGGCTTGTTTAACACCCCTAGCACTTTTATGCGAATGATGCTAGACACATCACCCATTTATTAGGAAATTTGTAGTAGCCACTTTGACGATATCCTTATCTATAGCCGCCGCACAGAAGAACACCTGCCCATCTCAGAGAAGTTCTAACGGTGTTAAACACTAGCAAATTGTACCTTAATATTAATAAGTGCAACTTCTTGACCCTGCAACAACTCCTCTTTCTCGATTTCATAGTAGGCAAGAATTGGATTCAGGTTGATGAATCGAAGGTAAAGGCAATCAGGGAATGGCCGGTTCTGAATACAGTATGAGAGGTTCAAAGCTTCCACGGATTAGCTACCTTTTATCGATGCTTTATTAACGGGTTCAGTGCTATCATGGCACCCATTACTGATTGTTTGAAGAAAGAAAAGCTTCAATAGGGAAAGCTACATGATAAAAGTTTTAAGGAAATTAAAAAGAAATTGTGCTCCGCTCCCGTCCTAGCACTTCCCAGCTTCGAGAAGGTATTTGAAGTAGCTTGTGACACGTCAATTATGGGCATTGGAGCGGTCATGTCACAAGAGGGTAGGCCAAAAGAGTATTTTAGGGAGAAAATTTTTGAGCCTCAACGCAAGTGGACTACTTACGAAATTGAGTTTTATGTTGTCTTTCGCGCCTTGAAGCACTGGGAACATTACTTGTTTCAACAAGAGTTTGTTCTTTTCACTGATCATCAAGCCTTACGCTATATCGACTCCCAGAAGACTACAAACCGGATGCATGCTCGATGGATAACTTTCTTGCAAAAGTTTAATTATGTTATCAAGCATCGTTCGGGGCAGACTAACCCGGGTGGTCGATGTCTTGAGCAGATGAGCCACTCAATTAGCTAAGATTATTACCATAGTTGGGTTTGATTCTCTAAAGGAGACGTATAAAGGTGATGAAGACTTTGGTAGTATATAGGAGAAATGTCGCAACAACGAGTTTGTTACCAATTTTCTCATTCAAAATGGGTTTTTGTTTTATGACACATGACTCTGTATCCCTTGCTCATCTTTACGTGTATATTTGATTCAAGAGTTACATGCTGGAGGATTGGGTGGACATGTTGGCAGGGATAAGACGATTAGCCTAGTCAAAAAAAGATTTTATTGGCCTCAACTAAATAGGGATGTTGGTCGGTTTGTTCAACGTTGTCCAGTATGTCAGAAAAACAAAGGGCAAGCTCGGAATATAGGTCTCTACACGTCGATACCTATCCCCGAGACAATTTGGCAGGATCTAATGATGGACTTTGTTCTTGGCCTTTCTCGGACCCAACAAGGTTATGATTCTATTTTCGTCGTGATTGATCATTTTTCTTAGATGATTCCTTGTAAGAAAGCCTCTTATGCATTATATGTGGCTCATTTGTTCTTTCGAGAAGTTTGTCTTCATGGAATTCTTCGGTCCATCACTTGTGATAGGGATATGAAGTTTCTTAGCCATTTTTGGCACACACTATAGAAATTGTTTGATACTTCCTTAAATTTTAGTAGTACGAGCCACCCTCAAACCTATGGACAAACTTGTCATAACCCGCACCCGGTGTAGGGATGCAAGTAGGGAACAATGCCAGCCTACGCCGCAGAATCGACGGTAGAACGCTGTTTGGTAATATATCTAGCAATATAATGAGCCACCAACAATAACAATATACTCAATCACAGATCTAAGATGAAAATGAGCACAAATATAATAAAAGAATAAAATAGTCACAATACACTCATGAGTCTAAAATAATAACATCAATGAGTCTGAAGAAATACTAAACAAAAAACTGGAGATAAATCCAGTACAAGAGAAAGACTAAGAAGCTACAAGTCCTAGGTCATCTGTCTCAGTCAGGATAAGTCTCTCCTAAGCCAGGATCTCTGACTCTAAGCCCACAATATCCCAAGGCCCGTAATGTGTAGGGTACCACTCCTCAGTGTCATCGGGGAAATACATGTCCAATCAGGAAAGGAGTAGAGTACAACTCTAACAGCAGTTCTAATCAATGATATGAACTATGTAATAGTAAATAGATATGAATATATAAGATGCAACAATAGATACAAGAGATATACAATAAAGGAAATACTAGAATAAATACAAGAATGAATAATATAGCATTGAACAAGAATACTAATGATAAGTGAGTGAGTACTAGCTTTAACATATGATCGGCTTGGAAACTTGCACAAGAAACTTGCATAGGAATAAGGGCCTGGCTAGTCATACGTGCGATGTATGACCAACACTCATAATAAATAAGACAAGCACAAGAAGGGTATGATCACATATCTACACTAAAATACTCTCTACCCCTGACTGGTATAGTGGATCCAACCATGGTATGCTATGGTACGAGATTCTCTAGGAAGGTAGCAAGTCTCCCCGAGAATCAGTGTTTGTATATGTACAAGAAACAAGAAAACAAGGCTTGCACAAGATACACCATATATCAAGGAATAACATCTCATGACGAGATCCGGATATACCAATCCGTGTAACCATCGTGTCAAGAAATCAAGATATATATATATTTAATAGTATTTATATATCTATATACATATATACATACATATATATAGATATCTATATACATATACATATAACTACATATATTACCAATAACTAAGAATAAAGAAAATTGGATCTAGAATTGAAATACAACAAACACGTGGAGTGCATCGCACCCTTATCACACTAGATCTATGATACTCTTGCGATACGAGTCCACCACATAATCAAATATACCCCGAAGGACACGAGCAAGTCTAATATACTATTTATGAACAATACGAAGAGTAAAACACATATCTACGTATCCGTGTCAAAATATTACATGCACAAAGTCCTGTGTCGGAGAAAAAACCCTCAAATCAACACGTATCACCAAATTGGTGGGATTCGACCTACACGTATCCAATTGTGGATACGACACTAACCACAAACAAACAAACAAACACATGCCAATTTGATCAATAGGACCAATTGACAACGCAACAAGTGTCAATTTCGGAATTCTCCCAAAATTGACACAAAAAGTGCCATAATTTTCTCTATAGGTCTCCTATGAACATAATTCCAATTCCTATGGGTAGCATATACATATGTGGTAGTTTCTCATGGCTAGATCTCATATTTAGAACCTAATTAAAGGGGAAAAACTGAATTGTACCTATTGGGAGATTAATTCCCAATGCAACCTCCAAATTGGATAAAATTGGCCTTCAACTTGTAGATCCTTGCTTCTCTTTGTAGATCCTTACTTCCTCCTTATTGATCCTTGCTCTACTAGTCTCCAATGGTGATTTGGAAAGGAATTAGAATAAAATTTGGTAGAGAATTGATGTAGGAATGAAGGAATTTGGTTGAGGGAAATTCTAGATCGAGATTTGAAATGAAAAGTGGAGAGAGAAACTCCCCCCCCCTAATATGGCCGAACCCCCTGTCCCTTCCTCAAGTTACTATGTAATGTCCATTATACCCCTTGGGGCCTCTCATGAAGAAATTTCCAATGAGGGAAGGTTCTAGTCTAATGGTTTAATTAAACTAATCATCCACCTAATGAATGAGCTTCTAAATGGGCTCAATTTTAACTAATAATAAATGTTGGCCATGAGTCTAACTAAACTAGTTAGGTCCACTAACACAAGTCCAATACAATAAATTAACATCTAACAATAATTAAATAATATAACAAATAATTATTTAACATGCACAATATTTAATTAATTATGAAAAGACCAAAATATCTTTTCCTAGAAAATGTGGTAGTGACAAAACTGAAGTCGCTAATCGTTCCCTAGGCAAGACGATTCGAGCAGTGACCAGTGACAAACTGAAACAATGGAATATCGCTCTTCCACAGATTAAAATTGAGGCTAAAATTAGCAGTCTGGACTTGTCAATAACCAGGTGAGGTTAAAATTGGCAGTTTGGACTTGTCAATGACCATGCAAAGTTAAAATTAGCTCTCTCTTTTTGGATTCGGCATTGACCCTATTGATTTCACTCTCCCCAAACTTGGCAATGATGGTGTGACGACCATGCACTCTTTTCTATTATGCAACTGATTACTTTTCTTAGATTTATATTAACGGCTTCTAGTTCTTTATACTTACAATGATGAAAACTTTTGATACTATACATTAGCAGAAGTAGAAGTGTCCTATATAGTGTAAACAAGAAAGGAATGAATTTGTGTTCTATTCTGAGCCTTTACTTAATTCGTTAATTTTTTTATTTAATTTTGTTACAGTGTAATTTGTATGGCAACTTAACGCACTTGCTTTTGTTTGCAAACCTGTACTATCGAGCTTTAATCTCTCTTCCTCTCTATACCTCTCACATACATCTCTTTTAATATAATTTCTAATTTATTTGCATTCAGTCCCCAAGAACTTGCATTAATATTTTAATGGATAAGTTGCATAAAAGACTTTAACTTTTGTGGCTCCAAACGGGAAGATATGATGTGTTAACTTTTATATAGAAAGAGATGGCACATAAAGAGAAGTAAAGTGATGGACGTAAGAGCTAAATGTACATTCGTAATAGACTATGATTTATTACTCTCTTCATTACCATGGCAACCATGGTATTCATTGTTCAAGGTCCTTAACCAAATGCTATGTTGTGAGAAGACATATCCATATAGTTCTCATACAAGTGTTAATTAAAACATGATTCGTATAAAACCATAAGGATATATCTTTTTTGTAACATGTCATTTTGTTAAAGTCCTTGAATGTGAATACCATGTTACCATGATAGCAAAAGACTAATAAATCTTAGTCTTTTAAGGTATCCACATTTTGTTCTTTCGTCCATCACCCTACTCCTATTATATGTCTTTAATTTTTTGTAGAATTCAACATGGCATATCTTGTTGTACGAAGTGACTAAAGTTATACTCTTTTTTGCCTTGTTCATGAAAATATTCTTTATATGTAATTGGGGAACTGAATGCAAATTAGAAATATATTAAAAATGGGAAGATGAATGCATCTAAGCGCCAATTCTTTTGCGAAGGTAAAAGCATCTATGCCACTGACTCCATGGCATAGGCAGACGGAGTCATAGGTATTTGGCGAAGGAGGAATGCAACTATACACCAACTTTTTGGTGAAGGCAGAAGCATCTATTTGAAAAAATAATATATTTAAATGTTGTATCAATGTACCATTTTCCAAAAAATGTTGTATCAATGAAAATCTCGATCAAACTTTATTTTTAATAGTCTTTGTATCAAATATTTTGTCTACTAAAATTATTGTATCAGATAGTCATTATTGTATTAGAGAACTTTTAAGAGATACTGCATTATTTATTTATTTTGGAAATTAGTGACTTTTAGTGACGTTCAGCGACACAAGAAATATATCGCTGACATGTATTCGAACGTTGATACAATTATCAGTACGTTGCTAAATGTCGCTAAATTTGAGAAGTTTAGCCACGTAGCAGCGTCATAATTACGTCGCTAAATCTGGGAGTATATCGACTACTCTACATGCCATAGATAAAGTTGCTAAATTATCGGTATTGGCTTTAAGTTGTCACCTAACGTCTAACCATGGAAAAGCTAGCGACATTGCATATGCCACTAAATACGTCACTGGTGCGACGTTTAGCGCCCATTTTTGATTCAAGGACTAGCTAAAATGCGACAGGACAAAAATGTCGCTAAACATTTTAGCAAAGTTTATTTAGACATTATTGATGTTAAAAGACGTCGCTATTGTCAGTTAGTTTGGTAGTGAATTAATCCATTAAATCTTATTTGAATGTCATGAAATTGCATAATAATTATGGAAACAATAGAAAATTATGTTTCTTGCTATTACTGTAACAAAAACTCAATTTTAATTATTTGCTGGAGAGTTGTGCTTAATTTTTTCTTGCTATCTACGGTAACAAAATTCCCTTCCTTATGATGATCATGTTTAGTTTCCAAGTCAACACAGGTTATATGCAAACTAAATCCATGTAATCTTTCAATTATTTGTTGGAGAGTTATGCTGGAAAAGGGTCTCAATATTTTTTTATATATATCAGGAATGTGTAGTACTTCAAAATTCACGTATATGTGTATTGTTTGTTATTCATTAAATCCTTTCATTATATTTGGAGGTTGGAGACAATCAAACTTATCTCCAATTTGTAGTCATAAAATTATATTAGGGAAAGCGATTTAGATCCTAGGGTTGGGTACGAGAGCTAAGGTTGTGACAAACATCTTTACAAAATAAGATAAAATAAGTAAAATATAATATTAATAAGTTGTCAAAAAGTAGGGAATATATAAATGCTTAAAAATCATGTTTGTTATACCATTAATACAATGTTCAAGAAAAAACTTGTTACAAACTTTCAAACTCATTCGATGAATACGAGATAAGAAAAAATAGTATGTTTTTTTAAACCAAACTCTAATTCTCTTAGCAGACAATTTTGATGCCTCCAATAGAAGAAATATTTATCATGCTTTATGATGCTACCTAGCATTTAATGTGAAGTTGTACAAGGCATGCAATTCTTATATTTTTATAAATAATACATCGTCAAAAAAGTAAATCAACTCAATATGGTTTATGACTTCAGGATCTATTGGGATGATATATTTCACTCTACTGCAACAAACTTCTTCAAGGTAGAAGTCCAAAATTCTACCTCAGTAATAGACTCTACAACAACAATGTATTCTAATATATGTAAAATATTCAGTATTGATAAGGATTACTCATGAAATACTTAGTATGTAGTATCTGATTCACAAAGAAAGTTAGTAGTTCACAATATTTGTTTCTTCTTTTAAACCCACTTTGAATATTATTCTAATGTTATACTTAGTTTATGATACGATGGCCAAGTACATTTACAAAAAATTGAAGATCTTTAATTTATAAATGGATGTTTATATTCATTATATTACGTAACAAGTTTGGAGACAAAAATCTTTAAAATAGAATCCTCAAACTCGGGTTTAAAAATTTTGAACTCTTTTCCCCTTCAATGCCCTCCTATGTTTCGTAGAAAATAATGTCGTATGGCATAAAAAAATATAGATTAACAAAAGAATTATCAATCATGAACTTCGATCTATTATTCAATCATAAAACTGAAGAATTTTATATGATGTGTTATATCATCTTGTAAGTTTTTAGTGTGGAATTTGTGTGAGTTGTCCTAAAAACCACAATAATTATAACCTTATTTAAGTATTAAAGACCTCCTCATATTATATTTCACTGAATTAATGTAAACTAAGGTATGCATTACAAAATAGTTTAAATGGAATGAAGTGTCATAATATTATGGAAATAATAGAAAATATACTCTTGCTAAGTGATCTAAAAATCACAAGAACTACAAAATACTCATTTTTAATTCTTTGGTGGAGGGTTGCTTGCTTCCTTCTCAGTATCATTGGTGGTTGAACTCTCCTCCTCATTATTGTCTTATTTATTTTCAACGTCATCTTCAACATTAACTTCATCTTCAACGTTAACGTCGTCTTTAATGTTAACATCGTCTTCAACATTACCCAACTCTTCATAACGCCGAAAAAGGTTCTCTATTTCCTGTTTGTCTTCCTCAGGAATATCAAGTCCTGCAATATTAACCTCTGGCTGGTTGTTGTCCATTTGATCCTTTTGTTGTAATTAGAGGAGAAAGACAAGTTTGCTTATTGGAAATATGTAAACATAAAATATTAGTAGGAAAAGACATTAAAATTAAGGGTTGGGTTAGAGAGATAAGTTCGTGAAAAACCTTTTTTAGCAATGAGCTAAAGAAAATAGAATATAGTGTTTCCATGATGACGGTAAGGAGAGAATATATAGATGCTTAAAAGTAATGTTCATTGTACTATTAACACAATATTCAAGTAAAATCTTTCTAAATATTCTGAAGCTCATTCGATGAATAAGATATATTAAGAAAAATAGAAAGTATTTTGGCACAAATCTTAAAATCATTTTTGTAGATAATTTCTATCCCCCCTAACCAGCCAACAAATGGCAAGCTTTTGGAGTATTCTACAACAAAATTAGAGGTAACTGTTGGATTGTATCTTTTTCCCGGTTGAGCGCTCAAAGGTGTTGACAATAGAGTTAATAATTTAGGCCTACATCAATAGAAAGTGGGATCATGAGGTCTAGATAATTGGGATTAGTTTTGGTCTTGAATAGAAATTCTCTTTTAAGGCATATGGACCCGTCCAATATCATACCTTATAGGCCAACTTCGGTTCGGTTTATACTGTATTCCTAAGCAAGTGGTGTCAGAGCCCATTATTACGGGACTGGTTTGGGTGGATCTAATTATTTCAAGATAGATTGTACTAAATGCTCATACATATAATCGGATTATACAGGTTCTCTTCTTAAGGTGGAGTTAGGAGCATCCTCTATAAGGTGGTCTGGGTGTCAGATATTCACAAGTGGGCGGATCAAACCTAATATTGGAGGTAATTATACGAATTAGCCTCAAATGTGGGTCTGACATGCCCATGGTGGAGCAAGACGTTATGGTTGGCACACAATTATGGTGTGGATGAATGTGTCAGTTTGGTTCTATGGTCGAATAGATAGAGATGATAATATATTTGATCTCCCAGGTGCTCAGCTGGCAGGATCGAGCAAAAGTAGCAGAGGTGCTTGGGTACTCGGCTATGGGAAATGAGCTAAGTTGGAGATTATTAGATTATATCTTATTTTTGGTTGGGTGATTAAAGGTGGTGTCAATGGAGTTGATAATTTAGCCCCATATCGGGTAAAAAGTGGAATCATGAGGTGTAGATAATTGGTATTGTTTCTGGTCTTACATAGAAAAATATTTTTAAGGCATATGGGCCAGTCTAATATCGTAACTCATGGGCCAACTCTGGTTCAGGTCACATAAAGTTCACAAATGGTAGCTAACCAACTTCTAGGAGAGACATAATTTACTATATTGATCTCAATAGTAATGCTACTCACAAAATTTAAAGAACCTAAAGTAGCGTGAGATATATATTTTGTCGAACGACTTTCTTGCTAAGGTTGTATGTATTTTTTAGCCTACCTAAGTCCAAACTTTTGGGACCCCTTAGATGTTATCACCATTGGGTCTCGAAGACCCAAAAATGCACAGTTTCTCCTACAAAAATAACCACACTAGTAGGGTAACACATTAAATATTTAACTTAATTAGTAGGCCCTTTGGTTGATCCCATGTTAGCCCCAAGACATTGGTCTCTAATTCGAAAAGTAAAACTTGACTTAAAAAGATTACGGTTCGGTGGGTTTATAAAAGTCACTGGGATAGACAATATTTTTGAACCTTATGAAACAATTATTAATGAAACCAAAGTTTATAAAGCAGATAAACAATAAGACAAGTAAGCCTCTGTTGACTATAAAAATGCATATGAGAACATAGAAAGGGCTCAGTTCAGATGTGTCAAATTTTACCAAGTATACAATTGGAATCTAATAATACATGTCTTCCGATTATATCTTCTAAATGTTCCACACTAACAATCAATCCTTCTCCTGTAAAAGGGGATTTTAGTAATAAACATATATAAAACTTGGGCTAAGGGTCAAGTTATTAAGCTCTTACATCTCCAGCCCTAGGACCTATGTATTATATATTACCCAAAAATAAATAGCCTTAAGTATTAGAAGTAAAGCATATGTACCAAAAAAAAATTAAGTAAATAACCAAAATAGTAGTCATTTTATTTTTATCTTTCCAGAATTGAAATGATTCTTTAAGAGTCTCAGCTCCTAGAAGTGCACGATAAATACCGCCCAAGCGTAAGACTACAGAGGATATTAAGTAAAGTATTCTAGTACAATGTATGGAAATGTATCTATAACTCCCCCTACGAGACCTACCACCCAACTATAGTATCTTGGTGTAGAATTAAAATAAATCATTGTTCATACATAGGTTTGTTTGGTACGAAATGAACCACGTAAAAGAGGTTCATTGTCCTATCCCAGAATACGATTAATCCACCATGAGCCACATGAGTGTCAAGTAGTCATCGAATAAACTGATGTCTAGCATTCCTGTCCAACTAAGCAAAACCCTTGGTTTCTTCGTCACGACCAACTACAGCTAAAGTTCCATTAAGTGTGTTTCTACTAGACACAACCACCTCATAAAATATTAGATTTTTATTAGGTTAATACTGAGCCACCATCCATGCACGGATATCTTTGTTTAAGAGAATATTTTTGGTTTAGAATGTCTCAAACCTAGGATCTTTTGCTATGTGAATTTCTTGGGAAACAAAGACATAGGCACATAGGTTAAAGCCAGAGCGATTATGTCACGCCCAGTCCCAAAATACGTAGGACTAGGAATACGTAACACGCCCAGCCGTATGTATACAAACTCCAATATATGGAAAACATATACACACGTACGCTGTTCATGAATATCCAATTCACCAGTGGTAATATATTGTTACAACAGGTCATACACATCTATATCTCATCCCCAATATATCAAGGAATACTGAATAAGTACTGGTATATAAGTGATGAGTCTGAAATGTCATAGTACAATCCAGATATGTCTGGTGGAAACAAACCCACTACAAAAAGTCCCAAAGTAAGAGTGCTGAAATATAGCATGACTAGAGCATCGTCTATCTAGATAAGGAGGCTCCAGCTCTAGATGGTGAGTCTATCAAGATCAGGGGGACTCTGATGGCAGCACTTCTAGCTCCTCCTCGGATGCGTACCTCGTCTCCTGCCCAGGTCCGTACACCGTAGGATAGTATGCCTCATCTAAATCTGGAAGGGAACCAGGTCCTCAGTGGGACATAACAAGATACATAAAAGCATGCTATATATAATACTGAATAAATAAAGGGTGAGCTAACCATCTAAGTGTATACAAGTGTGAAGACAACCTTGGTACGTATGGGTAGGCGTAGGCATAACGTCCAACGTCCTCTAAAGTGTGCTATCTGCAACGTCCATCATTCCGAAGAATGAGGTATCTGTATATATCACGTCCAACACTCTAAGGGACGTGGTATCTGCAAGTATATATACGTCTGTATCACTCCAAAGAGTGCGATATCTGTAATAAAGGAGGTGGGTGTCACATATGCCTACTAGTCGTCTTCCCCGCCTAATGCGGATATACAAGTCGAATACACGACGTGCATACCACATAACTATATGCCAAGTCACAATTTTCTAGATAATCTTGTTTACACACTAAACCTTGATGTGTATCACACACATCGGTAGTTAGTCGAGTAACCGAACCCGCATCCCAACATAAGTTACAATTATGATACGTGTAGAAGTGTCAGGGTCTAGGAGAATATTAGAATACCCTCGTATCTGCAGGTGGGTCTGCTAATGTCTAAGTCAGATACCCTAAATATCGACATATTTGTCGACTGCACCCGAGGCAATCTCAGGCGCACAAAGTTATATGTATTTTGCAACAGGAATATATGCAACAATTTATAATTTAAACAGTAGAATTTGGTAAGGTATACTTGCCGAGTAAGAGATCCGTATAGTGCAAGCGTCCACAACAGTATTAAGTTGAAGAAGTGAGGTTTAGGGTTCTGGGGTGTATTGCATGGATATATATAGAGAATAAGAGGCGGTGGGGAAACTTAGTGTTTAAGACAACTAAAACTATTGCCGCTGCTGTTTCTTTCTTTTCAATGGTTTTGGTTTCGGTTGAGGGGTGTTTAGAAATATTAGTGCTAAGGCACGGTGGAATGAGAAGCTTACACGCGTGGGAAAGCAAAGCAAAGTAAAAATTGGGTTTTGCTTCTATTGCTGATATTTTCTTCACCTAATGGGTTGGGGTTTGGGTTTTACGCGCGGAGAAGTATACGCAGGGGGGGTGAAAGGAAGAGTTTACGCGGGGGAGAAAAGATAGACGGTGGTTTTGTTACTGCTGCTGCTGCTGTTTACGCGCGTAGAAGTATACGCAGGGTGATGAGCTGCGGCTGATATTTCCTTTCTTTACGCGGGGGGAGGGGGGAGGTGGTTAACGGGTTGCGGGTTTGGGTTTTGGGTTTGATCCAATGGGGAAATCTATTCTAATGAATTATATATATATATATATCTAAAAATTATATTGGTGCATACGGTTAAGCTAGCAACTGCCCAAAGGATCTCCTTCATGAAATAATTTGGGAAAATTTATAATGGCTCCATAAATCCTCTAAGTGCTCAAATATCTCAAAATAAAATCTAATAAAATCTATTCTCTCTAATTGGCTCATAATAATATGTTTTCAGGGTTAGGGGTTTTACAGATTACCCCAAAAGCACTCATCCATAAAGTGGTTACTGGTATAGAAAACATAAAGGAATTTAGCCAATATTTATTGGAAAAAGCAACCCCAAAGATTTGGGACAAAAAAAGTTTAGAAATGCCATTGAGTAAGTTTTTTCTGCTTGAGTTGGGTTACAAGCATGAAATATATTTGCACCATCACTATCTTCGAAAAACTATTTTTACGATAGCATAAAGAGAGTGTATATCAGAAAACACCTAATACTTAAGCAATTCTCATTATGAAATTGGTTTAACGTCCAATTATAGAACCCTTGAAAGAAGAGAATGAATCAAAATCTAGCTACTAGCAAAAAACATGGGTAAAGAACCAACAAGAGTGACCTAGTGGATAAACCAAGAAAATCAAAATAAAATTAGCAACTGGACAAAAGATAGTGATTGCATTATAAGCTCACAGTCTAAATGATCAAGGAAGTTCAAATTTATATATTATCAAACCTATCTAAAAGCACCATGGAGAGCAACAAAAGTCAACATACTACCTAATTGACACCAATGAATAAATTCTCCTTGCGATTCAAATCCCTGTAGTGGCAAAAGAATGGGCTAAACTATTACCATAACTACAAACTACAATGTTTCAGACATTAGTTTAAATTGTTTATATTCAAAATAAAAACCCCGAACTCCAAATCGACCTCCGTAAATTTTTCCCAGAATCTAACACATAGTTTATGATATAAATTTTCAAAATTATATTTTATTATTGGTTATTTATTAAAAAACAGGAACACAGTTTTTTAATATAAAATTAATTTTGTCAAAATTCTGTACAACGAAGATACCTTTCAACCATGAATATTTTTTTTAATATGGTTGATTCCATCTCATACACAAAGCTGAAATACACAAATATGACCATGGAAAATTGAATTTTGGGACAGTAAATTACTTTTGTGCCTGATTTGCATGTCAATGACTTTGAAACCCAAACCATCAAGCCTATGAATTTTATACATTGTTGTTAGGATACCTAATACCTATATAATCTACTTATGGTAGTTTGAACTTATTCATTAAGCAACTAGGTAACTTGTAGAGTAATTAATCTAAGCCTAAACATGTAACTTATTCATTAAGCGATGTAACTAACCTATTATATTATTTCTTTGCGATGTATTTTCGTTGTTATGTTTTCCTACTCTTGTTTAATGATTAGGTGGGATATATAGAAGGGTTTCTTTGTTTTAGCTAGTCAACTACCAATCACTATATGTTTGGAGGAATAGGCAAGTAGTCCTACCTAATGCATCTAGTTACAAATTTGTATAATTGTGTAATATATGCTAGCTATAACAGTTGCACCTTTTTAATCATTATGGATATATTATGTATATTTTTCTTATTATACACATGAGTGAGTATCATGATTATATTGTTGTATGGTCATTAGTGTTACCGTATAGTGTTACTAATATTATATAGAGAGTTATGAGAAAGGAGGAATTATGAGACATATGGACAAATAAGTGTCGCGATCTCGTATTTTTGTGAGATTGTTATTCCCTTCTTAGTATTCCTTTAAGTGTCGCACATTGGCATGCACTCACATATATATTTGTTATATCGATCCCTACCCCTGTCAACGTATTGAGTAGTATTTCCTAAAATAGACTGAGTGACACATAGCTTGTTTACTTTTACTACTTTTTCTCATAGGTCTTTGTTCATGTTATATTGATGATTAGTTCATATCATCTCTCCATTCGATACATATGTACATCCTTTTGCTCTTTATTAGATTGATTTCTATATAGTATTATATTATTCTTACTTTCCATTGTTACATGCATATATAGTTTACATATATTTATTTATGTTAATATGACTGATTTACTCTTAGCAATGACCTTTTACACTCGTTAAATATATTTTGTTTTCTTTTTACAACTCCGTCGTTGTGGTCCTTGCTGCTGATGCTTCGGTATTTATACTGGTTATGGTATGGTAATGAACTTGCTGAATAGTTTCCTGTCCTATTGGCCTTATGATTCCTATGTTGTTCTTATTTCTCCTGCCTGACCATGTTTTACTTAATAAAGGACCTGGTGAAAAGTTATAACTTACTTCATATTTTCTCTCAATGACTATTGGTTGTCATACTTTAGCTTCTCTAGTTTTTTCTCTGTTGCACTATGCTTTGATAGTTGGGGAGACTTGGACTATTTCTCCTCTAGATTGGATGCTTTAGCTAGCATCTTGGTTGAATTATTGTCAGTGTTGCCTCTTTAAAAATTCAGTGATTGGATGTCCTAGTACTGGGTGTTAATAATGGAAAAAGGTAGTTTATTTTTCTTGTTTTGGAAAAACATTTATGGCTTATGGTTACTAATTATTACTTTGCTAGTTTCCCTATTTGGTTATCGGTCCTTCAATCTTTTTCCCCTGGTATGATTCTCTATACTTTATTTGATACTAAAACTATCTTTTTGATTGTGAGTACTATTGATTTAACTGTTGTTGATGTACTTATACTTTTGTTGGAAGTGCTCATGGAATCATTGGATGGATGGCTCATGACTAAATCCCTGAACAAAACTATAGCTGATGGTGAACTGATGCTTGTGTTATAGGTTACTAAGAAAATCCCTTTTACTTCATGATTACTTCTACGACCCCTGGTTTCTTGTACTTCTAGTCATGTTCTTCTGACCTCTAACTGCCTTCAAGAATTTGCCATGAGCGATGAGCTAGTAGGTCATAATTTTCTCCAAAATCTTTAGGTTGGAGCTCTACTAATGGTAAATATTCAGTTGTGGTTGTGCATCCATATTATCTCTGGTGACTTTGATTTGTTCATGTGTATCAAGTTGTTCTTGGTATATGACAAAATTGGAACTAGAGATTGTATTCGGATAATGAATTTCGCTCCATATAGCTGTTATTCAACCAACTATAATGCTCTAATATATGATTATTTGACACTTATTACTACGATGGACCCTACATTTTCGGTTGCTAACCTCCAATCTAATGAGTCTCTGGCTTTGCCTCTATAATTAATGCCTTTGTCTACTGCCTCAACTAATTAACGTATTCTGAATTTGGAGTATATGTCATCTTCTACCCAAGATAACTCTTTCCTTAATGTTGTAGCACCTCTGGTTAATGCGCTTCAAGTATCTGATCTACTGATTGCAACCCTCTTAGTTGCACTTTCTATGCCTCTACTCTGGGAAAGTACAGTACCCTCTATAGATAAGGACACAATATGTTAATAATATATGAGGAAATAATGAGGATACTATGTTGCTTAACAACTTTAAGGAAGCGGAGGATGGTGATATGTAATAAGGATTTCAAAGGAGAATAATTCAGATTGATATTTCTATACTCAGTACCCCCCCAATAACTCTGAAATATAAACATACATGGGCCATCTTAAAAACCTTGCCATGCTTTAGAAAAAGAATACTAAAGAATGGGGGAGGACGTTGTCCTGCTACGCATGCGTAGTACTCCAGTACCAGATATAACAATCATTATAGTTTGAATACAAGTAAGGGGACCAATATATCAAGCCACTGGCATCATCCTAGGGTTAGACAAGTCTTATATCTTAACCCACATGAGCAAGAAATTAACAAGAATAATATAATATATGCTAAGCAGTGTGGCATCTCCAATGCTACAACAAACATGATAATGATGAAACTACCATATAAAAATATAAAGCTAGTAAAAAATAAAATAATATAAATGATTATACAACTAGCCTTGGTATAGAATATACAATCACACCATCCTCAGGCGGAGGTCACATGCTTCCGAAAACTAGGGCTAATACTTACCACAGGCTAAATGCCATATAAATATAATATGTACAAGTGGGAGAAGATAAGATAACCCACTCACACTCTTTTGTCGCAATCCCCCAAGTATGGCAACCTATAAAAGTTTTGGTAGATCCTCTAGAACAACTGTGAGATCTAGAGATGCAAAACAAGTAGGACAACCCCAGATAGAAATTATCGTAAGAGAAGCTAGAAAGGGAAGTAAAATAAAACAAAGCAAGCAGAGAAACTCCATATGAAGGAAACAACATAAAGTTCCAAAGGGTGGCCAGAGTGGATATAGTTTGTCTCTAGAGAAGAAACCCGACTCTACCAAACAAAGAAAAGGGAAAGATGACCGTCTCTAGAACAATAATACTACCCAACATCCATGACATTAATCGAAGACCTAGCGTAAAGTAGATAACTACAGAGAACTCGAGAATCATGCTCTACAACGCACTATCTCGAGAGTGTGACAAGAAATAAGTATGTAAATATAATAAACTAGTTCTAGGGGATAATACAATACCAAAACACATCCTCAAAATAAAGAGTGAAAGTAAAATTTGTAATAAAAAAGGAATGAAGTAAAAGAGCACACAGGAACGAACACGTAAAAAGGAAGTCACATCTAAATATTACCTACAGCTTGCTATATATAGATACCTAGGTCATCCTAATTACTAATGCTACGAGGATTCTTGAGTACTCAGATACTAATAACCACCAATACTATCTAGCATCCATCAATAAATAAAAATAAGGATCGAATGGTGTCTCACCATGCGAAATCAAACCACTAGGATGACATGTAAGTTCGTGGAATATCCCTAAGGTAGTATCCTCATCTCCATATTTATGCTAGTGTCGTATGCCTCCACACACACTAATTTCTCAGAACAAATGAAGTAAACAGGTCAGAAATCATGAGCCTTGACGAAGGGCATCGTGTCCAAAATCCTAGCCAATGAGGTCGTAAGATACTTGAAATCCTCCCCTCCCAATGATCTAGGTTAATTATACTAGTTAAACTTTACATAAACGTTATGTTTTGTATCTTGAGTCATGGATCCACTCGAAGAGACAATCCTAGATATATTGTGTCAAAGGAGATAGATATTGGCTATGAGTAGGAGATGACAAACATCCTTGTTCAAGTTATGTACATCATGTATGACCAAATCAATAATGTATACTAGTGGTCATATGGGGTTGCATTAGTTGCAGCATTGTATGAGCATATTATGTAGGTGGTTATCAACTAGTAAACCAGCATATAATGTGTATGGCAACAAGTAATTAGCAACTCATCACGAGACTACAATGAGATAATGGGACGATACGATCAAAATAGAACAAGTGCATACATATCAAAATCAAGTCATACAAGTAAGATATGCACGGGTTGTGCCTAGTTACATGTCATACTCAATTGTGCATAAACATGTAGTGAGTCGCACTCGACTCTGATCGAAGATACGAAGATTTTAATCTGATTTTATAATTACGTTAAAGAATAAAATATACTAGCATAAGCCATAAACCATCTGTTATAAAACTAATTGATAATAAAAACCAACCAAGAGTATATATTGATAAGCTTAAAATCGATAAGAAACACAACCAAAATTAATAAAAAATAAAGCACAAACAACCCAACTTTATGCTACAATTGGGATGGATTCTCCCTTGGAAGTATATCATCGGTATACTATCAGTATATCGTCGCTTTTAATAAGGGCCAAAATGCACTGCTATTAACTTGGACACGCCTATAAAATTATCATTTTCTAACCAAAATAACTTTTACAAAATTCCAACATGCAAGAATTTAAAATCCCGAGATGGGTAATCTATTACTTTCCCAAATTAGGTGAGTATGTGGAGTTGGGTCTAATTATCCAAGAAATCTAGATTTCTATATAAAACCTAGAAATAACATCTTCATATGATTTACACTAAGTGTTTCTAGCATGACTAGAGAGACTAATGTATGTGTATACTCCCAAAATAGTGGAAATATTTAATCCTATATTTGGATCAAACTAAAAAAAATCATGTGAGGCAAGCTTCTATTTCAAGCAAGGTATACTTGGCTTGCTTATGTAAAGATCCAAATCCAATCCAAGCTTAGTTAATCCCTTATCCACCTCCTAGGTTGGGTTGAGCAACCACAAACCAAGCTTCTTGTACTCCTCGGTATAACCCCATGGTAGGATCAAGAAGGAAGACTTCTAAGACAGGGAGTAAGTAAAAGAGAAAGAATGAAGAAGAGAAAAAGAGAGAGGTTGGTCTCTTGATCAACCCCAAGGCCAGATGAGGGTCAGGTCAAGAATCCATGTCCCCAATCTATCGCATCATCCACTACCAGCCATATACCCAATAGGTAAAGCGGAATCAACAACTAACTTAGGATGGTATTTGTCAGTATATCGATGGTGTATTATTGGTATATTGTCTGTATACCGATGACACAAAATTAATTCAAGAAATGAAAGTTCTATTAACCCGCATCTAGTCCCGGTCTCTAATATTGCTGAGGGACCCTAGGGGTTTAGATTGGTTTTCTAGAGAGTTCATTAACCTATTAAACACTAAAATCCTTATTAGTTGTATATGTCTTATTGAACAGTTTCTAAATCCTCTACATATCTTATAAGCGATATGCTCGTAAAGTTCCAGAAGACCTAGGAAAACTGGTAAATGTATTAAATCCAGGATAATAATACTTATCAGTATTAGGTATGTCATGTCCCTGTTCCGCAGAATCAAATTTCTCCACTGGGCGTGATGTCGTACAAGCCTAAATTGCACTTGTGCAAGGCAAGCACCAAAATGTTTGATTGAATAACTAAGTTACAGAGTCGTCGCACATAAGTCCCCAAGCAGAAAAGTCGAATCAACCAAAAATATATAATTAAATGATTCTCTTTATTAACATTGAAATATAAGTTACAGCGGCTCGAAGCCAAGAATATAAATCTCTCTCAATATAGTAGATCATGCCACAAGGCTTACAACTTGAGAACAATACAATAGATGATGTTCCAAACATTATGTTCCTTATACAAAGAAAATTTTATGGCAGCCACAACGCCTGGAGTCACCAACCAAGCTCCAACGCCTTAGCGCATCTGATGCAAACTCTGCACCTGCGAGGGTCTGGTGGGGTATCAATACATATTAATGCACTGGTGCGGGACTTCTCGCCTACTCAAAAGAACCAACACATTCTTTATATGAGTGGACAATAATTTAGGTAATATTTCTAATCTTGCATTAGGATCAGTTACATGGAATAGTAGAAATAAGCATACTTGTGTCACATGTATATAAGTGTCACGCAATAAAGTAATTGGGTTCATCTTACCATTACTTACCATCCCTTATTTCCTGTCAGATACAACAACGATATCAATATGTAATGAATCAACAGAGTTATACTGAAGCATCACGAGAGTGTTTCTGTAGAAGGCAATTGTTAGCCATCAAAATATAAGTATGTAGTGTACTTATTTACTCCCACACATTTCTAATAGACATGCATGTATATTTATGTTAGCATGCCAAATAGCCTATATAATGGTCACTAGCACCATAAGCCATCCTGGACCCTAGTTCGGTTAGACGACGATCCTTTCAGCTAGCTAGGCTGAAGTTCCTGAATCACCAAATGCTAGTAATTCAGCTAGCACACCTCTGCTTGCTGCTCCTAGGCTGAATTGATCCCAGTGTCCCGATGATCGTTAGAGGAATAATACCCTTATGCACAAGTTATCCAACGACCATGTAAATGTGTAACGTATAGACTCTATACAAATATATGGTATAGACTATAAAAAGAAACATATGGCATATCTCTACTATCTTACTCTTCCTTGAGCTATCGCTCGCATCACTATACCAGTCCAGGGACTATCTATGCAGCTCCCAGTCCAGGTATACTTCCTTGGTGACCAAATGTTGCCATTGCCAAAAATATGAAAGTTTTGCTAACTTTTGTATTAAGCAAGTTACAACAAAAAAGTACACAAGAATCCTAACACTAATAATTCTAAGTAAAAGTATTGAGATATGAAAAAGTGTGACGATGGAGATCGAGTACTGCAGCCGACTCCTTTACTCGGTTGACGATCGAACGACGAAAGGGAATTGCAAGGTCTCTAGCTCACTGGCAAGAAGGACAGCAATTGGGATCCCTTTTCTCTCTTTTTTCGTGTGAACGTACAGGTCTATGCTATTTATAGGCATTTTTACTTAATGGCTATGCGCGCACGTCTGCTAAAAAATTACTGTTTTTAATCTATGTGCACAGTTTTTGGGCTGCCATATGACATTCTCAACAGAATACAGTTGCAACCTGTATGCGCATGTCGCGGTTCAACTGCCACATGGTATTTGTTAGAATTGGCTGTTTGCTGAGATCTTGGCAAGTGCCTATGTAATCTAGGCCATTTATATTTTTTACGTACATGACCTGATCAACTTGACACGTGGCATATGCCAGATGTTGAGGATCTCTGTCGGTAACAATAGAAATATTTTACCGCATAGAGGCTTATGGGATCACTACCACATGATGTATAAAACCCCATATTTTTAGATATTAATTAATTAATTAGTTATTTAATTATTTATATTATTTCATAGTTATTTAGATAATATATACGTAGTGATTTAAATACCTAGATAAATATTCATTTATAAATTTTGCACAAACTATTTTTGGGATCCTTGTGGGAGAGTGTTAGATTTTTAAGATTTTAATTGGGTACAAATGTTTTTTTATACCTTAAATATATACGTAAATCAAATATAGTTATTAAATATGGTAATAATAATAATAATGTTAGTGTTAATAATAATAATAATGATAATTATAGTATTATTAGTAATAATAAGAATAATAGAAAAGAAAAGAAATGAAAATAGAAATTAGAAAAGAATAGAAAAGAAAAAGAATGAAGGAAAAAGAATAAAAAAAAAAGAATTAAAAAAATATAACCCAAAGCCTAAACCCTACCCGCAATCCGCTAGTCCTACCCTACCCGCTACCCACACCCGCGAAGGAAATCAAAAACACCAGCAGTGACAGCAACCTAAACCCAGCAGCGCACGTTCATTCCACCGCCTCATCGAAATTTGTGTTCGGCACACCGGAATCCAAAATTGGACATACTGTTGAGTTCGTATTGACGTTTAGAATAATTTTGACCTATAATTTGTCCCTTTTAGAGACCTTTACCCCTAGCACGCTTTTCGGTGCAAAGTGGGCCATAGGTGGACCCCGCTTTGACCCAAAATTATCGTTTTGCCCCTGTGTCTAAATTGGACGAAAGGGTAGTATTTTCTAGCTATCTTGCTTATTCTGGGAACGTTGGTGATGTTTATTTCAGCATCCGGAGACGTTCATTCTGATGCCATAGTTTCTGATCCTGTGTGCTTGACTCTTGGACGTTACACTTTGCAGCTTTCTTACCAGGCAAGATACATTGCCAAATTGCTTACAGTACTTTACATGCTTATTATATTTCTGTATATTCATTACATGTGTATTTTCTTTCAGTCATAAGTATATGATATATATATATATATATATATATATATATATATATATATATATATATATATATATCGGGTAAAAGGGATATGAGCCATGCACATGTGGACCAATAGGAATAAATTTCTACATCCCATGTGCACCCATGTGCACTAGTATACTCAATTTCTATTAGTCCACATGTGCATTGGCTCATGTAGGAATATGAGCCTATGGCTCATATCCCTTTTACCCATATATATATATATATATATATATATATATATATATATATATATATATATATATATATGTTGACACACACTTGACACATAGTATCATGGGAGGGGAGGACAATCAGTAGGTGTATGAGCTATAACGACTCTAGTAAACCGTAGTAACTAGCACGCACTATGGTAGTCGTGTCCGATGGTCGCTACCCCCGCGGTATGTCGGCTGATGATGTTCCTGACGTGTGTGTGAGTTGTGAGATTAAATAGAGTAGCCTATCCATGCCCATACGTCGAAAAGTTATCCTCATTATGCATTCATATAGATTGTCTTGTACAACGTACTTATATATTTTCTACCTATTATGCATGTTTATTGTATTCAAATTGGCATGCTTCTATGTATCTTGTTACGTCCCTCTGAGGACCTGGTCCCTTTTCAGGTGTAGATGTTCATGACTATTCGCAGGAGCACGGATCAGGACTTACTACTTATCTCTTCCGAGGAGGTCTTACCTTCTGAGCATCCTTGATTATCACTAGCGATGGATCGCTTCGCTGATACCTTTATATCATTATCTCATTTTATATTGGAGATTTACCCTTCTCCCTTATTTTAGTATTGATATAGTCATTGGTAGTGGATTTGTCTCCACCCGACTATTATTTTGGATTATTCAGACTCATTATTCTAGTTTAGTTATTTCTTTTCTATGACTTGTTGTATGGATGAGATTAGTATTTCTGTAACGTATGACTATATATATACCACATGCGAGTTTATATTCATATTACAGTGTACGTGTGTATCATGGTATCCATATATTGGAGTTGCCATATACAAACGGCTGGCATGCTTACGCGTTCCTAGTCCTATGTATTTTGGGACTGGGACGTGACATATTTTTGTGGTGGCCCATGCATGTCGAGAGCATATTGTCTCGGTTACGTTACTGTACTGAGCAAGCCTGCACATAGGATTAGAATATAGGATCTCATCCACTTATTTAATCATCATCCTTGATTTTATTTTGCATTCTCATTTGATTGCTTGCATTGCATCTTGCTTGATCCTTTCACAACGTCAATCTTATCTTTTCTTTCGTGCTTAATAGGGGTTAGGAAGGTGCCTTATACCAGGTATATACACTCTATTGTTTAATAATACTATTAGTTAAATCCTTGTAAGTTGGATAGTATGTCGCATCACCTAGTAACACATAGTCCTGTTGACTCATTAAAGAAGTATAATTGAATGACACCAACTATAGATTTGCATAAAAAGATAGTTTTTATCCAGACCCTAGAACTTAGAGGCCCATACACCCATTTGGTCGACTAGAGACCGTGACAAGGAGTTATTATAGAAACTGTAGAGGCACAACAGCGATCTTCTTAGTTAACTTAAATTATTTTGTACCTTCCTCCATCATAATCAAGCGTACTTATACTTTTTTTTTACTACCTCGACTTATGCTGCTATTATAGCTTAGTTTTGCAAGCTTATTCTTTTATTGAGCTTGTTCATGATACATGTATTATTGGGGGCCCACACTATTATATTGTCTAAATCCGAATCAGTACATTATGGTTTGATCAAGCTTAGTACTCTTGGTGCGCTCTTCGCTTGGTGCGCTCTTCTGATATGAACATGCATATAGGAATTTACCAAAATAAGATTTCAATCCACAACTGCCTTGGCAACTCCCTTTCGAATTCTCTAATACCTTTGAATCACGTACTTGTATTCTATCACCTCATACTTAAACTCTCTATTATTGTTTTTCGTCTTCCCCTATTTCGGAAAGACGAACGTTCGTGCTTAGTATAAGTTTGATACACGGATAGTACTAGATATACCCCATAGGCCAAGCACTCATGATGACAAATAAGGAGCGCAGGCACAGGAAGTCGTAGATACAGGTATGACCTTATTTATATGTGTCATTTCATACTCATGACCCCATTGTGATACGAGATCTTAGGTGCATAGTAGTCGTAGAATTATATATAAGGTAGTTTAGCAGTTATGAGGATATGTTGATATCCTAACTAGATGGCATATCCACGAAGCTAATGGATGACACGCGTAGCAGTAGTAGTATTCTCTTCCTATCACCATCTCGCCCCTTGGGGTGGCTCATCTCCTCTTCTATATACATTCCTTATCTCGTGCTTAACTCTTTCTATCATAGTCGTATCCTTTCGTGCCATTATGAATTGTTTGAATTACTTCAACCTCACCATTATTTTGTTAGTTAAAAACATAAATGGTTTAGTAAATAATTAATAACTAAAAGATGAGTACTTAATGATAACCCTTATTTATATGCACTATAGCAATACCTGTATCCTCTTATCATTTTAAAATCATGTATAGCATCCCTTAGTCTAATAGAAATAATTTGGATTATTGAATTAGTTTATACTTCTAAAAAGTTTTATAAGTTAGTCAAGACCTTAACCGTTGCCCAAAAACTTAGACTAAGCTTAGGAAAGAGTTGAAGGCACTTGTTACAAACTGACAACTAAGACAATTCGCTAGCGAAGAAGCGACAGCTACAGCTAGACTGTTATAGTAGAGTAGTCGAAGTATTTGCAGACCTACTGGTCAGGTGATATGGCAGTATTGGACTACGATACTTGACGGTTACGGGAAAAAGTCATAATTATGAGATTCCAGACAGGTATCCCAAGATTCTCGACCCAATGAATAAATTGCCTTACAACCTAGACAATAGCCTCAAGAGACTTTGACTACTAGTAGGATTCTTGTAAGTTGGGTAGTGTAGATGAGTTAGAAATAGAATAGTGTATGGACAATAAATGAGGAAGTGTTAGAATGGCTGACCATGACTTTTAGGAAGCACTGCTAGATAGCAATAAAGTGTAATAGCTATAGTGAGTTATTATGAATATGGGATAGTGCCAATTTCGAGAACAAATTTTTTGTAAGTTGGGTAGAATGTAAAACCCCATATTTTTAGATATTAATTAATTAATTAGTTATTTAATTATTTATATTATTTCATAGTTATTTAGATAATATATACGTAGTAATTTAAATACCTAGATAAATATTTATTTAGAAATTTTGTGCAAACTATTTTTGGGATTCTTGTGGGAGAGTGTTAGATTTTTAAGATTTTAATTGGGTACAAATATATTTTTTATACCTTAAATATATACGTAAATAAAATATAGTTATTAAATATGGTAATAATAATAATAATGCTAGTGTTAGTAATAATAATGTTAATAATAATAATCATAATTATAGTATTATTAGTAATAATAAGAATAATAGAAAAGAAAAGAAATAAAAATAAAAATAGAAATTAGAAAAGAATAGAAAAGAAAAAGAATGAAGGAAAAAAGAATAAAAGAAAAAGAATTAAAAAAACTATAACCTAAACCCTAAACCCTATCCGCAACCCGCTAGTCCTACCCAACCCGCTACCCACACCCGCGAAGGAAATCAAAAACAGCAGCAGCGGCAGCAACCTAAACCCAGCAGTGCGCGTTCATTCCATCGCCTCTCCTTTCACATATATATACTCATTACAAACCCTAAACCCTAACCCTAAATCTTCATCTCCCCAACCCTGCGACCGCCGCCGCCAGCCTCGACACCACCACCGCTGCCGCCGTTCACCGCAAAGCCACAGCGCGTCTGTTAACCCCGCGCCGCGACAGCAAAAACTGAATAGCAACTTAGCCCTGTTCAGGCCTCATTTCCCGTGCCATCGCTCGAAAAACTATTACAACCACCCCTGTTTAAAGACTCGTATCTCCCACCACAGAGATCCAAACTTAGAAATTACTTTTGCTATGTGAAGACCATATAACCTAGATTATTTTATGTTAATTACATTATTTTATTTGATACTGCATGCTGAATTAAACTAAGTTAAAATCCGGAAAAACCTATTTTTCCAACTTCCAAAATTTGTGATACGGAGCGTGCCCCGCCAAACGAGACCGCCCCATCGCATACCAATTGCACCAAAAAGCGTGTATGATATGTCCAGACGTGTTGGATTTTGCGGAAACTGATTCGGACGCATGTGCGCATCGAAATTAACCCATATCTGTAAAAAGTCCCCGTATCGCGACTTTTGCAAAATACTGCACCATTTAGTGTACGCTCGTCAGAACGCGACAAAACTTGTGCCATTGGATTCGTGGTATTACGCTGGTCCTGTGACCCAAGTTTCACTCGATTCTGAGACAGTTGACCAAGTCACATATTTGTGGGCACATGGTTGACTTTTTGGGCAAATTTGTGTTTAGCTCACCGGAATCCAAAATTGGACGTACCATTGAGTTCGTATTGACATTTAGAATTGGTTTGACCTATAATTTATCCCTTTTAGAGACCTTTACCCCTGACATGCTTTTCGGTGCAAAGTGGGCCACATGTGGACCCCGCTTTGACCAAAAATTACCGTTTTGCCCTTGTAGATGCATAAAAAATACGCTACAGGATTATACGTAACATGCATAAAACCTGCGTAAAGCAGAGTTTCAGTTTTGTGCGGCGTAAAATATGACTTCAGAGCCATTGGCGTACAGCAGAGCTTCAACGCTGTTCAGCGTAAAATATAGCTCCAGAATAACCCACGTAATGCAGTATTCCAGACTTTTTCAGCGTAAAAAGGTTGCTACCTCGCCTTTATGGCGTAAAATCCATATGCTTTTAATGCAGCATAAAAGTGTACGAGGAATGCTTTGTATTCCTCGAATGAAACTGTCAGACAGTACAATAAACCTGACTCCCGACAAAGAGTACTGCACGACTATCAAGACGACGACTGTAATGATGATTCGGCATAGAGCTCTAGACTGTCATTTAGTGACAAAGCCTTGATTTAAGTCATCGTTTACGCATTCTAGGAATACACTGCCTAGTTTTACACAGGCAAGCATGAGCTTTTACGCTCAGGATGAGACAAAGCTGACCGCCACGTCAAAAGCTGCTCTTGGTACAGAGCCTGAGGCACGTCTCTGCAATTAATACGCAAGATGGGGGCAGATCTCTGCATTTAATGCATGAGATTTTGCTCTATTTCCAATGACTGGGAGAGCTATAATTAGGGATAATATGTCCACATCACCATTCCTGCACATTACGCCATCATGCCATTTTCAGCTATAGGAGTACGCCGTATGCTATCTCCTCGAAATACGCTGACCTGGCTATTTTCAACTATAGGAGTATGCCGTATGCTATCTCCTTGAAATATGCCAACTCAGGCTATATTTGCAAAGGTATGTGAACAGGCTATCTGATCCAGAATACGCTCAATACCTCAATCAAAGAGGAATAACTGGCTACCTTTACGCCAACTACCTATCTGTGCAGCATCAGGCTTCTACGCCTACTTGGCTTCTACGCCTATATGTCAGCTATTGGGCTTCTATGCCTATTGGGCTTCTACGCCTACTTGGCTTTTATGCCATTAGAACAACTATTTGGTTTTTTACGCCAACGAGACAGTTATTTGGCTTCTACGCCAATCATCTCTACGCGAGGGGCAGTTACCTACGTGGCTTGCATGCCGTGATCTTCGCAGTAGTTATACGCATTATCTCTTAATGGAACACGCATCACACGCTTATTCAGAAGATCATTTATACGTGGATAGCAATTATGATAACCGCCGCGTAAAAGGTGCGGTTCTCTCCGCTGTTCAGTTTCTACGCCTATAAATAGAGACCTCCGTCCATGGAGGTTAGAGGTCAGATTTTATTTGGATCGGATTTTGATCTTTGAGAGACAAAGGTCAGAAAATTGAGAGAAAAGAGTCTAGAGCATAGACAGAGGGGAGTGATTGACGACTTTGGCATCGAGCATCCAATCCCTCTTGCAATTTTTGAAGCTTTTCCTTCTTCTACAGTACTTCTTCGTCATCGTGTGGTCCAAGGGACAAAGTGATCGACCGCAGATCAGACTCCTATAGCAATATTTACCCAAATTTAAATTTTGTACTTGATATCCTCGTATAGGATTAATTGTACTTCTTGTTTGTAAACCTAAAATTTAAATCACATGAGGGATTGCATAAAAATTCGAAGGGACACTGTCTCAATTAAACTTCTGCTACATGAAGATTCGAAGGGACACTGCCGCATGAAACTTCTACCGCATATGAGAGTCTTGCCGCATGCAGACTGCGTCATGTGAGGTCTTTGCCGCATATAGACTCCTTATGTCAGAAAACACGTGGCATGACTGACAAAGTAATTACCATGGTGACGTACGCACTGACATCTACTGTCTGTACCAAATACGAAGTGCTTAGAGAAATAAAAGCCTATCAGTTCAACTAACAGAAGTAAACCCCATTGGGCAAGCTTGCATGCGCCTAGGCTCTTTGTCGCATGCTTTCAGGACTGTTGCCTTTATGCACCTTGGTTTGTTTCCGCATGAGCTTCATGTCGTATGGGCGTATTGAACTTTTTGTCTATATGCGGCCTGTAGTTCAAGCGCATGGATCTGGGATTTTTAATGCTTCTACAAGTCCCCTTTGAAAGTTTCCAAAAATTTTGATCAAGTTTTTGAAACACATTAAAAAAGAAGCAAAGACTTTATGTCAGCCGCATGTAATGTCTGTTGCATAAATACTGTCACCGTGCAGCATTTGTTGCATGCTTTGTTTGCCGCATACTGATTTGGCCACATGGTCACGGCCATCAGGCTGTCAAATCCCCATTGATGAGATTCATTCTCGATTTCTAAACAGTCAAAATCTGCATGTTACGAGATTTAAAGCGTTCCTATAACCGCTATCTGTTACGATTCTCGAGATGTAGATCCATCCCCATTAGAGCCAGGTTCATCCATCTGTTTTAGTACCTAACGTCAGGGGGGTTGACTCTGCCTTATCCTGAGCTCATCCCGAGCCGATAAATAGGGAATCTAGCAGAGAGAGGAATGCCATTCATGATTCCCTAGCTCTTCTCTATGCGAAAGTCGGACACGGGCAGTCCCGTCGAGCACTTCGTTGATCCCTTGCCTCTGATAGTCGACTATGCTATTACGCCTTTTTGGCTGAAGGTAGAGGGGGATGCTCTTATCTTATTAATTCAGAGACTAAAGAGACGACGGTCTCCACTCGTGCATCCAAACACAGGGACACAAACACACAGTCTGTCGCATAGATAAGAAATCGTCAAGAACATGAACAGACGAAAACTTACTGCTTAATGCACATGGTCGTTGCTAAAAGGCTTCAACATGATGATGTGCTGATAGAAAAACTTCCTATTATGCACATGGATGCAGCTACCTTGAGACTCTCATCACGGACATGCTCCGAAAAGCTTATGCACGACTACTTTTCACTTGGATGTGGATATCTTTCTGAGGTAGCGCGTCTCGAACATGCACTGTGGTCCATGTGTGCATCCTGTGCGCATGGCATCTCATGCGCATGGGTAACTTATTTCTGACTTTCAGGGAAGTTATTCCAGCTGAGGGCGCACAACTCTCTCCATACTTATTACAAGTATACTGACTTGTACATTTATGATATGCAGGGATCGTCTTGAATCTCTTCGATCTCGATGGAGCATAGAAGGATATCATAACTCTCGTCATTCGATGAGAATGCCAACTTTATGCGGTAGTTCGTCAAGAACTGGTCTAAGAAACTAGGGTGTATGTCCATCGTCGTGAGTGGAGCTTACCCTGTTTATGTGGCATGCTAGCTGTATTTCTCTCCTTTATGCGTCCTGCCACCGGTTGGACACCTGCGCTATTGATTACTGGATTTGGATTGATTGTCAACCAAACCCGTGTTTTCAACCCTTCTGTATGACGAAAGAGCACCCGATCTCCCCTCCTTTGTTATACATCAGTATGGATTCTTTTCCATATATTGAAGTTTGCACTGATGAGGGATGACCCAGAATACATTGCGTTATGCTGCCTAATTCACTCGCTTTTGTAGCAGAAACATCATGGAGGGGCTCTTTCATGGAGAAAGTGCTGAATATAGAAATTTCCATTATATGTGCTCATGATCTTGAATATCAATAAAAATCTTAAATGTAATAGATTTCCATCACATGTACTCATGATCTTGAATATCAATGAAAATTCTTTTTTTCTTTTTTAGAACTTTTCCTCTGGACTTGTCATTCTTTATGAATACGAATATTATACTTGAGGTGATGTGGACGTAGTATAATACCGTAGTTGTCAAGGACATTCCATTACATATAATAAGTTTGATATCGGAGGTGATATGGACGTGATAGGTTATAGTAATTCTGTTGGGGAATTTTTATGGACTCATCATTCTTGGCGTACTTAGAGCTAAGTACCAATGATAAGTTGAAACGACCGACACCATCAGAGGTAAAATGGACATGGCGGTAGAAAGTCGACTGGGAAGAATGTTTGCTCCAAAGGTGGTATGACAAACTTCTACTTAGGGAAATCTCGTTCAAAGGTGATGTAGAAATGACAAGACATAACTCTGTGGGGATGGTGTCACGCCCAGTCCTAAAATACGTAGGACCAGAGTACGTGGCAATGGCCAGCTATGTATCAAGTGGACTACAGTCCATCTCGAATACGTATACGTTGTCTATACTAGAGCATTATTTCTAATATGGCAAGTCAACTATATCTTAATCCACATAAAGAATAAATATATCAAGAATAAATAGTATGTAGTACAGTCGGCCGCCCTATAATACACATGTCCGAACAAACTAGCGAATAAGAATACAACTTATAAAACTACGTTATATAGCAGAATAAGTCACGACAATTAAATTTAACAATGTATAATGATAAATGTAAATAAAAATAAACTAATCTCATCAAGAATCCAAAAGTCGTCAGGTGGAGACAAATCCACTACTAGTAGACGGAAAAATAAAGATAAGAAAATGTATCAAATCCATGCTAAAAATAAACTAAGTAAATGGTTGAGTCGTCAACTGAGGCTGTACCATCGGCTGGTGCCTATCCGTAGGACTCCAAGTAAACCTGCACACTAGAGAACGAATACATGTCCTTAGTGGGACATAACAAGATACAGAAGGAGCATGCCAATATATATATAATATAGAACAATATCATAGAAACTAAGCAAAACTGAATCATACAAAGATTGAAACTACGTTAATCATGGTACGCATATGAGAACCACTACTTGTGCGTGAAATGCCAAAAAAAATAAGGTCAGACCACCATAGCCCTCAGCGAACTACGGCTAAACGAGTCAAACCATATATAGACCTTTGTGGCCACTAGGATAGCAATATAACCCTATCCTTCGTGGACACTAGGTTAAAATGAAAATAAAATAAGAAAAACTAGTCCATACACGTATAATCGTACTCCCCATTCCGTGGCTCGATCTCTAAAAATATGAGAACGACCCAAGGGTAGTGCAAGTAAACAAACAGTACCTAACGACATATTTGAACATGAGTCTAGAGGATATGTCTAAGCAAACAATTTCGATAACTACGAGACAACTAATATACATCTACGATATAAAATTTAAAGTAAACACTAACTTGTGCAACTACCACTTAAACAAATAATAATGCAACAAACTTAACAATAATGGATAGGCAAGGAAACAAATAGACTGTTAAATACATGTACAAATTTGGCAAGGTATACTTGCCTAGCCTTTTAGACGGACAGATTATGAGGTTGATGTCATGAAATACATTTTCAAAAGTCCTCCAATGATCCTAACCCATTAATAATACATATAATAATTATTTAAACCTAATTTGCAACTTGATATATAAGCTGATATAAGAGTACAAGGGGAAATTGGTAATTACCTTATTCCTTAGAGGGTTTATGTAAACTTTCTTTCATACTTATTCAATTAGTGCTGCTACTTTTGAACCTCGCATGGACTTCTGTTTCTTATTCTTCTTCTATATATTTTTTCCTTGCGGGAATTGTAGGCCGGATGTATTGGTTCACGCGCGGCTTGTACGGTAGCAGGGAACGGTTAGGGGGTCCATAGTGGTGGGCGGATGTCCACATGCGGCTTTGACAGAAGGCGGGTCGATCGTCACGGAGGGCCATGGCTACGCGAGTCGTCAGTCGTTGAGTGACTAACATCTACGGGCTCGGTTGGATGAAGCTACGATGTAAACGAACGGTTTGGAAGGATAAAGCATATTAGTTAAATAACCTAGATTTGACCAATTCTTTTTTTGATTAGAACTTGTCTAATTTAGATCCACCTTACTAGGGTTAGATCCACTTTAATAGGATTTGTTAGCTTGCTTTTAGGGTTGAGTTGTTACCATAGGGGCTATATAAATATGTGTGTATTTGTTTGTTTAATATTGAAGTAAGAAATAAAACTTTTTTCTCCAAATACATTGTGTTCACTACCTCCCGAAGGTTACAACCCGCTGCTTCTAGCCAACATCTGGTATCAGAGCCAAGTGTAAGCCAATGTACCTTCGACTTCAACAAGATGTCAATCGTCGAGCACTCGACGGCGCCAGCAACAAATGAGGGAAGCATAACCTTGCACTACCCGATGCTGACATCTGTCAACTACTCCACTTGGGCGATCAAGATGGAGGACTTCATGGAGACTCAAGGCATTTGGGACGCCATTGAACCCGCGACCGGGGTGGTCGTAGAAAAAAAGAGAGACAAGATGGCGTTGGCGTACATTTTTCAAGCTGTCCCCGAGGAGATCCTACTCCAGCTGGCCAAGCACAAAACGGCTAAGGAAGCTTGGGAAAGCCTGAAGACAATGTACCTCAGCACAGATCGGATGAAGAAGGCAAGGATTCAAACCTTGAAGAGTGAGTTCGAGGTTTTGCGTATGAAGGGAACATATTCCATCGATGAGTTTGCGGGAAAATTGACGACCCTCGCAAACAAGATTCGTGGATTGGGAGACAAGATGGATGACGTTGTCATCGTCAATAAGTTGCTCGTCTCCGTCCCAGATAAGTACCTGCAAGTCGTTGCTGCGATCGAGCAGTTTGTTGATATGGAGACCATGTCAATCTAGGAAATGATTGGCTGCCTCAAAGCGTACGAAGAACGTATACGTGGTCGAGGCGAGAGCAACAACGGACAACTCCTGCTTACTCACGCTGAGTGGCAGGCGCGATCGAAGAAAGGCGACGCTGATTTATCGTCGAGCGGAAAAGGGCACTCTAGCGACGACCGGGGTCGTGGCAAGCCCCGTGGACGTGGCCGCTGGCGCGGCAGGGGTGGTCGTGGCGGCCAATTAGTGCCACACCAGGAGGGGAGAGGACTCGCGGTTCAAGATCCAACAGTGACAAATTAAAAATTAAGTGCTTCAATTATGAAAACTATGGGCACTATACGTCGGAGTGTCGCAACAAACTTCATGATGAGGAGGCGAACCTCGTACGAGCGCAAGAAGAGGAGGCCGCATTGCTGCTGGGAGAGACTCAGGAGGAGACGCCTGACCTCGTCATGCTCAATGAAGGGAAGATAGTACCATACTTGCGCAGTACTGGAGAAGCGCAGGCCGACACCGATGTGTGGTACCTTGACAACGGCGCTAGCAACCACATGACGGGCCACCGAGGAAAGTTCAAGGACCTTGATCGGGACATCACCGGCCGTGTCAAGTTCGGAGATGGCTCAACGTACAGATTGAGGCCAGGGGATCAATCATGTTCCAATGCAAGAATGGCGAACAACGTCTTCTGTTGGAGGTATACTTCATTCCAAGTTTAAGAAGTAATATATTGAGCCTTGGTCAATTAACAGAAGATGGAAGCAAGGTGGTGATTGTCGGTTCCTACTTGAGGGTGTACGATAGGAACGACATTCTACTGATGAAGGTGAGGAGATCACCTAACCGCCTGTACAAGATAGCTCTTGAATCTTGCTGGCCGATATGTCTAATGGCCAACGTACAAGATCCAGCCTGGTTGTGGCACGCAAGGCTCGGGCACGTGAATTTCTTCGCGCTCAAGATGATGGCAGAGAAGGGAATGGCCACCGGGCTGCCGAAGATTTCTCATCCAAACCAGCCCTGTGAAGGGTGCCTCTTCGCCAAACAAGCTCGACTACCGTTCCCTCTGCAGGCAAGCTTCAGAGCTGAGAGGCCACTGCAACTTGTGCACGCTGATATTTGTGGCCCGATTACACCCGCTACACTTGCTGGTAACAAGTACTTTCTTCTAATTGTTGATGACTTCAGTCGCATGATGTGGGTGTATATGCTCAAAGAAAAGAGTGATGCCTTTAATGCTTTCAAGAAATTCAAGTCTCTTGTGGAGAATGAATGTGACAGCAAGATAAAGATACTAAGAACTGATCGAGGAGGTGAGTTCCTGTCCAAGGAATTCACAAGCTTCTGTGAAGGCGAAGGCATACAACGGAAACTCACCGCACCATATACACCACAACAAAACGTCGTAGTAGAGCGTCGAAATCGCACCGTGATGGCTACGACAAGGAGCTTGCTCAAGAGCATGCATGTTCCTGGAAGTATGTGGGGCGAGGCAGTCAGACATGCTGTATACCTGCTCAACCGGTTGCCAACTAAAGCTCTCAGTGCGCTCATGCCGTATGAAGCCTGGACTGGTAAGAAACCAAACCTCGAACACTTGAGGATGTTTGGATGTGTCGCACACATGAAGACTGCAGGTCCTCATCATAAGAAACTTGATGACCGAAGCACGCCATTGGTGTACCTAGGCGTGGAAGAGGGCTGCAAAGGACACCGCCTCTATAATCCTCAACGTAGCCAGATCCACGTGAGCAGGGACATTGTGTTCGAGGAAGAAAGAAGATGGGATTGGAACAATGGTGATGGTAATGAACCACAAGGCTGGGTAGAACTCTTAGTCGAAGATCCTGTTGTCGAGACAGTGATCACTCCACCGAGATCAGAGGGTGCAGCTATGCACACGCCGGAGGGCATAGGAGATGCGGCAACACCTATGACGCACGGAGCGGCAATGGCATCAAGGGAGACTACTACACCACAAGCTGCGGCAACAACTTCGAGCGGCTCACCCACACCGACGATAGACTCGAATGAGCCAAGGAGATACCGCTCAATTGTTGACATATATGCTGAAACTGAGTAGACCTTTCTTGATCCAGAGATGTTGTTTTTATCGGCTGAAGAACCGATAAATTTTCAAGATGCTACACTTGAACATGAATAGCGGGAAGCTATGAAGAAGGAGGTTGAAGCCATCGAGAAGAATGGGACTTGGGTGCTTACTGAGTTACCATCTGGGCATAAATCCATCAGTTTAAAATGGGTATACAAGGTGAAGAGAGACAATAAAGGCAAAATCCTCAAGCATAAAGCAAAACTTGTGGCAAAGGGCTATGTCCAGCAACATGGAGTTGATTTTGATGAAGTGTTTGCTCCAGTTGCCAGACTCGACACAGTTCGCTTGATCATTGCCCTCGCAGCCTAGCACGGATGGGAGGTTCACCATTTGGACGTTAAATCTATATTTCTGAATGGTGACCTCAAAGAGGAGGTATATGTAGCTCAACCTGAAGGCTTTGTCGTCAAGAACCTGGAGCACAAGGTGTACAGGCTGTCCAAGGCTCTCTATGGCTTACGACAAGCACCGAGGGCCTGGAACACACGCCTGGACAGCTGCTTAAAGGAGCTAGGATTCATCAGATGCACTCAAGAGCATATTGTGTACACAAGAAGCAATAGAGAGGGTGCACTCATTGTCGGAGTGTACGTTGATGACTTAATCATCACAGGCACAAGAGCAACTATAGTAAAGGTTTACAAGCAGCAGATGATGCAAAAATTTGAGATGAGTAATCTTGGGTTACTCTCTTACTACCTTGGTATAGAGGTAGACCAACAGGGTGATCGCATTACACTGAAGCAATCAGCTTATGCGAAGAGAGTTTTACCATAGTTTGGAATGGGAGATTGCAATCCAACCAGGTATCCCATGGAAGCTAAACTGCAACTCAGCAAGAACCTTGAAGGAACACCAGTCGATCCGACGCAATATAGGCGAATCATTGGCTGTCTCAGGTACTTAACTCATACTCACCCGGACCTTTGTTATGCTGTCGGAATGGTGAGTAGGTACATGGAGAAGCCAACAACCATGCATCACCAGGCTGTAAAACAGATCCTCAGATATGTGAAGGAAACACTTGAGTTTGGACTCATGTATGGAAGAGGACATGGTGAAGATGAACTGCATGGATTCACCGATAGCAACTTAGCCGAAGATGTCGACGACAGGAGGAGAACCAGCGGAATAGCGTTCTACCTCAATAAGAACCTGATCACTTGGGCATCTCAAAAGCAGAAAACTGTCGCGTTGTCCTCCTGCGAAGCTGAGTTCATGGCGGCAACGGCTGCAGCGTGTCAAGCTTTTGTGGCTGAGGAATCTAGTTAGTGAAATGACTGGCCGCGAACCTAAGCCAATCACGCTCTATGTCGACAATAAGTCTGCAATTGCGCTGATGAAGAATTCAGTGTTTCATGGGCGCAGTAAGCACATTGATACTCGCTTTCATTTCATTCGCGAGTATGTTGAAAGAGGGCAGATAAAGGTGGAGTTCGTGAGCACTGAAAAGCAACGTACCGACATTCTCACGAAGGCTCTCGCCAAAGTGAAGTTCGCTGAGATACAGCAGGTGCTTGGAGTTATCAACCTTGATCAAACCTAGATTAAGGAGGAGAATATTAGTTAAATAACCTAGATTTGACCAATTCCTTTTTGGAATAGAACTTGTCTAATTTAGATCCACCTTACTAGGGTTAGATCCACTTTAATAGGATTTGTTAGCTTGCTTTTAGGGTTGAGTTGTTACCATAGGGGCTATATAAATATGTATGTATTTGTTTGTTTAATATTGAAGTAAGAAATAAAATATTTTTTCTCCAAATACATTGTGTTCACTACCTCCCGAAGGTTACAACCCGCTGCTTCTAGCCAACAAAGCATAGGGATGTAGGTTCATAGGATTAGGTGTAGTCGGCCACTATGCTGGCCATACACGCGCGCGTCAGGTCCTCCTGGGATGGCTTCAAGTGTTCCATGGGGATGGATGGGTTGTACTGCGGAGGCGCGCGAGTTGGACGACGTGGTGCCGAGGTTAACTTGAGGAGAGGAGGTGAGAGGCATTTAAGTAGAGGTTGGCAGAAGAAAATAGATGGTTTGTATATATATACTTATAGTCGATTCTTTGTAGGTGATAGAATAGAATTTCTTAAGAATCCTTAGATATGTATCTTACTGTAGCTTTAGGATTATATTCTCTCTCTATGCTATTTAAAAGATTTAAACGCATGCTATCCTGATTAACGCATGCTATCCTGATTAACGTATGCTCTCTCTCTAATATATAAAATTTTAAATTTTATTTAGTTTAGTTCAAGCAGTAATTATCCTTTAGTTTTAGTTGATTTCTCTTGATATCTTTATTTTGTTATTATTATTATCCTTACTATCATGATTATTATTATTAGAGACTTTGCTTATCTCTTTAGTATGTTTTATACAAAACTATGTATTTATGTATGTATACATTTATATATATACAAAATTTCGATTATGCTACTCACAGACATATTTTAGTTATTTAAAATAAATATTTGGTATCAGCTTTGTTTATCTAGACTTGGTTTTAGATAAATTATTTTAATTATCTTATAACAAGGATATTAATTAGATAATTCAATATTTTGAAATAAAATATACGAAATTTTGGAAAGGGGATTTACAGATGGAGAAAACAGTACAGAGGTGATGTGGACATGATTGTTTTCTTGTGTTGAGATATTCACCTGACTAGAAAATAATGACAAGATTATAGTTTAGAGGTAGTATGGACGTGAACTATTTTTTGTGGCGATTCTGCCCTCGTTGAGAGGAAATTCTCGAGGCAAGAGCTTCTCCGACCCTGACTGGGGACCGCAGATGAGACGCCCTGGAGCAGTTGGGCTCTAAGGGCACACTTATTTGTGGTTCTTGTTAAAGGCACTGCAAAGATGACTCGGGCTGCCCCAAAATTTTTTTTCTAAATTTTTCACTTTAAATTTTACTCAGGGCTAGCCTAAAAATATATCTAGGATTGTCAAAATTTTGACAGTCCTTCCAAAAGAAGTGAAAAATTTAGAGAAAAAAAATTGGGCCATCCTTAGTGTATTTTGTAGTGCCTTTATCATCAGCCTTATTTGATTGAGGGAAATTATTTTAGGTAGTCTCAATGGGAGCGTTTCATTAGACTTGAAGGCTGCTCCCCTGGAAAACTTCGGAGGATCTATTACCTATAACATATTCAGGATTCTCGAATACAGATAAATAGATTTCACGATACAATATTAGGGGGTAAATGTCACACTGTGCATTTTTATTGCTTGGAATTAAATCACTCTACTCGGGATAGTACTAGTCTAGCTTAGACGTAGTACTTCTTGAGGAACTTGCAATTGATTGGCATAATTAGCAAGTCTCTATTAGGCTTTGCGAACATGTATGCACTGTTGGAGTAAACTGATTCTACGATGAATGGGCCTTCCCACTTGTCACGACCCACACTCGGAATAGGGGCATGAGTACGTAGGTACGTCCAGCCTATGCCGCAACATCGACGGTAGAACGATGTCTAGGTCAATAATACTATCTAAACATCTCACACAAAATATATAAGGTACGTCATGTCATCTCAACTCCAATCGGATGAATAATATAATGTGTGATAAATGATAATCAATACTCAATCACAATATCAATCTAGAGGAAGAATGTCACGATATGGATTAGAAGTAAAAGAAGTACCAGAGTCTCAATACAAGTCCAATCTCAACATAAGTCCCAAAATAATGATACATGCCATAAAGTTTACTAAAATCAAATATAACTCATAATAAAAAGTCTAAGTCTTTCCAGCTGGTGGTACTATCTCAAGAGGCTCTACGAGTACTGGCTCAACTGCCTCACCATCCCGCGGCCCATAATACGTAGGACACCAGTCCTCTAATGAATCATTTGAAAAATATATCTAGTCAGGATTGGTGCGAAATACAATCCAATAGAAGTTCCAATAAATGACAAAAAACTATGAAACAATAATAGCAATAAAAATAAATGATGGAAGTAGTTGAACTAGCATATATCACGAGAAAGAGTATCATGGTAAATAATGGCAAGAGATGAGAATAATATGGTGAGGAACACTGATGTAATGAACTGGAATAGAGGAATAATATATAAAATATGCCATGAAATATTAGTAAGATAATATGATCGGCTTGGGCCTAGCAAGGGTTATATATAAGAGGTGAGCTAGCGTGATCACGTGTGACTTGCATGATCTGCTAGCTATCACGGGCTAGACTAAATTACGGGCTATAAGGTATGATCACATATCCACTAATATTTTTCCAACCCCCGACTAGTACACGGATCTATATCACGACACTTTATAATACGTACAATGCACGGTCTATAATATCATATACTATAATCACGGTCAATATATCACGAAGATATTATGGTAATCACTGAGTAATCATGAAGCACGACACGGTGATCACTGAGTTATCACGACAATAACATCTCATGACAAGGATCCACATATACCAATCCGTGTGACCATCGTGATAGGAATCAAATATCTCAATACTAAATACATGAAAAATAGAGACTGTCAAATAAGAAAACTATCAGAGAATGTACTCGACTCTATCCGAAGCAAATGGTGTCACTCGGTGTCTGAGTTGGTGTCACATACCTATATATAAATGGTATATCAATTGGGTGTAATAAAGTGATAAATGAACTAAAATGAACTAAATATAATTTTTTAGGTCAATACTATATCTCACTACCTAACTAACTGACACCAAATAGCTAACCACTAAACCACATGCTATCTACTGATATCTAATAGTTATTACTGACATCTAATAACAATACTAACTTCTGACAAGGCACTGACTGACACACCAAAATAACTTATAACATTAGATACTAACTTAACCTCATAACTTAGATTACTGATATCTAACTAAAACTATAGGTAACTCACTAACTAAAATGCTAACTGATGACTTAATCTCCCATGTTCATATATACTAATTGACTCTAATATCTATGCCCATTAACTGATTACCTATTGATAATACTAACTAAAATTTTAACATCAAGTAATGGCTAACCTAACTGATCTAATATTAGTAACTGAAATCTATCTCCATTGATACACAAGTGATGATACAACGACTGATACTTATTACCTGATACAAAATCAAGGTCTAATTAAACTAACTACTATATGTATCAGTACACACCTGATACTAACACCTATCTAACATCACTAATTACTCACACCCAAATGTGTACAACTGGTACTCGTATTAGTACAATAACTGAGAACTGATACCAACTACTAGACTAACATATGTATACTATCTAATTTAACTAACTAACTAAATATCTAATATATAGACACCTTAACTAAACCCCATTCCCCTCTTTCATAATACTGCCACTACATTGTCTCAAATGAGCACGACCTGTTCCACCCACCTTTGCTCTCCATCTGATACCCATGAATCCTTCTCCTCACTGATACTTAATCGTTCATACTCAATTGTGCAGATACCCCACCTCTGTTACCAACTTTGATACCCCATATTAATGCTAATACTCACATTCTGACTCAGAGTTAACTAATACCTACTATATATATACTAACTTAACTCTCAACTTAAACCAACTAACAACTCATCAACAGTCCAACACCTACTGGAATATTTCCAAATACTGAGTTTGGTAGCATGTTGCTGCTGTTGCTACCATCCTCCATATCTCCCAGGTTGTGCATCAACTGCTGCTGGCATATAAACAGTTGGTACAACTGCTGTGAATCATCTGTATCAACCATTCAACTAATAAATGTACTCACTTGTATTAGGTACTTCTCCTTACTGTTTCCTATTACTGCAGTTGGTTTTCCTCTGACTAGAACCCGGCACCTCATACTATATCTCCCACACACAACACAAATGCATACCCTTCTATAATCACAAACCCAAATGCACCAACATCTGAACACACTGCTAAATCAAACACTCCTCACAGACCAGGTAAACTCCTATTACACAGGCACATATATGACTAAATATGTATATAACCTTCATATCAATCTTATATATAAATATATATATAAATATATATATATATATATATATATATATATATATATATATATATATATATATATTCAAGATATTAAATCAAATACATTTTTATACAACCAATGTAACTTGCTAGAATGAGAAAATGAAGAGAATAAACACAAATCACCCAAAATGGGCTCCGTATCACACGGTATCATACCGTATCATGATACGGCCTACTCGTATCCAATTGTGGACACTTACCTAGTCTCACAACCCAGATCTAAGTCTAATATAACTAAATTAGCGTCATGACACACTTGATGTGTCAATTTCAAAATTTCCCCAAAATACACATAAAAACCTATGTAGAGACCACAATTCTCTACCAAATAGCCTAGAACTTATTTCTATTGGTAGTCCTATGCCATGGGGTCATTCCTATTGGTCAAATCTATGATTTGAAAGATACAATGAAGAGGAATTCATAATTTACCAATTGGGAGATAAATTTTCAATGAAATGCTCAATGGACATGATCCGGACACGATCTCTCCACCAATGCTCCTCCTCCATGTGCTCATTGTTTCTCCAAGCTCCAAAACTCCTTGAGGTATAAAAATGAGAAAGAATGTGAAGAAATTGAGAAAAAATTTGATGGAGAAAATATAGAAAATTGGGGATCTAGAATTTGAGATCTAAAAATGAATGCAAATAGGGAGGGAGAGAGAGAGTAGACCCCCTTATGTGTGGTCGGCCCCTTCCCCCTTCCTCAAGTCACATGCAAAGTCCCATTTTCCCCTACATGATGAATTATGAGAAATAATTAAGGATGGATATTTTAGAAAGTTTCTACACTAATGCAAATAAAGCTAATCCTCCTAATTAATTAGTGTGAATGGGTTTATTGGGCTTGGTCCATGTTGGGCTCACTATTTGTCATGACAAGTCAAATTGGGTTCACAAGAGTCAATTTTAACTAATAGGCTAGTCCAATAATTAATAAATAAATAGCACAATCACTAATATTAATTAATAGCACAATATAAATAAATACTAACTACTAAAAATAATTATATACAAAATGACTAAATACCCTCATCTAGAAATATGGTAATGACACCACTTCTCTTGGAATTTCCCTGTTGTTTTATGCATCAAGAAAATTGGTCTTCCCACTGTGAGGAAGAGGTCACTCACTTGGAACGCCCTTTCCTTCACCTTTTTGTTGAAGGCTAGAGAAATATGTGCTTGATATAGCTCAATATGCTGTTGAGCTAGGAGACGTTTCTCGTCGAGTGCCCCAACTCTTGTAACCGTCGGCGATGGTTATCTTCGACTGTCAACTTGTTGTGGAGGGCAACCCGGAGTGAAGGAATCTGAATTTCCAGGGGGGGACTTCTTCGCTCCTGTAAACCAAGGAGAACAACGTACTGCCAGTCGTAGTCCGGACTGTTATACAGTAGGCCCAGAGGTACTCCCCAAGCTTCTTTCAATCGCGCTTGTGAGAGAAAACAAACTTCTTGAGCAATTTGATGATTATCTTGTTGAATGCTTCTGCTAATTCGTTCGCTGCCAGATTATAAGTCGTCGAAGCTATCTTCTGAATTCAGTTTTTATCATAAAACCGATAGAAATCGTGGCTTGAGAATTAAGGATCGTTGTTGTGGATGATCCATTGAGACAAATTGAACTGGTAGATATCGTGATGCTTGATGAAGCTAATCATGTTTGACGCCTTCACCTCAATGAGCGGCACAACTTTCACCTACTTGGAGATGTAGTCGGTTATAGCGAGATTGAATTAATGCCCTTTGGATAATTGTGGACTAATAGGGTCGATGATGTCCATGCCCCATGCTTCGAATGGCTATTACGCAACTATCGGATTTAGAAAGTTTGAAGGTTGGTGGATGAAGTCAACATAAATTTGACACATCCTGGATCTCTTTGCATATTCTACGACATCTGCGACCATAGTGGTCCAATAATAGCCCATGCATCAAAGACGGTCATCCAACTTAGGACTTGGTTGGTTTGTGCCGCAAGTACCATCATGAGCTTCACGAAGTGCCTGCTTTGCTTTTGTATCCGATAGGCATCATAGCATAAGTCTGTCATATGATCGACGATCAACATCTTTGTAGCCATGTCATAATAAAACCTAAGAGAGCGTCTCTTAGCAGAAGTAGCCTCCTACGGTTCTTCAGGCATAATCTCGTAGATAACATAGTCTATGAAGGATAACCACCAGTCTTTGGTTTTAATACCTGTCTCAGTTGTGCAACTTTAACAACCACACAAGTCATCTCTGACACAAACCAGTTCTCGACCAATCACCGTGATTGAATATTGGGTTTTGGTAGGGAGAGCTAGAGAGGCTGCGAGACTGGCAAGATCATCAGCCTCGTCATTCCGTAACCTAGGCACATGTTCAACAAAGAACACGGTGAAAGTGGAGATTATATCAATTGTCAGTTGATGATAAGGGACCATGTCCTTATGTCGGACTTCGTACTCGCCTCGGACCGGGTTGACTATCAGTTTCGAGTCGCCAAAGGCTTCTAGATAATCCACCCCCAACTGTATAGCCAGTTGGCGCCCGTTAACGAAAGCATTATTTTCTGTCACATTATTAGAACAAGGCTCCATGAGAGAATACCCGTGGTGGATGACCAAGTTATCGGGGGAGACCTGTCACGCCCCAGTCCCAAAATATCTAGGGACTAGACACGTGGCAATGGCCAGCTACGCATTCAAGCAGACTCATGTCCGAACCGAATACTTATAAGCTGTCTAATGTGAACTATAGTCCAAGAATCTACGAAAATACATATAAATGTCAGGTATCTAGATCTCATCCACAATAACAGTATATGAACTATAGTCCAGTTTGCTATTTAGTTCATATACTGTTCTTGTGGATGAGATCTAGATACCTAACATTTATATGTATTTTCGTAGATTCTTGGACTATAGTTCACATTAGACAGCTTATACGTATTCGGGTCGAACATAAGTCTGCTTGAATGCGTAGCTGGCCATTGCCACGTGTCTAGTCCCTCGATATTTTGGGACTGGGGCATGATAGGTCTCCCCCGATAACTTGGTCATCCACCACGGGTATTCTCTCATGGAGCCATGTTCTAATAATGTGACAAAAAATAATGCTTTCGTTAACGGGCGCCAACTGGCTATACAGTTGGGGGTGGATTATCTAGAAGCATTTGGCGACTCGAAACTGATAGTCAACCCGGTCCGAGGCGAGTACGAAGTCCGACATAAGGACATGGTCCCTTATCATCAACTGACAATTGATATAATCTCCACTTTCACCGTGTTCTTTGTTGAACATGTGCCTAGGTTACGGAATGACGAGGCTGATGATCTTGCCAGTCTCGCAGCCTCTCTGGCTCTCCCTACCGAAACCCAATATTCAATCACGGTGATTGGTCGAGAACTGGTTTGTGTCAGAGATGACTTGTGTGGTTGTTAAAGTTGCACAACTGAGACAGGTATTAAAACCAAAGACTGGTGGTTATCCTTCATAGACTATGTTATCTACGAGATTATGCCTGAAGAACCGAAGGAGGCTACTTCTGCTAAGAGACACTCTCTTAGGTTTTATTATGACGTGGCTACAAAGATGTTGATCGTCGATCATATGACAGACTTATGCTATGATGCCTATCGAATACAGAAGCGAAGCAGGCACTTCGTGAAGCACATGATGGTACTTGCGGCGCAAACCAACCAAGTCCTAAGTTGGAGGACCGTCTTTGATGCATGGGCTATTATTGGACCACTATGGTCGCAGATGTCGTAGAATATGCAAAGAGATGCAGGATGTGTCAAATTTATGTTGGCTTCATCCACCAACCTTCAAACTTTCTACATCCGATAGTTGCGTCATAGCCATTTGAAGCATGGGGCATGGACATCATCGACCCTATTAGTCCACAATTATCCAAAGGGCATCAATTGTTGATAACTCCAAGCACCTGCGCGCGTGTATTAGAAAAAATTTATTTGGTAACAACTCAACCCTAAAAGCAAGCTAACAAATCCTATTAAAGTGGATCTAACCCTAGTAAGGTGGATCTAAATTAGACAAGTTCTATTCCAAAAAGAAATTAGTCAAATCTAGGTTATTTAACTAATATTTTCCTCCTTAATCTAGGTTTGATCAAGGTTGATAACTCCAAGCACCTGCTGCATCTCAGCGAACTTCACTTTGGCGAGAGCCTTCGTGAGAATGTCGGCCCGTTGCTTTTCAGTGCTCACGAACTCCACCTTTATCTGCCCTCTTTCAATATACTCGCGAATGAAATGAAAGCGAGTATCAATGTGCTTACTGCGCCCATGAAACACTGAATTCTTCATCAGCGCAATTGCAGACTTATTATCGACATAGAGCGTGACTGGCTTAGGTTCGCGGCCAGTCATTTCACTAACTAGATTCCTCAGCCACAAAGCTTGACACGCTGCAGCCGTTGCCGCCATGAACTCAGCTTCGCAGAAGGACAACGCGACAGTTTTCTGCTTTTGAGACGCCCAAGTGATCATGTTCTTATTGAGGTAGATCGCCATTCCGCTGGTTCTCCTCCTGTCGTCGATATCTCCGGCTAAGTTGCTATCGGTGAATCCATGCAGTTCATCTTCACCCTGTCCTTTTCATACATGAGTCCATACTCAAGTGTTCCCTTCACATATCTGAGGATCTGTTTTACAGCCTGGTGATGCATGGTTGTTGGCTTCTCCATGTACCTACTCACCATTCCGACATCATAACAAAGATTCGGGTGAGTATGAGTTAAGTACCTGAGACAGCCAATGATTCGCCTATATTGCGTCGGATCGACTGGTGTTCCTTCAAGGTTCTTGCTGAGTTGCAGTTTAGCTTCCATGGGATACCTGGTTGGATTGCAATATCCCATTCCAAACTGCTGTAAAACTCTCTTCGCATAAGCTGATTGCTTCAGTGTAATGCGATCACCCTGTTGGTCTACCTCTATACCAAGGTAGTAAGAGAGTAACCCAAGATTACTTATCTCAAATTTTTGCATCATCTCCTGCTTGTAAACCTTTACTACAGTTACCCTTGTGCCTGTGACGATTAAGTCATCAACGTACACTCCGACAATGAGTGCACCCTCTCTATTTCTTCTTGTGTACACAGCATGCTCTTGAGTGCATCTGATGAATCCTAGCTCCTTTAAGCAGCTGTCCAAGCGTGTGTTCTAGGCCCTCGGTGCTTGTCGTAAGCCATAGAGAGCCTTGGACAGCCTGTACACCTTGTGCTCCTGGTTCTTGACAACAAAGCCTTTAGGTTGAGCTACATATACCTCCTCTTTGAGGTCACCATTCAGAAATGCAGATTTAACATCCAAATGGTGAACCTCCCATCCGTGCTGGGCTACGAGGGCAATGATCAAGCGAACTGTGTCGAGTCTGGCAACTGGAGAAAACACTTCATCAAAATCAACTCCATGTTGCTGGACGTAGCCCTTTGCCACAAGTCTTGCTTTATGCTTGAGGATTTTGCCTTTACTGTCTCTCTTCACCTTGTATACCCATTTTTAACCGATGGATTTATGCCCAAATGGTAACTTAGTAAGCACCCAAGTCCCATTCTTCTCGATGGCTTCAACCTCCTTCTTCATAGCTTCCCGCCATTCATGTTCAAGTGTAGCATCTTGAAAATTTGTCGGTTTTTCAGCCGACAAAAACAATATCTCTGGATCAAGAAAGGTCTCCTCAGTTTCAGCATATATATCAATAATTGAGCGGTATCTCCTTGGCTCATTCGAGTCTATCGTCGGTGTGGGTGAGCCGCTCGAAGGTGTGGCCGCAGCTTGTGGTGTAGTAGGCTCCCTTGATACCATTGCCGCTCCGTGCGTCATAGGTGTTGCCGCATCTCCTATGCCCTCCGGCGTGTGCATAGCTGCACCCACTGCTCTCTGTGGAGTGATCACTGTCTCGACAACAGGATCTTCGACTGAGAGTTCTACCCAGCCTTGTGGTTCGTTACCATCACCATTATTCCAATCCTATCTCCTTTCTTCCTCGAACACAATATCCCTGCTCACGTGGATCTGGCTATGTTAAGGATTATAGAGGCGGTGTGCTTTGCAGCCCTCTTCCACGCCTAGGTACACCAATAGCGTACTTCGGTCATCAAGTTTCTTATGATGAGGACCTGCAGTCTTCATGTGTGCGATACATCCAAACATCCTTAAGTGTTCGAGGTTTGGTTTCTTACCAGTCCAGGCTTCATACGGCATGAGCGCACTGAGAGCTTTAGTTGGCAACCGGTTGAGCAGGTACACAGCATGTCTGACTGCCTCGCCCCACATACTTCCAGGAACATGCATGCTCTTGAGCAAGCTCCTTGTCGTAGCCATCACGGTGCGATTCCGACGCTCTGCTACGCCGTTTTGTTGTGGTGTATATGGTGCGGTGAGGTGCCGTTATATGCCTTCGCCTTCACAGAAGCTTGTGAATTCCTTGGACAGGAACTCACCTCCTCGATCAGTTCTTAGTGTCTTTATCTTGCTGTCACATTCATTCTCCACAAGAGACTTGAATTTCTTGAAAGCATTAAAGGCATCACTCTTTTCTTTGAGCATATACACCCACATCATGGGACTGAAGTCATCAACAAGTAGAAGAAAGTACTTGTTACCAGCAAGTGTAGCGGGTGTAATCGGGCCGCAAATGTCAGCATGCACAAGTTGCAGTGGCCTCTCAGCTCTGAAGCTTGCCTGCAGAGGGAACGGTAGTCGAGCTTGTTTGGCGATGAGGCACCCTTCACAGAGCTAGTTTGGATGAGAAATCTTCGATAGCTCGGTGGCCATTCCCTTCTCTGCCATCATCTTGAGCGCGAAGAAATTTACGTGCCCGAGCCTTGCGTGCCACAACCAGGCTGGGTCTTGTACGTTGGCCATTAGACATATTGGCCTGCAAGATTCAAGAGCTATCTTGTACAGGCGGTTAGGTGATCTCCTCACCTTCATCAGTAGAATGTCGTTTCTGTCGTACACCCTCAAGTAGGAACCGAAAATCTCTACCTTGCTTCCCTCTTCTGTTAATTGACGAAGGCTAAATATATTACTTCTTAAACTTGGAATGAAGTATACCTCCAACAGAAGACGTTGTTCGCCATTCTTGCATTGGAACATGATTGATCCCCTGCCCTCAATCTGTACGGTTGAGCCATCACCGAACTTGACACGGCCGGTGATGTCCCGATCAAGGTCCTTGAACTTTCCTCGGTGGCCCGTCATGTGGTTGCTAGCGCCGTTGTCGAGGTACCACACATCGGTGTTGGCCTGCGCTTCTCCAGCACTGCGCAAGTATGGTACTATCTTCCCTTCATTGAGCATGACGAGGTCAGGCGTCTCCTCCTGAGTCTCTGCCAGCAGCAATGCGGCCTCCTCTTCTTGCGCCCATGCGAGGTTCGCCTCCTCATCATGACGTTTGTTGCGACACTCCGACGTATAGTGCCCAGAGTTTTCACAATTGAAGCACTTAAATTTTAATTTGTCACGGTTGGAGCTTGAACCGCGAGTCCTCTCCCCTCCTGGTGTTGCACTAATTGGCCGCCACGACCACCCCTGCCGCGCCAGCGGCCACGTCCAAGGGGATTGCCACGACCCCGTTCGTCGCTAGAGTGCCCCTTTCCGCTCGACGACAAATCAGCATCGCCTTTCTTCGATCGCGCCTGCCACTCAGCGTGAGTAAGCAGGAGTTGTCCGTTGTTGCTCTCACCTCGACCACGTATACGTTCTTCGTACGCTTTGAGGTGACCGATCACTTCCTCGACCGGCATGGTCTCCATATCCACAAACTGCTCGATCGCAGCAACGACTTGCAGGTACTTGTTTAGGACGGAGACGAGCAACTTATTGACGATGACAACGTCCTCCATCTTTTCTCCTAATCCACGAATCTTGTTTGCGAGGGTCGTCAATTTTCCCGCAAACTCATCGATGGAATCTGTTCCCTTCATACGCAAAACCTCGAACTCACTCTTCAAGGTTTGAATCCTTGCCTTCTTCATCCGATCTGCGCCGAGGTACATTGTCTTCAGGCTTTTCCAAGCTTCCTTAGCCGTTTTGTGCTTGGCCAGCTGGAGTAGGATCTCCTCGGGGACAGCTTGAAAAATGTACCCCAACGCCATCTTGTCTTCTTTTTTTCTACGACCACCCCGGCCGCGGGTTCAATGGCGTCCCAAATGCCTTAAGACTCCATGAAGTCCTCCATCTTGATCGTCCAAGTGGAGTAGTTGACAAATGTCAGCATCGGGTAGTGCAAGGTTATGCTTCCCTCCTTTTTTGCTGGCACCGTCGAGTGCTCGACGATTGACATCTTGTTGAAGTCGAAGGTACATTGGCTTACACTTAGCTCTGATACCAGATGTTGGCTAGAAGCAGCGGGTTGTAACCTTCGGGAGGTAGTGAACACAATGTATTTGGAGAAAAATATTTTATTTCTTACTTCAATATTAAACAAACAAATACACACATATTTATATAGCCCCTATGGTAACAACTCAACCCTAAAAGCAAGCTAACAAATCCTATTAAAGTAGATCTAACCCTAGTAAGGTGGATCTAAATTAGACAAGTTCTATTCCAAAAAGAAATTGGTCAAATCTAGGTTATTTAACTAATATGCTTTATCCTTCCAAACCGTTCGTTTACATCGTTGCTTCATCCAACCGAGCCCGTAGATATTAGTCACTCAATGACTGACGACTCGCGTAGCCATGGCCCTCCGCGACGATCGACCCGCCTTCTGTCAAAGCCGCATGTGGACATCCGCCCACCACTATGGACCCCATGACCGTTCCCTGCTACCGTACAAGCAACGCGTGAACCAACACATCCGACCTACAATTCCCGTAAGGAAAAAATATATAGAAGAAGACTAAGAAACAGAAGTCCACGCGAGGTTCAAAAGTAGCAGCACTAATTGAATAAGTATGAAAGAAAGTTTACATAAACCCTCTAAGGAATAAGGTAATTACCAATTTCCCCTTGTACTCTTATATCAGCTTATATATCAAGTTGCAAATTAGGTTTAAATAATTATTATATGTATTATTAAAGGGTTAGGATCATTGGAGGACTTTTGAAAATGTATTTTATGACATCAACCTCAAAATCTGTCTGTCTAAAAGGCCAGGCAAGTATACCTTGCCAAATTTGTACATGTATTTAACAGTCTATTTGTTTCCTTGCCTATCCACTATTGTTAAGTTTGTTGCATTATTATTTGTTTAAGTGGTAGTTGCACAAGTTAGTGTTTACTTTAAATTTTGTATCGTAGATGTATATTAGTTGTCTCGTAGTTATATAAATTGTTTGCTTAGACATATCCTCTAGACTCATGTTCAAATATGTCGTTAGGTACTGTTTGTTTACTTGCACTACCCTTGGGTCGTTCTCATATTTTTAGAGATCGAGCCATGGAATGGGGAGTACGATTATACGTGTATGGACTAGTTTTTCTTATTTCATTTTCATTTTAACCTAGTGTCCACGAAGGATAGGGTTATGTTGCTATCCTAGTGGCCACGAAGGTCTATATATGGTTTGACTCGTTTAGCCGTAGTTCGCTGAGGGCTATGGTGGTCTGACCTCATTTTTTTTGGCATTTCACGCACAAGTAGTGGTTCTCATATGCGTACCATGATTAACGTAGTTTCAATCTTTGTATGATTCAGTTTTGCTTAGTTTTCATGATATTGTTCTATATTATATATATATTGGCATGCTCCTTCTGTATCTTGTTATGTCCCACTAAGGACCTGTATTCGTTCTTTAGTGTGCAGGTTTACTTGAGTCCTACGGATAGGCACCAGCCGATGGTACAGCCTTAGTTGACGACTCAACCATTTACTTAGTTTATTTTTAGCATGGATTTGATACATTTTCTTATCTTTATCTTTCCGTCTACTAGTAGTGGATTTGTCTCCACCGGACGACTTTTGGATTCTTGATGAGATTAGTTTATTTTTATTTACATTTATCATTATCCATTGTTAAATTTAATTGCCGTGACTTATTCTGCTATATAGCGTAGTTTTGTAAGTTGTATTCTTATTCGCTAGCTTGTTCGGACATGTGTATTATAGGGCGGCCGATTGTACTACATACTGTTTATTCTTGATATATTTATTCTTTATGTTGATTGAGATATAGTTGACTTGCCATATTAGAAATAATGCTCTAGTATAGACAACGTATACGTAATCGAGATGGACTGTAGTCCACTTGATACATAGCTGGCAATTGCCACGTACTCGGGTCCTACGTATTTTAGGACTGAGCGTGACACCATCCCCACAGAGTTATGTCTTATCATTTCTACATCACCTCTGAACGAGATTTCCCCAAGTAGAAGTTTGTCATACCACCTTTGGAGCAAACATTCTTACCAGTCGACTTTCTACCACCATGTCCATTTTACCTCTGATGGTGTCGATCGTTTCAACTTATCATTGGTACTTAGCTCTAAGTACGCCAAGAATGATGAGTCCATAAAAATTCCGCAACGGAATTACTATAACCTATCACGTCCATATCACCTCCGATATCAAACTTATTATATGTAATGGAATATCCTTGACAACTACGGTATTATACTACGTCCACATCACCTCAAGTATAATATTCGTATTCACAAAGAATGACAAGTCCAGAGGAAAAGTTCTAAAAAAGAAAAAAAGACTTTTTATTGATATTCAAGATCATGAGTACATGTGATGGAAATCTATTACATTTAAGATTTTTATTGATATTCAAGATCATGAGCACATATAATGGAAATTTCTATATTCAGCACTTTCTCCATGAAAGAGCCCCTCCATGATGTTTCTGCTACCAAAGCGAGTGAATTAGGCAGCATAACGCAATGTATTCTGGGTCATCCCTCATCAGTGCAAACTTCAGTATATGGAAAAGAATCCATACTGATGGATAACAAAGGAGGGGAGATCGGGTGCTCTTTCGCCATACGGAAGGGTTGAAGACAGGGGTTTGGTTGACAATCAATCCAAATCCAGTAATCAATAGCGCAGGTGTGCAACCGGTGGCAGGACGCATAAAGAAGAGAAATGCAGCTAGCATGCCGCATAAACAGGGTAAGCTCCACTCACGACGATGGACATATACCCTAGTTTCTTGGACCAGTTCTTGACGAACTACCGCATAAAGTTGGCATTCTCATCGAATTACGAGAGTTATGATATCCTTCTATGCTCCATCGAGACCGAAGAGATTCAAGACGATCCCTGCATATCATAAATGTACAAGTCAGTATACTTATAATAAGTATGGAGAGAGTTGTGCACCCTCAGCTGGAATAACTTATCTGAAAGTCAGAAATAAGTTACCTATGCGCATGAGATGCCATGCGCACAGGATGCGCACATAGACCACAGTGCATGTTCGAGACGCGCTGCCTCGGAAAGATATCCACATCCAAGCGAAAAGTGGTCGTGCATAAGCTTTTCGGAGCATGTCCGTGATGAGAGTCTCAAGGTAGCTGCATCCATGTGCATAATAGGAAGTTTTTCTATCAGCACATCATCATGTTGAAGCCTTTTAGCAACGACCATGTGCATTAAGCAGTAAGTTTTCATCTGTTCATGTTCCTAACGATTTCTTATCTATGCGACAGACTGTGTGTTTGTGTCCCTGTGTTTGGATGCATGAGTGGAGACCGTCGTCTCTTTAGTCTCCGAATTAATAAGATAAGAGCATCCCCCTCTACCTTCAGCCAAAAAGGCGTAATAGCATAGTCGACCATCAGAGGCAAGGGATCAACGAAGTGCTCGACGGGACTACCCGTGTCCGACTTTCGCATAGAGGAGAGCTAGGGAATCATGAATGGCATTCCTCTCTCTGCTAGATTCCCTATTTATAGGCTCGGGATGAGCTCAGGATAAGGCAGAGTCAACCCCCCTGACGTCAGGCACTGAAACAGATGGATGAACCTGGCTCTAATGAGGATGGATCTACATCTCGAGAATCATAACAGATAGCGGTTACAGGAACGCTTTTAATCTCGTAACATGCAGATTTTGACTGTTTAGAAATCGAGAATGAATCTCATCAATGGGGATTTGACAGCCTGATGGCCTTGACCATGTGGCCAAATCAGTATGCGGCAAACAAAGCATGCAACAAATGCAGCACGGTGACAGTATTTATGCAACAGACATTACATGCGGCTGACATAAAGTCTTTGCTTCTTTTTTAATGTGTTTCAAAAACTTGATCAAAACTTTTGGAAACTTTCATAGGGGACTTGTAGAAGCATTGAAAATCCCAGATCCATGCGCTTGAACTACAGGCCGCATATAGACAAAAAGTTTAATACGCCCATACGACATGAAGCTCATGCGGAAACAAACCAAGGTGCATAAGGGCAACAGTCCTGAAAGCATGCGACAAAGAGCCTAGGCGCATGCAAGCTTGCCTAATGGGGTTTACTTCTGTTAGTTGAACTGATAGGCTTTTATTTCTCTAAGCACTTCGTATTTGGTGCTGACAGTAGATGTCAGTGCGTACGTCACCATGGTAATTACTTTGTCAGTCATGCCACGTGTTTTCTGACATAAGGAGTCTATATGCGGCAAAGACCTCACCTGACGCAGTCTGCATGCGGCAAGACTCTCATATACGGTGGAAGTTTCATGCGGCAGTGTCCCTTCGAATCTTCATGTAGCAGAAGTTTAATTGAGGCAGTGTCCCTTCGAATTTTTATGCAATCCCTCATGTGATTTAAATTTTAGGTTTACAAACAAGAAGTACAATTAATCCTATACGAGGATATCAAGTACAAAATTTAAATTTGGGTAAATATTGCTATAGGAGTCTGATCTGTGGTCGATCACTTTGTCCCTTGGACCACACGATGACGAAGAAGTGTTGTAGAAGAAGGAAAAGCTTGAAAAATTGCAAGAGGGATTGGATGCTCGATGCCAAAGTCGTCAATCACTCCCCTTTGTCTGTGCTCTAGACTCTTTTCTCTCGATTTTCTGACCTTTGTCTCTCAAAGATCAAAATCCGATCCAAATAAAATCTGACCTCTAACCTCCATGGACGGAGGTCTCTATTTATAGGCGTAGAAACTGAACAGCGGAGAGAACCGCACCTTTTACGCGGCGGTTATCATAACTGCTACCTACGTATAAATGATCTTCTGAATAAGCGTGTGATGCGTGTTCCATTAAGAGATAATGCGTATAATTGCTGCGAAGATCACGGCATGCAAGCCACGTAGGTAACTGCCCCTCGCGTAGAGATGATTGGCGTAGAAGCCAAATAACTGTCTCGTTGGCGTAAAAAACCAAATAGCTGTTCTGATGGCATAAAAGCCAAGTAGGCGTAGAAGCCCAATAGGCATAGAAGCCCAATAGCTGACATATAGGCGTAGAAGCCAAGTAGGCGTAGAAGCCTGATGCTGCATAGATAGGTAGCCGGCGTAAAGGTAGCCAGTTATTCCTCTTTGACTGAGGTCTTGAGCGTATTCTGGATCAGATAGCCTGTTCACATACCTTTGCAAATATAGCCTGAGTTGGCGTATTTCAAGGAGATAGCATACGGCGTACTCCTATAGTTAAAAATAGCCAGGTCAGCGTATTTCGAGGAGATAGCATACGGCGTACTCCTATAGCTGAAAATGGCATGATGGCGTAATGTGCAGGAATGGTGATGTGGACGTATTATCCCTAATTATAGCTCTCCTAGTCATTGGAAATAGAGCAAAATCTCGTGCATTAAATGCAGAGATCTGCCCCCATCTTGCGTATTAATTGCAGAGACGTGCCTCGGGCTCTGTACGAAGAGCAGCTTTTGACGTGGCGGTTAGCTTTGTCTCATCCTGAGCGTAAAAGCTCATGCTTGCCTGTGTAAAACTAGGCAGTGTATTCCTTGAATGCGTAATCGATGACTTAAATCAAGGCTTTGTCACTAAACGACAGTCTAGAGCTCTGTGCCGAATCATCATTACAGCCGTCGTCTTGATAGTCGTGCAGTATTCTTTGTCAGGAGTCAGGTTCATTGTACTGTCTGACAGGTTCATTCGAGGAATACGAAGCGTTTCTCGTACACTTTCATGCTGCATTAAAAGCAAATGGATTTTACGCCATAAAGATGAGGTAGCAACCTTTTTACGCTGAAAAAGTCTGGAATACTGCATTACGAGGGTTATTCTGGAGCTATATTTTACGCTGAACAGCGTTGAAGCTCTGCTGTACGCCAATGGCTCTGAAGTCATATTTTATGCCGCACAACACTGAAACTCTGCTTTACGCAGGTTTTATGCATGTTGCGTATAATCCTGTAACTTATTTTTTATGCATCTACAAGGGCAAAACGGTAATTTTTGGTCAAAGCGGGGTCCACATGTGGCCCACTTTGCACCGAAAATGTGTCAGGGGTAAAGGTATCTAAAAGGCATAAATTATAGGTCATACCAATTCTAAATGTCAATACGAACTCAACGGTACGTCCAATTTTGGATTCCGGTGAGCTGAACACAAATTCGCCCAAAAAGTCAACCGTGTGCCCACTAATAGGTGACTTGGTCAACTGTCTCAGAATCGCGTGAAACTTGGGTCACAGGACCAGCGTGATACCACGAATCCAATGGCACAAGTTTTGTCGCGTTCTGACGAGCGTACACTAAATGGTGCAATATTTTGTAAAAGTCGCGATACGGGGACTTTTCATAGATATGGGTTAATTTCGATGCACACATGCGTCCGAATCAGTTTCCGCAAAATCTAACACGTTTGGACATATTATACACGCTTTTTGGTGCAATTGATATGCATGGGGCGGTCCCGTTTAGCGGGGCACACTTCGTATCGCAAATTTTGGAAGTTGGAAAAATAGGTTTTTCCGGATTTTTAACTTAGTTTAATTCAGCATGCAGCATCAAATAAAATAATGTAATTAACATAAACTAATATAGGTTATATAGTCTTCACATAGCAAAAGGAATTTCTAAGTTTGGATCTCTGTGATGGGAGATACGAGTCTTTAAACAGGGGTGGTTGCAATAGTTTTTCTGAAATTAAATGACGTAGTTTTTCCTCGACTTGGCGTCGATTTTTACCTAGGGTTTAGTACTGAACGATGGAAACTAACTTACGGGTTTTGTACTGAACGATAGGTGGTGAACATACAGGAAATGAGGACTGAACAGGGCTAAGTTGCTGTTCAGTTTTTGCTATCGCGGCACGGGGTTAACAGACGCGCTGTGGCTTTGCGGTGAACGGCGGCAGCGGTGGTTGTGTCGAGGCTGGCAACGGCGGTCGCAGGGTTGGGGAAATAAAGATTTAGGATTAGGGTTTAGGGTTTGTAATGAGTATATATATGTGAAGGGAGAGGCGGTGGAATGAACGCGCGCTGCTGGGTTTAGGTTGCTGCCGCTGCTGCTGTTTTTGATTTCCTTCGCGGGTATGGGTAGCGGGTAGGGTAGGACTAGCGGGTTGCGGATAGGGTTTAGGGTTTAGGTTATAGTTTTTTTTAATTCTTTTTCTTTTATTCTTTTTTCCTTCATTCTTTTTCTTTTCTATTCTTTTCTAATTTCTATTTTTATTTCTATTTCTTTTCTTTTCTATTATTCTTATTATTACTAATAATACTATAGTTATCATTATTATTATTAACATTATTATTACTAACACTAACATTATTATTATTATTATTACCATATTTAATAACTATATTTTATTTACGTATATATTTAAGGTATAAAAAATATATTTGTACCCAATTAAAATCTTAAAAATCTAACACTCTCCCACAAGAATCCCATAAATAGTTTGCACAAAATTTCTAAATAAATATTTATCTAGGTATTTAAATCACTGCGTATATATTATCTAAATAACTATAAAATAATATAAATAATTAAATAACTAATTAATTAATTAATATCTAAAAATATGGGGTTTTACATTCTACCCAACTTACAAAAAATTTGTTCTCGAAATTGGCACTATCCCATATTCATAATAACTCACTATAGCTATTACACTTTATTGCTATCTAGCAGTGCTTCCTAAAAGTCATAGTCAACCATTCTAACACTTCCTCATTTATTGTCCATACACTATTCTATTTCTAACTCATATACACTACCCAACTTACAAGAATCCTACTAGTAGTCAAAGTCTCTTGAGGCTATTGTCTAGGTTGTAAGGAAATTTATTCATTGGGTCGAGAATCTTGGGATATCTGTCTGGAATCTCATAATTATGATTTTTTCCCGTAACCGTCAAGTATTGTAGTCCAATACTGCGATGTCACCTGACTAGTATGTCTGCAAATACTTCGACTACTCTACTATAACAGTCTAGTTGTAGCTGTCGCTACTTCGCTAGCGAATTGTCATAGTTGTCAGTTCGTAACAAGTGCCTTCAACTCTTTCCTAAGCTTAGTCTAAGTTTTTGGGCAACGGTTAAGGTCTTGACTAACTTATAAAACTTTTTAGAAGTATAAACTAATTCGACAATCCAACTTATTCCTATTAGACTAAGGGATGCTATACATGATTTTAAAATGATAAAAGGATACAGGTATTGCTATAGTGCATATACATAAGGGTTATCATTAAGTACTCATCTTTTAGTTATTAATCATTTACTAAACCATTTATGTTTTTAACTAACAAAATAATGGTGAGGTTGAAGTAATTCAAATAATTCATAATGGCACGAAAGGATACGACTATGATAGAAAGAGTTAAGCACGAGATAAGAAATAGATATAGAAGAGGAGATGAGCCACCCCAAGGGGCGAGATGGTGATAGGAAGAGAATACTACTACTGCTACGCGTGTTATCCATTAGCTTCGTGGATATGCCATCTAGTTAGGATATCAACATATCCTCATAACTGCTAAACTACCTTATATATAATTCTACGGCTACTATGCACCTAAGATCTCGTATCACAATGGGGTCACGAGTATGAAATGACACATATAAATAAGGTCGTACCTGTATCTACGACTTCCTGTGCCTGCGCTCCTTATTTGTCATCATGAGTGCTTGGCCTATGGGGTATATCTAGTACTATCCGTGTATCAAACTTATACTAAGCACGAACGTTCGTCTTTCCGAAATAGGGGAAGACGAAAAACAATAATAAAGAGTTCAAGTATGAGGTGATAGAATACAAGTACGTGATTCAAAGGGATTATAGAATTCGAAAGGGAGTTGCCAAGACAGTTGTGGATTGAAATCTTATTTTGGTAAATTCCTATATGCATGTTCATATCAGAACAGTTATGTACCTGACATGATATGCTCTGACCAGTCTAGAGGACAAGTATATTCGTCTAACAAGTTGAGTCAACTATATCTCAATCCACGTAAAGTAGTGATACGAAGAGCGCACCAACCGCAGCACTAAGGTTGATCAGACCATAATATACTGATTCTGATTTAGATAATGTAATAGTGTGGGTCCCCAATAATATATGTGTCATGAACAAGCTCAATAAAAGAATAAGCTTACAAAACTAGGCTATAATAGCAGCATAAGTCAAGGTAGTACCAAAAAAAGTATAAGTACGCTTGATTATGATGGAGGAAGGTACAAAATAATTTAAGTTTACTAAGAAGATCGCTGTTGTGCCTCTACAGTTTCTATAATAACTCCTTGTCATGGTCTCTAGTCGACCAAATGGGTGTATGGGCCTCTAAGTTCTAGGGTCTGGATAAAAACTATCTTTTTATGCAAATCTATAATTGGTGTCATTCAATTATACTTCGTTAATGAGTCAACAGGACTATGTGTTACTAGGTGATGAGACATACTATCCAACTTACAAGAATTTAACTAATAGTATTATTAAACAATAGAGCGTATATACTTGGTATAAGGCACCTTCCTAACCCCTATTAAGCACGAAAGAAAAGATAAGATTGACGTTGTGAAAGGATCAAGCAAGATTCAATGCAAGCAATCAAATGAGAATGCTAAATAAAATCAAGGACGATGATTAAATAAGTGGATGAGATCCTATATTCTAATCCTATGCGCAGGCTTGCTCGGTACAGTAACGTAACCGAGACAATATGCTCTCGACATGCATGGGCCACCACAAAAATATGTCACGTCCCAGTCCCAAAATACGTAGGACTAGGAACGCGTAAGCATGCCAGCCATTTGTATATGGCAACTCCAATATATGGATACCATGATACACACATACGTTGTAATATGAATATAAACTCGCATGTGGTATATATATAGTCATACGTTACAGAAATACTAATCTCATCCATACAACAAGTCATAGAAAAGAAATAACTAAACTAGAATAATGAGTCTGAATAATTCAAAATAATAGTCGGGTGGAGACAAATCCACTACCAATGACTATATCAATACTAAAATAAGGGAGAAGGGTAAATCTCCAATATAAAATAAGATAATGATATAAAGGAATCAGCGAAGCGATCCATCGTTAGTGATAATCAAGGATGCTCAGAAGGTAAGACCTCCTCGAAAGAGATAAGTAGTAAGTTCTGATCCGTGCTCCTGCGAATAGTCATGAACATCTACACCGAGAAAGGGACCAGGTCCTCAGAGGGACGTAATAAGATACATAGAAGCATGCCAATTTGAATACAGTAAACATGCATAATAGGTAGAAAATATGTAAGTACGTTGTACAAGACAATCTATATGAATGCATAATGAGGACAACTTTTCGACGTATGGGCATGGATAGGCTACTCTATCTAATCTCACAACTCACACACACGTCAGGAACATCATCAGCCGACATACCGCGGGGGTAGCGACCATCGGACACGACTACCATAGTGCGTGCTAGTTACTATGGTTTACCGGAGTGGTTATAGCTCATACACCTACTGATTGTCCTCCCCTCCCATGATACTATGTGTCAAGTGTGTGTCAACATATATATATATATATCTCATATACTTATGACTGAAAGAAAATACACATGTAATGAATATACAGAAATATAATAAGCATGCAAAGTACTGTAAGCAATTTGGCAATGTATCTTGCCTGGTAAGAAAGCTGCAAAGTGTAACGTCCAAGAGTCAAGCACACAGGATCAGAAACTACGGCCTCAGAATGAACGTCTCCGGATGCTGAAATAAACATCACCAACGTTCCCAGAATAAGCAAGATAGCTAGAAAATACTACCCTTTTGTCCAATTTAGACACAGGGGCAAAACAATAATTTTGGGTCAAAGCGGGGTCCACCTGTGGCCCACTTTGCACCGAAAAGCGTGCTAGGGATAAAGGTCTCTAAAAGGGACAAATTATAGGTCAAAATAATTTTAAACGTCAATACGAACTCAACAGTATGTCCAATTTTGGATTCCGGTGAGCCAAACACAAATTCGCCCAAAAAGTCAACCGTGGGGCCCACAAATAGGCGACTTGGTCAACTGTCTCAGAATTGCATGAAACTTGGGTCACTGGACCAGCATGATACCAAGAATCTAATGGCGCAAGTTTTGTCGCGTTCTAACGAGCGTACACTAAATGGTGCAGTATTTTACAAAAGTCACGATACGGGGACTTTTTACGGATACGGGTTGATTCCGACGCGCACATGGGTCCGAATCAGTTTTCGTGAAAGCCCACACGTCTGGACATACCATACGCATCTTTTGGTGCAATTGGTACGCGATGGGGCGGTCCCGTTTGGTGGGGTGCGCTCTGTATCGCAAATTTTAGAAGTTGGAAAAACAGATTTTTCTGAATTTTTAACTTAGTTTAATTCAGCATGCAACATGAAATAAAATAATGTAATTGACAGGAAATAATCAAGGTTATATGTTCTTCACATAGCAAAAGGAATTTCTAAGTTTGGATCTCTGTGGTGGAAGATACGAGTCTTTAAACATGGGTGGTTGCAATAGTTTTTCTGAAATTAAATGACGTGGTTTTTTCTCGACTTGGCGTTGATTTTTACCTAGGGTTTAGCGCTGAACGATGGAAACTAACTTACGGGTTTTAGAGAGGGATAGGTGGTGAACATACCGGTGAAGACGGGGTCAAATTTGGTCGAGCGATGGCGCGAAAAACGAGGCCTGAACAGGGCTAAGTTGATGTTTAGTTTTTGTTGTCGCGGCGCGGAGTTGACGGACGCACGATGGCTTTGCGGTGAACGACGGCGGCGGCGGTGGTGTCGAGGCTGGCGGCGACGATCGCAGGGTTTGGGAGATGAAGATTTAGGGTTAGGGTTTAGGGTTTGTAATGAGTATATATATATGTGAAGGGAGAGGCGGTGGAATGAACGCGCGCTGCTGGGTTTAGGTTGCTGCCACTGCTGCTGTTTTTGATTTCCTTCGCGGGTGTGGGTAGCGGGTAGGGTAGAACTAGCGGGTTGCAGGTAGGGTTTAAGGTTTGGGTTATATTTTTTTAATTCTTTTTCTTTTATTCTTTTTCCTTCATTCTTTTTCTTTTCTATTCTTTTCTAATTTCTAATTTCTATTTTCATTTCTTTTCTTTTCTATTATTCTTATTATTACTAATAATACTATAAATATCATTATTATTATTAACATTATTATTATTAACACTAACATTATTATTATTATTACCATATTTAATAACTATATTTGATTTACGTATATATTTAAGGTATAAAAAAACATTTGTACCCAATTAAAATCTTAAAAATCTAACACTCTCCCACAAGGATCCCAAAAATAGTTTGTACAAAATTTCTAAATGAATATTTATCTAGGTATTTAAATCACTACGTATATATTATCTAAATAACTATGAAATAATATAAATAATTAAATAACTAATTAATTAATTAATATCTAAAAATATGGGATTTTATACATCATGTGGTAGTGATCCCATAAGCCTCTATGCGGTAAAATATTTCTATTATAACCGACAGAGATCCTCAACATCCGGCATATGCCACATGTCAAGTTGATCAGGTCATGTACGTAAAAAATATAAATGGCCTAGATTACATAGGCACTTGCCAAGATCTCAGCAAACAGCCAATTCTAACAAATACCATGTGGCAGTTGAACCGCGACATGCACATACAGGTTGCAACTGTATTCTGTTGAGAATGTCATATGGCAGCCCAAAAACTGTGCACATAGATTAAAAACAGTAATTTTTTAGCAGACGTGCGCGCATAGCCATTAAGTAAAAATGCCTATAAATAGCATAGACCTGTACGTTCACACGAAAAAAAAGAGAAAAGGGATCCCAATTGCTGTCCTTCTTGCCAGTGAGCTAGAGACCTTGCAATTCCCTTTCGTCGTTCGATCGTCAACCGAGTAAAGGAGTCGGCTGCAGTACTCGATCTCCATCGTCACACTTTTTCATATCTCAATACTTTTACTTAGAATTATTAGTGTTAGGATTCTTGTGTACTTTTTTGTTGTAACTTGCTTAATACAAAAGTTAGCAAAACTTTTATATTTTTGGCAATGGCAACATTGGGTCGCCAAGGAAGTATCCCTGGACTGGGAGCTGCATAGATAGTCCCTGGACTGGTATAGTGATGCAAGCGATAGCTCAAGGAAGAGTAAGATAGTAGAGATATGCCATATGTTTCTTTTTAGAGTCTATACCATATATTTGTATAGAGTCTATACGTTACACATTTACATGGTCGTTGGATAACTTGTGCATAAGGGTATTATTCCTCAAACGATCATCGGGACACTGGGATCAATTCAGCCTAGGAGCAGCAAGCAGAGCTGTGCTAGCTGAATTACTAGCATTTGGTGATTCAGGAACTTCAGCCTAGCTAGCTGAAAGGATCGCCGTCTAACCGAACTACGGTCCAGGATGGCTTATGGTGCTAGTGACCATTATATAGGCTATTTGGCATGCTAACATAAATATACATGCATGTCTATTAGAAATGTGTGGGAGTAAATAAGTATACTACATACTTATATTTTGATAGCTAACAATTTCCTTCTACAGAAACACGCTCGTGATGCTTCAGTATAACTCTGTTGATTCATTACATATTGATATCGTTGTTGTATCTGACAGGAAATGAGGGATGGTAAGTAATGGTAAGATGAACCCAATTACTTTATTGCGTGACACTTATATACATGTGACACAAGTATGCTTATTTCTACTATTCCATGTAACTGATCCTAATGCAAGATTAGAAATATCACCTAAATTATTGTCCACTCATATAAAGAATGTGTTGGTTCTGTTGAGTAGGCGAGAAGTCCCGCACCAGTGCATTAATATGTATTGATACATTTACCAGTTTTCCTAGGTCTTCTGGAACTTTACGAGCATATCGCTTATAAGATATGTAGAGGATTTAGAAACTGTTCAATAAGACATATACAACTAATAAGGATTTTAGTGTTTAATAGGTTAATGAACTCTCTAGAAAACCAATCTAAACCCCTAGGGTCCCTCAGCAATATTAGAGACCGGGACTAGATGCGGGTTAATAGAACTTTTATTTCTTGAATTAATTTCGTGTCATCGGTATACAGACAATATACCAATAATACACCATCGATATACTGACAAATACCATCCTAAGTTAGTTGTTGATTCCGCTTTACCTATTGGGTATATGTCTGGTAGTGGATGATGTGATAGATTGGGGACATGGATTCTTGACCTGACCCTCATCTGGCCTTGGGGTTGATCAAGAGACCAACCTCTCTCTTTTTCTCTTCTTCATTCTTTCTCTTTTACTTACTCCCTGTCTTAGAAGTCTTCCTTCTTGATCCTACCATGGGGTTATACCGAGGAGTACAAGAAGCTTGGTTTGTGGTTGCTCAACCTAACCTAGGAGGTGGATAAGGGATTAAGTAAGCTTGCATTGGATTTGGATCTTTATATAAGCAAGCCAAGTATACCTTGCTTGAAATAGAAGCTTGCCTCACATGATTTTTTTTAGTTTGATCCAAATATAGTATTCAATATTTCCACTATTTTGGGAGTATACACATACATTAGTCTCTCTAGTCATGCTAGAAACACTTAGTGTAAATCATATGAAGATGTTATTTCTAGGTTTTATATAGAAATCTAGATTTCTTGGATAATTAGACCCAACTCCACATACTCACCTAATTTGGGAAAGTAATAGATTACCCATCTCGGGGTTTTAAATTCTTGCATGTTGGAATTTTGTAAAAGTTATTTTGGTTAGAAAATGATAATTTTATAGGCGTGTCAAAGTTAACAGCAGTGCATTTTGGCCCTTATTAAAAGCGACGATATACTGATAGTATACCGACGATATACTTCCAAGGGAGAATCCATCCCAATTGTAGCATAAAGTTGGGTTGTTTGTGCTTTATTTTTTATTAATTTTGGTTGTGTTTCTTATCGATTTTAAGCTTATCAATATATACTCTTGGTTGGTTTTTATTATCAATTAGTTTTATAACAGATGGTTTATGGCTTATGCTAGTATATTTTATTCTTTAACGTAATTATAAAATCAGATTAAGATCTTCGTATCTTCGATCAGAGTCGAGTGCGACCCACTACATGTTTATGCACAATTGAGTATGACATGTAACTAGACACAACCCGTGCATATCTTACTTGTATGACTTGATTTTGATATTTATGCACTTGTTCTATTTTGATCGTATCGTCCCATTATCTCGTTGTAGTCTCGTGACGAGTTGCTAATTACTTGTTGCCATACACATTACATGCTGGTTTACTAGTTGATAACCACCTACATAATATGCTCATACAATGCTGCAACTAATGCAACCCCATATGACCACTAGTATACATTATTGATTTGGTCATACATGATGTACATAACTTGAACAAGGATGTTTGTCATCTCCTACTCATGGCCAATATCTATCTCCTTTGACACAATATATCTAGGATTGTCTCTTCGAGTGGATCCATGACTCAAGATACAAAACATAACGTTTATGTAAAGTTTAACTAGTATAATTAACCTAGATCATTGGGAGGGGAGGATTTCAAGTATCTTACGACCTCATTGGCTAGGATTTTGGACATGATGCCCTTCGTCAAGGCTCATGATTTCTGACCTGTTTACTTGATTTGTTCTGAGGAATTAGTGTGTGTGGAGGCATACGACACTAGCATAAATATGGAGATGTGGATACTACCTTAGGGATGTTCCACGAACTTACATGTCATCCTAGTGGTTTGATTTCGCATGGTGAGACACCCTTCGATCCTTATTTTTATTTATTGATGGATGCTAGATAGTATTGGTGGTTATTAGTATCTGAGTACTCAAGAATCCTCGTAGCATTAGTAATTAGGATGACCTAGGTATCTATATATAGCAAGCTGTAGGTAATATTTAGATGTGACTTTCTTTTTACATGTTTGTTCCTGTGTGCTCTTTTACTTCATGCCTTTTTTATTAAAAAATTTACTTTCACTCTTTATTTTGAGGATGTGTTTTGGTATTGTATTATCCCCTAGAACTAGTTTATTATAATTACATACTTATTTCTTGTCACACTCTCGAGATAGTGCGTTGTAGAGCATGATTCTCGAGTTCTCTGTAGTTATCTACTTTACGCTAGGTCTTCGATTAATGTCATGGATGTTGGGTAGTATTATTGTTCTAGAGACGGTCCTCTTTCCCTTTTCTTTGTTTGGTAGAGTCGGGTTTCTTCTCTAGAGACAAACTATATCCACTCTGGCCACCCTTTGGAACTTTATGTTGTTTCCTTCATATGGAGTTTCTCTGCTTGCTTTGTTTTATTTTACTTCCCTTTCTAGCTTCTCTTACGATAATTTCTATCTGGGGTTGGCCTACTTGTTTTGCATCTCTAGATCTCACAGTTGTTCTAGAGGATCTACCAAAACTTTTATAGGTTGCCATACTTGGGGGATTGTGACACAAGAGTGTGAGTGGGTTATCTTATCTTCTCCCACTTGTACATATTATATTTATATGGCATTTAGCCTGTGGTAAGTATTAGCCCTAGTTTTCGGAAGCATTTGACCTCCGCCTGAGGATGGTGTGATTGTATATTCTATACCAAGGCTAGTTGTATAATCATTTATATTATTTTATTTTTTACTAGCTTTATATTTTTATATGGTAGTTTCATCATTATCATGTTTGTTGTAGCATTGGAGATGCCACACTACTCACCATATATTATATTATTCGTGTTAATTTCTTGCTCATGTGGGTTAAGATATAAGACTTGTCTAACCCTAGGATAATGCCAGTGGCTTGATATATTGGTCCCCTTACTTGTATTCAAACTATAATGATTGTTATATCTGGTACTGGAGTACTACGCATGCGTAGTAGGACAACGTCCTCCCCCATTCTTTAGTATTCTTTTTCTAAAGCATGGCAAGGTTTTTAAGATGGCCCATGTATGTTTATATTTCAGAGTTATTGGGAGGGTACTGAGTATAGAAATATCAATCTGAATTATTCTCCTTTGAAATCCTTATTACATATCACCATCCTCCGCTTCCTTAAAGTTGTTAAGCAACATAGTATCCTCATTATTTCCTCATATATTATTAACATATTATGTCCTTATCTATAGAGGGTACTGTACTTTCCCAGAGTAGAGGCATAGAAAGTGCAACTAAGAGGGTTGCAATCGGTAGATCAGATACTTGAAGCGCATTAACCAGAGATGCTACAACATGAAGGAAAGAGTTATCTTGGGTAGAAGATGACATATACTCCAAATTCAGAATACGTTAATTAGTTGAGGCAGTAGACAAAGGCATTATAATTATAGAGGCAAAGCCAGAGACTCATTAGATTGGAGGTTGGCAACCAAAAAGGTAGGGTCCATCGTAGTAATAAGTGTCAAATAATTATATATTAGAGCATTATAGTTGGTTGAATAACAGCTATATGGAGCAAAATTCATTATCCCAATACAATCTCTAGTTCCAATTTTGTCATATACCTAGAACAATTTGATACACATGAACAAATCAAAGTCACCAGAGATAATATGGATGCACAACCATAACTGAATATTTACCATTAGTAGAGCTCCAACCTAAAGATTTTGGAGAAAATTATGACCTACTTGCTCATCGCTCATGACAAATTCTTGAAGGCAGTTAGAGGTCAGAAGAACATGACTAGAAGTCCAAGAAACCAGGGGTCGTAGAATTAATCATGAAGTACAAGGGATTTTCTTAGTAGCCTATAACACAAGCATCAGTTCACCATCAGCTATAGTGTTGTTCAGGGATTTAGTCATGAGCCATCCATCCAATGATTCCATGAGCACTTCCAACAAAAGTATAAGTACATCAACAACAGTTAAATCAATAGTACTCACAATCAAAAAGATAGTTTTAGTATCAAATAAAGTATAGAGAATCATACCAGGGGAAAAAGATTGAAGGACCGATAACCAAATAGGGAAACTAGCAAAGTAATAATTAGTAACCATAGGCCATAAATGTTTTTCCAAAACAAGAAAAATAAACTACCTTTTTCCATTATTAACACCCAGTACTAGGACATCCAATCACTGAATTTTTAAAGAGGCAACACTGACAATAATTCAACCAAGATGCTAGCTAAAGCGTCCAATCTAGAGGAGAAATAGTCCAAGTCTCCCCAACCAAAGCATAGTGCAACAGAGAAAAAACTAGAGAAGCTAAAGTATGACAACCAATAGTCATTGAGAGAAAATATGAAGTAAGTTATAACTTTTCACCAGGTCCTTTATTAAGTACAACATGGTCAGGCAGGAGAAATAAGAACGACATAGGAATCATAAGGCCAATAGGACAGGAAACTATTCAGCAAGTTCATTACCATACCATAACCAGTATAAATACCGAAGCATCAGCAGCAAGGACCACAACGACGGAGTTGTAAAAAGAAAACAAAATATATTTAACGAGTGTAAAAGGTCATTGCTAAGAGTAAATCAGTCATATTAACATAAATAAATATATGTAAACTATATATGCATGTAACAATGGAAAGTAAGAATAATACAATACTATATAGAAATCAATCTAATAAAGAGCAAAAGGATGTACATATGTATCGAATGGAGAGATGATATGAACTAATCATCAATATAACATGAACAAAGACCTATGAGAAAAAGTAGTAAAAGTAAACTAGCTATGTGTCACTCAGTCTATTTTAGGAAATACTACTCAATACGTTGACAGGGGTAGGGATCGATATAACAAATTTATATGTGAGTGCATGCCAATGTGCGACACTTAAAGGTATACTAAGAATGGAATACCAATCTCACAAAAATACGAGATCGCGACACTTATTTGTCCATATGTCTCATAATTCCTCCCTTCTCATAACTCTCTATATAATATTAGTAACACTATACGGTAACACTAATGACCATACGACAATATAATCATGATACTCACTCATGTGTATAATAAGAAAAATATACATAATATATCCATGATGATTAAAAAGGTGCAAATGTTATAGCTAGCATATATTACACAACTATACAAATTTGTAACTAGATGCATTAGGTAGGACTACTTGCCTATTCCTCCAAACATATAGTGATTGGTAGTTGACTAGCTAAAACAAAGAAACCCTTCTATATATCCCACCTAATCATTATACAAGAGTAGGAAAACATAACAACGAAAATACATCACAAAGAAATAATATAATAGGTTAGTTACATCGTTTAATGAATAAGTTACATGTTTAGGCTTAGATTAATTACTCTACAAGTTACCTAGTTGCTTAATGAATAAGTTCAAACTACCGTAAGTAGATTATATAGGTATTAGGTATCCTAACTACAATGTTTAAAATTCATAGGCTTGATGGTTTGGGTTTCAAAGTCATTGACATGCAAATCGAGGCACAAAAGTAATTTACTGTCCCAAAATTCAATTTTCCATGGTCATATTTGTGTATTTCATCTTTGTGTATGAGATGGAATCAACCATATTAAAAAAAAATTCATGGTTGTAAAACCCTATTTAAAAAAAAAATTGTATTTATTATTTTTATTAATTAATAATTTAATTAATGTAAATTTGTGCTAAATAGGAGAAATATATTTTTTAATCATTTTTATTTTAGGTGTTCGGGCACTTAGAGGATTTATGGGACCATCAGAAATTTTTCGGAATTTATTCCATGTAGGAGACCCCTTGAGCAGTTGCTAGCCTAACGGTATGCATTATTCTAATCTATAAATTTTCTTATGAGTATATATATATATACATACAAATATATATATGTATATATATTTATAAAGAAAAAGAAAAAGGAAAGAAAAGAAATTAATAATATAATAATAACTATACTAATAATAATACAACTAATAACTTTACTAGGAAACTTGCTAGCATTCCAACTAGCAAACTTGCTAGTATTCCAACTAGCAAACCAACCATTCCCACAAAGCCACAACAAACCATTACAACTATTCACTATTATATATATATAATAGTTATATATATATTTAATAACTACTAATAATCACCACAACTTGCTAGCATTCCAACTAGCAAACTTGCTAGTATTCCAACTAGCAACGTTTGCAACCTAGCAAAATCCATTCCACATGCTACAGCCGACCCCCTCCCCTTTTATTCCCACAGCACAGACCCCCCTTGCCCATTACCCGCGAACCCACTTTCATCTCTTTCCTATTCCTAGTTCATATATATACATATATATATATATATTTTAACTCATCTAAAACCCTAACCTAAAATCTCCAGACCCCCTCTTCTCATCTAGAGCTGCCACCGCAGCCAGAGAATTCCGTCAGGCCGTCCAAACCATCCCGACGACCCCGACCTCGCGCACTGCAGATTTCCACACGAGGTACCTTCGCTCTGGAGTTGTTTCCCGTCGACTCGCTCAACCAAACGTCATTCCGTCTTCACCGGTATGCTCACCCCTTAACCCTCTTCCATATTTGTATAATAGTAGACCTCGAACAATGTGTACCCATAGGCGAAAACAGCGTCCAAGTTGGCGCGAGCAGACCAAATTCTGGGATCGCAGAAAACTGCGGTGACCACCCATATTGTCGAGTTCGTATCTCCCACCACAGAGATCCGAATTCGGTGATTCTTTTTGATATGTGTAGAACACTTGACCTAGTTTATTTTTCTATTAAATAACCCTAGATTATTAGCTTCTGTGGACAGAATTAAATTTGTCACAAAACTCCGCGAACCTACTTTTTCCAGAATTCTAAAAGTTGGGAAACGGAGCGTGCCCCGCCAAACGGGACCGCCCCGCCATATACCAAGTGTACCGAACGGTGCACACAGCATAACCGGACACGTAAAAATTTATGGGAACTGATTCGGACGCATGTGCGCACCGAAATCAGGCCGTATCCGAGGACACATCCCGTGTCGCAAATTTTGTGGAACTCGCATATATTTTGTGCACGCTTGTCAGATTACGACGAAACTTGAGCCACTGGACTCGTGGTAACGCGTTGGTCCTGTGACCCAATTTTCACGCAATTCTGAGACGGTTGACCAAATCGCCAATTAGCGGGCCCCACAATTGACTTTTTGGACAAAATTGTGTTCGGCCCATCGGAATCTACATTTGGACATACCGTTGGGTTCGTATTGACATTTAGAGTTGTTTGACCTATAATGTCCCATTTAGAGACTGTTACCTTGGTACGCTTTTCGGTGCAAAGTGGGCCACCCGTGGACCCTACTCTTACTCGAAATTACCGTTTTGCCCCTGTGTCCAAATTGGATGAAAGGGAAGTGCTTTTTAGCTATGTTGCTTATTCTGGAAATGTTGGTAATATTTATTTCAGCATCCGGAGACATTATTCTGCGGCCATAGCTTTTGATCCTGTGCGTTTGACTTCTGGACAGTACACCTTGCAGCTTTCTTACCAGGCAAGATACCTTGCCAAATTGCTTACAGTATTTTGCATGCTTAGTATATTTCTTTATATTTATTTTATTTCTGTTTATTTATTGCAAGTGTAGTTTCTTTCAGTCATATTATATATTAGATATGTTGACACACACATGGCACCTAGTATCATGAGAGGACAATCATTAGGCGTATGGGCTTTTAACCACTCTGGTAACACCGTATTCACTAGCACGCACTATGGTGGGTCGTGTCCAATGGTCGCTACCCGAGAGGTATGTCGATTGATGGAGTCCGAGGGTCGCTACCCCAGAGGTATGTCGGCTGATGATGTCCACTGACGAGCGTGAGGTTGTGAGGATTAGATCGAGTAGCCTACCCATGCCCATACTTCAAAAAGTTTTCCTTATTTGCATTCATATAGATTGTCTTGTATAGCGTACTTATCTATTTTCAAATAATATGCATGTTTACTGTATTCAAATTGGCTCGTATTTTCTGTATCTTATTACGTCCCTCTGAGGACCTGGTCCTCTGCCAGGTGTATCTGCTCTTGAGTATTTGCAGGAGTACGGGCCTGGACCTGACGCGTTACTTTCTGCCGAGGAGGTCTTACCTTCTGAGCATCTTTGAGTACATCTAGTGATGGATTCTTTTAGCTGATATACTTCTGTCTTCATATTATTTTATATTGGAGATTTTATACTCCTCTCTCATTTTAGTTTTGGATATAGTCTTTTGTAGTGGATTTGTCTCCACCCGACTATTATTTCAGATATTTCAGACTCCTTATTCTAGTTAGTATTTCCTTTCTATGACTTGTTGTGTGGATGAGATTAGCATATCTGTGACTTGTGACATTATATATACCACATGTGAGTTTATATTCATATTACAGCGTACGTATGGGTTATGGTTTCCATATATTGGAGTCGCCATATCCATGCGGCTGGCATGCTTACGTGTTCTAGTCCTACGTATTATTGGGACTGGGGCATGACATATTTTTGTGGTGGCCCATGCAGGTCGAGTTAGCTGTTTCGGTTACGTCACTGTACCGAGCGGCCCTGCACCTAGGATTAGAATTTTAGATCTCATCCACACTTGACTATAACTTACCTTCCTTCCAACATGTCCTACTTAAGTTCTTGCATCCTACTTGATTCATGTACTCTTCTTAATCCTTCGTCCATCTCTTGCAGAGAGATGAATTTGCATAACGGGCATGCCGCCACCGGGGACAACACGTCTCCGGGGGACGACGACCAATCACCAGGAGTGACCTCAACGACTCCTCTTCTTCCCGGACCGGATGGACTGACTATCAATCCAACTCCATCAACCCCTTCCACGATACCTAATGGGACTTTTCCAGCTCCACTAGCACCGTAAGATGGCCAAGCACAGCTGTTCCAATTCTTTCAGATGATAATCTAGGAACAGAGGCAGCAAACAGCAGAGCAGAGGCTAGAATTTCTGGCAGCGCTTGAGAGAATGGCTGCACTAGCCCCTGCACCAACCCAGGCACTAGTTTCAGTACCACAAGCTCGGGTTGGTTCAGTCAAGGACTTTGTGCAGATGGGCCCAAAGCCATATAAGGGCAATAAGAGTCCAGAGGAGACCACGAACTGGATTGCCAATACCAAGAAGTTGTTAGAGGCATCATAACTACCTACTGAACTATGGATGATAGGCGTGAGGACTCTGTTAGAAGGCAACGCGCATCACTGGTGGGAATCAATGGAGCGCCAGTTGGGTACACGTCAGACTTGGGAACAATTCTTGGAATGCTTTGAGAGAAAGTACTTCCCGGATACTGTAAGGGATGCATTGTACGATCAGTTCCTCCATCTAGAGCAAGGGGACAAGACGGTTGATGAGTATGACGCAGAATTTAGCCGTCTCAATAAGTATGGCATAGTCCTAATACCTAATGACTTAGAGAAGGCTAAGAGGTTTTACCGTGGGCTGACTCGGGAGCTCCAGCACTATACTAGCTCACAGTCCCGGATCTCTTATGCCGAGTTATTGACAGAGGCCAGGATCCAAGAGGCCATCAGCAAGGGAAACAGAATTCAACAGAGAAGTCACCAAGGACCAGTAAGGACACAACAAGGAGGACCCATTAGACACCCTTTGACACGCCAGCAACCAGATAGTGCTGCACCATATCCAACCAAAGAGCTCCGTACTTGTCACTATTGTGGAAGGACAGGTCATATTCTAAGAGACTGTCATCGTCGATTGGGACTGTGCATGGTATGTGGATCAAGTCACCATCAAGCTCGAGAATGTCCTTAGCAGAACCCAGGGTCTATAACATTAAAATCAAGAACACCGTATATACCCTCAAGTATAGAAGATCAAAGGGACCCACCACTGCTTCTACAGTCTGCACAAATGGAGGGGACTAGACCCCAGTTGATCAATCAAGGACAAGGTCAAGCATTCATTATGACAAGTATGGGAGAGCAGACACAGAAAGCCGTAGATACAGGTACGACCTTTTAGTTATAATTGACTTTGCATACTCATAACCCCATTGTGACACAAGATCTTAGATGTACAAATAGATATAGAATTATATATATGGTAGTCTAGCAGTTATAAGGATATATTTCTATTTTACCCAGGTAGCATACACGCGATGCTAATGGATGACGTAAGTAGCAGTATTAGTATTCTTCCCCTATCCTTATCTCGCCCTCTTGGGTGACTCATCTCCTCCTTCTATACTCATTCCTTATCTCGTGCGTAACTCTTCCTATCATAGTCGTATCTTTCGTGCCATTATGAATTGTTTGATATCAACCTCACCCCTATTTTGTTAGTTATACATAAATGTGTTAGTAATGCTTGATAACTAAGGATGAGTTCTTAATATGTATATGCACTATAGCAATATATGTATTCTTTATTAGTTTAACCCTTAAGTAGCTCCATGTAGCCTAGTAGAAATTGTTAGATTATTTGAGATAGATCCTACCCCTAATAGTTAGTCGAGACCTTAAGTGTCTCCCTAAAAATTTAGACTATGCCTAGGAAAGAGTTGAAGGTACTTGTTACGAACTGATGACTATGACAAATCACCGACGAGGTAGCGACAGTTGCCGCCAGACGATTTTGGTAGAGTAGTCGAATTACTTACAGCCATACTGGCCAGGTGGCGTGGCAGTATTAGACTATGATACTTGACGGTTATGGAAAAAATTCATAGTTATGAGATTCCAGACAGGTATCCCAAGACTCTCAACCCAATAAATATAATTGCCTTACAATCTAGACAATAGCTTTAAAGAATGTGACTACTAGTAGAATTTTTGTAAGTTGGGTAGTGTAGACGAGTTAGGGGATGAAAGGATAGTGTATGGACAATAGATGATGAAATGTTAGAATGGCAGACCATGAGTTTAGGAGTCCTGCTAGACACCAATGTAGTGTAATAGCTATAGTGATCACTATGAATATGGGTTAGTGTCAATTTCTAGGACGAAATTTTTGTAAGTTGGGTAGAATGTAAAACCCCTATTTAAAAAAAATTGTATTTATTATTTTTATTAATTAATAATTTAATTAATGTAATTTTGTGCTAAATAGGAGAAATAGATTTTTAATAATTTTTATTTTAGGTGTTCGGGCACTTAGAGGATTTATGGGACCATCAGAAATTTTTTGAAATTTATTCCAAGTAGGAGACCCCTTGAGCAGTTGCTAGCCTAACGGTGTGCATTAATGTAATCTATAAATTTTCTTATTAGTATATATATATATATATATATATATATATATATATATATATATATATATATATATATATATATATACAAATATATATATGTATATATATTTAAAAATAAAAAGAAAAAGAAAAGAAAAGAAAAGAAATTAATAATATAATAATAACTATACTAATAATAATACAACTAATAACTTTACTAGCAAACTTGCTAGCATTCCAACTAGCAAACTTGCTAGTATTCCAACTAGCAAACCAACCATTCCCACAAAGCCACATCAAACCATTACAACTATTCACTATTATATATATATAATAGTTATATATATATTTAATAACTACTAATAATCACCACAACTTTCTAGCATTCCAACTAGCAAACTTGCTAGTATTCCAACTAGCAACGTTTGCAACCTAGCAAAATCCATTCCACATGCTACAGCCGAACCCCCCCCCTTTTGTTCCCACAGCACAGACCCCCCTTGCCCATTACCCGCGAACCCACTTTCATCTCTTTCCTATTCCTATTTCATATATATATATATATATATATATATATATATATATATATATATATATATATATATATATATATATATATTTTAACTTATCTAAAACCCTAACCTAAAATCTCCAGACCGCCTCTTCTCATCTAGAGCCGCCACCGCAGCCAGAGAATCCCGTCAGGCCGTCTAAACCATCCCGACGACCCCGACCTCGCGCACTGCAGATTCCCACACGAGGTACCTTCGCTCCGGAGTTGTTTTCCGTCGACTCGCTCAACTAAACGTCGTTCCGTCTTCACCGGTTTGCTCACCCCTTAAATCTCTTCCATATTTGTATAATAGCAGACCTCGAACAACGTGTACCCATAGGCAAAAATAGCGTCCAAACTGGCATGAGCAGACCGGATTCTGGGATCGCAGAAAACTGCGGTGATCACCCATATTGCCGAGTTCGTATCTCCAACCACAGAGATCCGAATTCGGTGATTCTTTTTTATATATGTAGAACACTTGACCTAGTTTATTTTCTGTTAAATAACCCTAGATTATTAGCTTCTGTGGACAGAATTAAATTCGTCACAAAACTCCGCGAACCCACTTTTTCCAGAATTCTAAAAGTTGTAAAACGGAGTGTGCCCCGCCAAAGGGGACCGCCCCGCTGTGTACCAAGTGTACCGAACGGTGCACACAGCGTAACCGGACACGTAAAAATTCGTGGGAATTGATTCGGACGCATGTGCGTGCCGGAATCAGGCCGTATCCGCGGACACACCCCGTATCGTAAATTTTGTGGATCTCGTGCGTATTTTGTGCACCAATTTGTGGAACCCCGTAACAAGATACGAAACTTGTGGCACTGGACTCGTGGTAACGCGCTGGTCCTGTGACCCAATTTTCACGCAATTCTGAGACGGTTGACCAAATTGCCAATTGGCGGGCACCACAGTTGACTTTTTGGACAAAATTGTGTTCGGCCCATCGGAATCCACATTTGGATATACCGTTGGGTTCGTATTGACATTTAGAGTTGTTTGACCTATAACGTCCCATTTAGAGACTGTTACCCTTGGCACGCTTTTCGGTGCAAAGTGGGCCACCCGTGGACCCCACTTTTACCCAAAATTACCGTTTTGTCCCTGTGTCCAAATTGGACGAAAGGGAAGTGCTTTTTAGATATTTTGCTTATTCTGGGAACGTTGGTGATGTTTATTTCAGTATCCGGAGATATTGTTCTACGGCCATAGCTTTTGATCCTGTACGTTTGACTTCTGGACAGTAAACCTTGCAGCTTTCTTACCAGGCAAGATACCTTGCCAAATTGCTTACAGTATTTTGCATGCTTAGTATATTTCTTTATATTTATTTCATTTTTGTTTATTTATTGTATGTGTAGTTTCTTTCAGTCATATTATATATTAGATATGTTGACACACACATGGCACCTAGTATCATGAGAGGACAATCATTAGGCGTATGAGCTTTTAACCACTCTGGTAACACCGTAGTCACTAGCACGCACTATGGTGGGTCGTGTCCGATGGTCGCTACCCGAGAGGTATGTCGATTGATGGAGTCCGAGGGTCGCTACCCCAGAGGTATGTCGGTTGATGATGTCCACTGATGAGCGTGAGGTTGTGAGGATTAGATCGAGTAGCCTACCCATGCCCATACGTCAAAAAGTTATCCTCATTTGCATTCATATAGATTGTCTTGTATAGCGTACTTATCTATTTTCAAATAATATGCATGTTTACTGTATTCAAATTGGCTCATATTTTCTGTATCTTGTTACGTCCCTCTGAGGACCTGGTCCTCTGCCAGGTGTATCTGCTCTTGAGTATTTGCAGGAGTACGGGCCTGGACCTGACGCGTTACTTTCTGCCGAGGAGGTCTTACCTTCTGAGCATCTTTGATTACATCTAGCGATGGATTCTTTTAGCTGATACACTTCTGTCTTCATATTATTTTATATTGGAGATTTTATACTCCTCTCTCATTTTAGTTTTGGATATAGTCTTTGGTAGTGGATTTGTCTCCACCCGACTATTATTTCGGATATTTCAGACTCCTTTTTCTAGTTAGTATTTCCTTTCTATGACTTGTTGTGTGGATAAGATTAGCATATTTGTGACTTGTGACATTATATATACCATATGTGAGTTTATATTCATATTACAGCGTACGTATGGGTTATGGTTTCCATATATTGGAGTCGCCATATCCATGTGGCTGGCATGCTTACGTGTTCTAGTCTTACGTATTATTGGGACTGGGGCGTGACAATGGTTGAAAGGTATCTTCGTTTTACATAATTTTGACAAAATTAATTTTATATTAAAAAACTATGTTCCTGTTTGTTAATAAATAACCAATAATAAAATATAATTTTGAAAATTTTATATCATAAACTATCTGTTAGATTCTGGGAAAAATTTACGGAGGTCGATTTGGAGTTCAGGGTTTTTATTTTGAATATAAACAATTTAAACTAATGTCTGAAACATTGTAGTTTGTAGTTATGGTAATAGTTTAGCCCATTCTTTTGCCACTACAGGGATTTAAATCGCAAGGAGAATTTATTCATTGGTGTCAATTAGGTAGTATGTTGACTTTTGTTGCTCTCCATGGTGCTTTTAGATAGGTTTGATAATATATCAATTTGAACTTCCTTGATCATTTAGACTGTGAGCTTATAATGCAATCACTATCTCTTGTCCAGTTGCTAATTTTATTTTGATTTTCTTGGTTTATCCACTAGGTCAATCTTGTTGGTTCTTTACCCATGTTTTTTGCTAGTAGCTAGATTTTGATTCATTCTCTTCTTTCAAGGGTTCTATAATTGGATGTTAAACCAATTTTATAATGAGAATTGCTTAAGTATTAGGTGTTTTCTGATATACACTCTTTTTGTGCTATCGTAAAACTAGTTTTTCGAAGATAGTGATGGTGCAAATATATTTCATGCTTGTAACCCAACTCAAGCAGAAAAAACTTACTCAATGGCATTTCTAAACTTTTTTGGTCCCAAATCTTTGGGGTTGCTTTTTCCAATAAATATTGGCTAAATTCCTTTATGTTTTCTATACCAGTAACCGCTTTATGGATGAGTGCTTTTGGGGTAATCTGTAAAACCCCTAACCCTGAAAACGTATTATCATGAGCCAATTAGAGAGAATAGATTTTATTAGATTTTATTTTGAGATATTTGAGCACTTAGAGGATTTATGGAGCCATTATAAATTTTCCCAAAATTATTTCATGAAGGAGATCCTTTGGGCAGTTGCTAGCTTACCCGTATGCACCAATGTAATTTTTAGATATATATATATATATATATATATATATATATATATATAATTCATTAGAATAGATTTCCCCATTGGATCAAACCCAAAACCCAAACCCGCAACCCGTTAACCACCTCCCCCCCCCCCCGCGTAAAGAAAGAAAGGAAATATCAGCAGCAGCTCATCACCATGCGTATACTTCTGCGCGTGTAAACAGCAGCAGCAAAAGTAACAAAACCACCGCCTATCTTTTCTCCCCCGCGTAAACTCTTCCTTTCACCCCCCTGCGTATACTTCTCCGCGCGTAAAACCCAAACCCCAACCCATTAGGTGATAAAAATATCAGCAGTAGAAGCAAAACCCAATTTTTACTTTGCTTTGCTTTCCCACGCGTGTAAGCTTCTCATTCCAGCGCTCCTTAGCACTAATATTTCTAAACACCCCTCAACCGAAACCAAAACCATTGAAAAGAAAGAAACAGCAGCGGCAATAGTTTTAGTTGTCTTAAACACTAAGTTTCCCACCGCCTATTATTCTCTATATATATCCATGCAATACACCCCAGAACCCTAAACCTCACTTCTTCAACTTAATACTGTTGTGGACGCTTGCACTATACGGATCTCTTACTCGGCAAGTATACCTTACCAAATTCTACTGTTTAAATTATAAATTGTTGTATATATTCCTGTTGCAAAATACATATAACTGTGTGCGCCTGAGATTGCCTCGGGTGCAGTCGACAAATATGTCGATATTTAGGGTATCTGACTTAGACATTAGCAGACCCACCTGCAGATGCGAGGGTATTCTAATATCCTCCTAGACCCTGACACTGGTACACGCATCATAATTGCAACTCATGTTGGGATGCGGGTTCGGTTACTCAACTAGCTACCGATACGTGTGACACACATCACGGTTTAGCGTGTAAACAAGATTATCTAGAAAATTATGACTTGGCATATAGTTATGTGGTATGCACGTCGTGTATTCGACTTGTATATCCGCATTAGGCGGGGAAGACGACTAGTAGGCATATGGGACACCCAGCTGCTTTATTACAGATACCGCACTCTTCGGAGTGATACAGACGTATATATACTTGCAGATACCACGTCCCTTAGAGTGTTGGACGTGATATATATACAGATACCTCATTCTTCGGAATGATGGACGTTGCAGATACCACACTCTAGAGGACGTTAGACGTTATGCCTACGCCTACCCATACGTACCAAGGTTGTCTTCACACTTGCATACACTTAGATGGTTAGCTCACCCTTTATTTATTCAGTATTATATATGGCATGCTTTTATGTATCTTATTATGTCCCACTGAGGACCTGGTTCCCTTCCAGATTTAGATGAGGCGTACTATCCTACGGTGTACGAACCTGGGCAGGAGACGAGGTACGCATCCGAGGAGGAGCTAGAAGTGCTGCCATCAGAGTCCCCCTGATCTTGATAGACTCACTATCTAGAGCTGGAGCCTCCTTATCTAGATAGACGATGCTCCAGTCATGCTATATTTCAGCACTCTTACTTTGGGACTTTTTGTAGTGGGTTTGTTCCCACCAGACATATCTGGATTGTACTATGACATTTCAGACTCATCACTTATATACCAGTACTTATTCAGTATTCCTTGATATATTGGGGATGAGATATAGATTGTGTATGACCTGTTGTAACAATATATTACCACTGGTGAATTGGATATTCATGAACAGCGTACGTGTGTATATGTTTTCCACATATTGGAGTTTGTATACATACGGCTGGGCGTGTTACGTATTCCTAGTCCTACGTATTTTGGGACTGGGCGTGACATAATCGCTCTGGCTTTGACCTATGTGCCTATGTCTTTGTTTCCCAAGAAATTCACATAGCAAAAGATCCTAGGTTTGAGACATTCTAAACCAAAAATATTCTCTTAAACAAAGATATCCGTGCATGGATGGTGGCTCAGTATTAACCTAATAAAAATCTAATATTTTATGAGGTGGTTGTGTCTAGTAGAAACACACTTAATGGAACTTTAGCTGTAGTTGGTCGTGACGAAGAAACCAAGGGTTTTGCTTAGTTGGACAGGAATGCCAGACATCAGTTTATTCGATGACTACTTGACACTCATGTGGCTCATGGTGGATTAATCGTATTCTGGGATAGGACAATGAACCTCTTTTACGTGGTTCATTTCGTACCAAACAAACCTATGTATGAACAATGATTTATTTTAATTCTACACCTAGATACTATAGTTGGGTGGTAGGTCTCGGAGGGGGAGTTATAGATACATTTCCATACATTATACTAGAATACTTTACTTAATATCCTCTGTAGTCTTACGCTTGGGCGGTATTTATCGTGCACTTCTAGGAGCTGAGACTCTTAAAGAATCATTTCAATTCTGGAAAGATAAAAATAAAATGACTATTATTTTGGTTATTTACTTTTTTTTTTTTTGGTACATATGCTTTACTTCTATACTTAAGGCTATTTATTTTTGGGTAATATATAATACATAGGTCCTAGGGCTCGAGATGTAAGAGCTTAATAACTTGACCCTTAGCCCAAGTTTTATATATGTTTATTACTAAAATCCCCTTTTACAGGAGAAGGATGGATTGTTAGTGTGGAAGATTTAGAAGATATAATCGGAAGACATGTATTATTAGATTCCAATTGTATACTTGGTAAAATTTGACACATCTGAACTGAACCCTTTCTATGTTCTCATATGCATTTTTATAGTCAACAGAGGCTTACTTGTCTTATTGTTTATCTGCTTTATATATCTTTGGTTTCATTAATAATTGTTTCATATGGTTCAAAAATATTGTCTATCCCAGTGAGTTTTATAAACCCACCGAACCGTAATCTTCTTAAGTCAAGTTTTACTTTTCGAATTAGAGACCAATGTCTTGGGGCTAACATGGGATCAACCAAAGGGCCTACTAATTAAGTTAAATATTTAATGTGTTACCCTACTAGTGTGGTTATTTTTGTAGGAGAAACTGTGCATTTTTGGGTCTTCGAGACCCAATGGTGATAACATCTAAGGGGTCCCAAAAGTTTGGACTTGGGTAGGGTAAAAAATACATACAACCTTAGCAAGAAAGTCGTTCGACAAAATATATATCTCACGCTACTTTAAGTTCTTTAAATTTTGTGAGTAGCATTACTATTGAGATCAATATAGTAAATTATGTCTCTCCTAGAAGTTGGTTAGCTACCATTTGTGAACTTTATGTAACCTGAACCAGAGTTGGCCCACGAGTTACGATATTAGACTGGCCCATATGCCTTAAAAATATTTTTCTATGTAAGACCAGAAATAATACCAATTATCTACACCTCATGATTCCACTTTTTACCCGATATGGGGCTAAATTATCAACTCCATTGACACCACCTTTAATCACCCAACCAAAAATAAGATATAATCTAATAATCTCCAACTTAGCTCATTTCCCATAGCCGAGTAGCCAAGCACCTCTGCTACTTTTGCTCGATCCTGCCAACTGAGCACCTAGGAGATCAAATATATTATCATCTCTATCTATTCGACCATAGAACCAAACTGACACATTCATCCACACCACAATTGTGTGCCAACCATAACGTCTTACTCCACCATGGGCATGTCAGAACCATATTTGAGGCTAATTCATATAATTACCTCCAACATTAGGTTTGATCCGCCCACTTACGAATATCTGACACCCAGACCACCTTATAGAGGATGCTCCTAACTCCACCTTAAGAAGAGAACCTGTATAATCCGATTATATATATGAGCGTTTAGTACAATCTATCTTGAAATAATTAGATCCACCCAAACCAGTCCCGTAATAATGGGCTCTGACACCACTTGCTTAGGAATACAGTATAAACCGAACCGAAGTTGGCCTATAAGGTATGATATTGGACGGGTCCATATGCCTTAAAAGAGAATTTCTATTCAAGACCAAAACTAATCCCAATTATCTAGACCTCATGATCCCACTTTCTATTGATGTAGGACTAAATTATTAACTCTATTGTCAACACCTTTGAGCGCTCAACCGGAAAAAAGATACAATCCAACAGTTACCTCTAATTTTGTTGTAGAATACTCCAAAAGCTTGCCATTTGTTGGCTGGTTAGGGGGGATAGAAATTATCTACAAAAATGATTTTAAGATTTGTGCCAAAATACTTTCTATTTTTCTTAATATATCTTATTCATCGAATGAGCTTCAGAATATTTAGAAAGATTTTACTTGAATATTGTGTTAATAGTACAATGAACATGACTTTTAAGCATCTATATATTCTCTCCTTACCGTCATCATGGAAACACTATATTCTATTTTCTTTAGCTCATTGCTAAAAAAGGTTTTTCACTAACTTATCTCTCTAACCCTACCCTTAATTTTAATGTCTTTTCCTACTAATATTTTATGTTTACAGATTTCCAATAAGCAAACTTGTCTTTCTCCTCTAATTACAACAAAAGGATCCAATGGACAACAACCAGCCAGAGGTTAATATTGCAGGACTTGATATTCCTGAGGAAGACAAACAGGAAATAGAGAGCCTTTTTCGGAGTTATGAAGAGTTGGGTAATGTTGAAGACGATGTTAACGTTGAAGACGACGTTAATGTTGAAGATGAAGTTAATGTTGAAGATGACGTTGAAAATAAACAAGACAATAATGAGGAGGAGAGTTCAACCACCAAAGATACTGAGAAGGAAGCAAGCAACCCTCCACCAAAGAATTAAAAATGAGTATTTTGTAGTTCTTGTGATTTTTAGATCACTTAGCAAGAGTATATTTTCTATTATTTCCATAATATTATGAAACTTCATTCCATTTAAACTATTTTGTAATGCATACCTTAGTTTACATTAATTCAGTGAAATATAATATGAGGAGGTCTTTAATAGTTAAATAAGGTTATAATTATTGTGGTTTTTAGGACAACTCACACAAATTCCACACTAAAAACTTACAAGATGATATAACACATCATATAAAATTCTTCAGTTTTATGATTGAATAATAGATCGAAGTTCATGATTGATAATTCTTTTGTTAATCTATATTTTTTTATGCCATAGGACATTATTTTCTACGAAACATAGGAGGGCATTGAAGGGGAAAAGAGTTCAAAATTTTTAAACCCGAGTTTGAGGATTCTATTTTAAAGATTTTTGTCTCCAAACTTGTTACGTAATATAATGAATATAAACATCCATTTATAAATTAAAGATCTTCAATTTTTTGTAAATGTACTTGGCCATCGTATCATAAACTAAGTATAACATTAGCATAATATTCAAAGTGGGTTTAAAAGAAGAAACAAATATTGTGAACTACTAACTTTCTTTGTGAATCAGATACTACATACTAAGTATTTCATGAGTAATCATTATCAATACTGAATATTTTACATATATTAGAATACATTGTTGTTGTAGAGTCTATTACTGAGGTAGAATTTTGGACTTCTACCTTGAAGAAGTTTGTTGCAGTAGAGTGAAATATATCATCCCAATAGATCCTGAAGTCATAAACCATATTGAGTTGATTTACTTTTTTGACGATGTATTATTTATAAAAATATAAGCATTGCATGCCTTGTACAACTTCACATTAAATGCTAGGTAGCATCATAAAGCATGATAAATATTTCTTCTATTGGAGGCATCAAAATTGTCTGTTAAGAGAATTAGAGTTTGGTGTAAAAAAAACATACTATTTTTTCTTATCTCGTATTCATCGAATGAGTTTGAAAGTTTGTAACAAGTTTTTCCTTGAACATTGTATTAATGGTATAACAAACATGATTTTTAAGCATTTATATATTCCCTACTTTTTGACAACTTATTAATATTATATTTTACTTATTTTATCTTATTTTGTAAAGATGTTTGTCACAACCTTAGCTCTCGTACCCAACCCTAGGATCTAAATCGCTTTCCCTAATATAATTTTATGACTACAAATTGGAGATAAGTTTGATTGTCTCCAACCTCCAAATATAATGAAAGGATTTAATGAATAACAAACAATACACATATACGTGAATTTTGAAGTACTACACATTCCTGATATATATAAAAAATATTGAGACCCTTTTCCAGCATAACTCTCCAACAAATAATTGAAAGATTACATGGATTTAGTTTGCATATAACCTGTGTTGACTTGGAAACTAAACATGATCATCATAAGGAAGGGAATTTTGTTACCGTAGATAGCAAGAAAAAATTAAGCACAACTCTCCACCAAATAATTAAAATTGAGTTTTTGTTACAGTAGATAGCAAGAAACATAATTTTCTATTGTTTCCATAATTATTATGCAATTTCATGACATTCAAATAAGATTTAATGGATTAATTCACTACCAAACTAACTGACAATAGCGACGTCTTTTAACATCAATAATGTCTAAATAAACTTTGCTAAAATGTTTAGCGACATTTTTGTCCTGTCGCATTTTAGCTAGTCCTTGAATCAAAAATGGGCGCTAAACGTCGCACCAGTGACGTATTTAGTGGCATATGCAATGTCGCTAGCTTTTCCATGGTTAGACGTTAGGCGACAACTTAAAGCCAATACCGATAATTTAGCAACTTTATCTATGGCATGTAGAGTAGTCGATATACTCCCAGATTTAGCGACGTGATTATGACACTGCTACGTGGCTAAACTTCCCAAATTTAGCGACATTTAGCAACGTACTGATAATTGTATCAACGTTCGAATACATGTCAGCGATATATTTCTTGTGTCGCTGAACGTCACTAAAAGTCACTAATTTCCAAAATAAATAAATAATGCAGTATCTCTTAAAAGTTCTCTAATACAATAATGACTATCTGATACAATAATTTTAGTATACAAAATATTTGATACAAAGACTATTAAAAAAAAGTTTGATCGAGATTTTCATTGATACAACCTTTTTTGGAAAATGGTACATTGATACAACATTTAAATATAATATTTTTTCAAATAGATGCTTCTGCCTTCACCAAAAAGTTGGTGTATAGTTGCATTCCTCCTTCGCCAAATACCTATGACTCCGTCTGCCTATGCCATGGAGTCAGTGGCATAGATGCTTTTACCTTCGCAAAAGAATTGGCGTTTAGATGCATTCATCTTCCCATTTTTAATATATTTCTAATTTGCATTCAGTTCCCCAATTACATATAAAGAATATTTTCATGAACAAGGCAAAAAAGAGTATAACTTTAGTCACTTCGTACAACAAGATATGCCATGTTGAATTCTACAAAAAATTAAAGGCATATAATAGGAGTAGGGTGATGGACGAAAGAACAAAATGTGGATACCTTAAAAGACTATGATTTATTAGTCTTTTGCTATCGTGGTAACATGGTATTCACATTCAAGGACTTTAACAAAATGACATGTTACAAAAAAGATATATCCTTATGGTTTTATACGAATTATGTTTTAATTAACACTTGTATGAGAACTATATGGATATGTCTTCTCACAACATAGCATTTGGTTAAGGACCTTGAACAGTGAATACCATGGTTGCCATGGTAATGAAGAGAGTAATAAATCATAGTCTATTAAGAATGTACATTTAGCTCTTACGTCCATCACTTTACTTCTCTTTATGTGCCATCTCTTTCTATATAAAAGTTAACACATCATATCTTCCCGTTTGGAGCCACTAAAGTTAAAGTCTTTTATGCAACTTATCCATTAAAATATTAATGCAAGTTCTTGGGGACTGAATGCAAATAAATTAGAAATTATATTAAAAGAGATGTGTGTGAGAGGTATAGAGAGGAAGAGAGATTAAAGCTCGATAGTACAGGTTTGCAAACAAAAGCAAGTGCGTTAAGTTGCCATACAAATTACACTGTAACAAAATTAAATAAAAAAAATTAACAAATTAAGTAAAGGCTCAGAATAGAACACAAATTCATTCCTTTCTTGTTTACACTATATAGGACACTTCTACTTCTGCTAATGTATAGTATCAAAAGTTTTCATCATTGTAAGTGTAAAGAACTAGAAGCCGTTAATATAAATCTAAGAAAAGTAATCAGTTGCATAATAGAAAAGAGTGCATGGTCGTCACACCATCATTGCCAAGTTTGGGGAGAGTGAAATCAATAAGGTCAATGCCAAATCCAAAAAAAAAGAGCTAATTTTAACTTTGCATGGTCATTGACAAGTCCAAACTGCCAATTTTAACCTCACCTGGTTATTGACAAGTCCAGACTGCTAATTTTAGCCTCACTTGGTCCTTGACAAGTCCAAAATACTAACCTAAAATGGACACAAATGTCTAATTTCCCATGCATAAGAAAACATTAAAAAGAACACACCAATTAAGTTTCTTCTTTTGGACAATTTCATAAATAATTGATGTGTAGTTTAGCAACACAAAAGTCTCCTTATGATGTATGCACAAATGTCTGACTTCCTAAGATTTAAATTATTGCCATTTTAGCTTTTATTGCACTAGATAATTTTTTAAATAATTTCTTCATATACTGATAATAGCCCGGGATTCAAAACAATGGTTGATATCATTGGCAACAAGAAAAAATTTTGAGACCTAATTTTAGCTTTTGATTATTGTAAAGACTTGGACATTCCAAATATTATCTACATCCTCTAATTTTATTTATCTGATGTCCCATATATAGAGTCTAATTTTTTTTTTAAAATAATAGCCTAGAGATATTCGTTCTAAACATGATCTCGTTATGTGAATACATACATTATAAAAGAAATTAAGGTTTATATAGAATATTCACATTCACATTAATTATCTTGATCCAACTAGCTAGTTAGAAGATTGGTGCAACAGAAGTTTATTTTGAAACAAAACAAGTAAAAACCTAAAAACCTATTAAAGATCAAACTAACCATAATTCTAAATATTATTATTGATGATTAAACTACCATCTCGATACAACTGGAGAGTTTAAATAGGAAGCCTGAGAATTTTAAACCAAATAGAAATAGGAAAATGAATTCAAAATAGACTCCAATAAGAGACTAATACTAATAAAGAATAAATAAACTAAAAATGAATCATAATAGGACTCTGCTAAGAATCGTGTACTGCATCAATCTCCTCCGCTTAAAAAAAACCTCGAGTTTGGAGAGTCCCAAGAGAACTCATCTGGCAGGTGGTACTTGAATATGTCAGCAACGTCGAAGGTGTTGGAGATATTCATGTGAACTGGAAGGCCAACTTTGTAATCATTATCGCCAATCTTTTCAAGGATGAGGTAAGGACCCATCTTCTTGTCCTTAAGCTTGATGTACGTTCCTACGGGAAACCTGTGCTTGCGCAAGTACACCATTACCATATCTCCTTATTCAAAAAAAAATTTCGCGTCTGTGCTTGTCTGCTGCTACCTTATAACGAGCACTGGCATTCTCAAGATTCTGCTTTACCTCATTGTGGATTCGCTGGATACATTATGCAAACTCCTCAACATCAATACTAACATCGGTTGTGGGTGGCAGACAAATCAAATCCAGCGTATGCTTTGGAGCGCTAGTGTAAACAACTTCGAACGGCCATCTTCTTGGTAGAACGATGAGGAACACTGTTGAAAAAAAAATTGATCTGAGGAAGAGCGACATCTCATTGTTTCAGTTTGTCATCGGTCACTGCTCGAATCGTCTTGCCTAGGGAACGGTTAGCGACTTCAGTTTTGTCACTACCACATTTTCTAGGAAAAGATATTTTGATCTTTTCATAATTAATTAAATATTGTGCATGTTAAATAATTATTTGTTGTATTATTTAATTATTGTTAGATGTTAGTTTATTGTTTTGGACTTGTGTTAGTGTACCTAACTAGTTTAGTTAGACTCATGGCCAACATTTATTATTAGTTAAAATTGAGCCCATTTAGAAGCCCATTCATTAGGTGGATGATTAGTTTAATTAAACCATTAGACTAGAACCTTCCCTCATTGGAAATTTCTTCATGAGAGGCCCCAAGGGGTATAATGGACATTACATAGTAACTTGAGGAAGGGACATGGGGGTTCGGCCATATTAAGGGGGGGGGAGTATCTCTCTCCACTTTTTATTTCAAATCTCGATCTAGAATTTTCCTCAACCAAATTCCTTCATTCCTACATCAATTCTCTACCAAATTTTATTCTAATTCCTTCCCAAATCACCATTGGAGACTAGTAGAGCAAGGATCAAGAAGGAGGAAGTAAGAATCTATAAAGAGAAGCAAGGATCTAAAAGTTGAAGGACAATTTTATCCAATTTGGAGGTTGCATTGGGAATCAATCTCCCAATAGGTACAATTCAGTTTTTCCCCTTTAATTAGGTTCTAAATATGAGATCTAGCCATGAGAAACTACCACATATGTATATGCTACCCATAGGAATTGGAATTAGGTTCATAGGAGACCTATAGAGAAAATTATGGCGCTTTTTGTGTCAATTTTGGGAGAATTCCGAAATTGACACTTGTTGCGTTGTCAATTGGTCCTATTGATCAAATTGGCATGTGTTTGTTTGTTTGTTTGTGGTTAGTGTCGTATCCACAATTGGATACGTGTAGGTCGTATCCCACCAATTTGGTGATACGTGTTGATTTGAGGGTTTTTCCTCCGACACAGGACTGTGTAACGCCCCGCTCCGCGCCGGCGTTATGTATCAAGGTGAGTGGGCAGAACTTCGTTCTCTGATTCTTGCACGCCTTAATAATAACCTGAGTTTTTGCTTGCAATGTTTTCTTAAGAGAATGATAGAACCTGCCTTGCATGTTAATGAACGAACTCACCTAGCTTGTCTTTGAAATGATAAGTCTGCTAAACGAGAATCCTGAATGCTTGCTTAGAGTGCATGAACATGTTCACTATCGTCTATGCTTCGAGAGAACCATACTGTGCCTGAACGTGTTCAAGTGATAAGTCGGATTGCCCTGCAACAACGAGTGTATTCTGATGGTTCCTCTCGTCTGCATACTAGAGTTTATTTGATAGTGTTCCATGCATTCGCACGCGGTCGGACAATGGCTTTTGGTGGAAAGCTGAACTGCATGCGTTCAAGCCACCATGGGTCACAGCTGCCATTAGCATCAGAGAAATGAGTCATTGGTATACTGGACTAACCGCTACCGATCCTGAGTTACTCGGGGACCGCCCTGCATATAGCTAAGTCATTGTGTTGGCTTAGATAGTGACTGCCCCTAAGAATGTGCATCGTGTGTCTAGCTTTGCATCAGACCCTCGAGTCGCACGAGACACGCTGCGCACACCCTGAAACATGAACGGTTTGCTTGCTTGCATATTCAATATGAAACTCTGTTTCCAAACATGTTTCTAAACAAGTAAATCGACTCTGCTAGAACTGCATGAAACGAACCTAGGTAAAACTAGAAAGATTACTAGTAATGTAATGTTTTATAACATGATTACTTAGTGCCTGTTTGAGTGAATGCTTGTTTCTGTTCAGTTGATTTATCTCACCAGTACTTGTATAAAGTGCTGACCCACCAACAGTTTACTTGTTCGCAGGTACTGGATCGTCCGAGGGAGCGATAGGCGTGCCACAGTCCCGAAGACCCGGAATCCTGGTTTCGATTGTTGCCCCGAGAATGCTATCGTATAAGGGGGCATAATGTATGGAACGAACGTGTGCCTTTGCTAAAGGAAACCCAAGTTGCCTCGATTGTCCCGAACACTCAGTTGGCTAATGCATTGCATTGCAACAAGTCCCTTTCCGCTGCTTACTCGATTGATGCGATGATAGCCAACTATCAACTTAAACGATTGGCCTTGCACGGGCGCAACCCCAGGCCCGTGCGGCATCACGTCCCCCGAAAGCTCGAACGGGCCATTCGCTTGGCTCCCTTCCTCCCTCGCACCCGCGGGACGGGCGCGGTGATTCACGTCCGGCGCGCCGAGGCACGAAGATTCATGCCCGGTTCGTTAATTCCCGGCCGCACGGGGCGGGACAGGGCGGAGCGGTGGGCCCGGGCGGGACCGGGGCGTGACAGAATGGTATCAGAGCGGAATCGATTCTCTGGCCCAAACCGTTGCTATGACTCTGAGATATTATCGATATGGTTTGCAAAGAGCGTTCCATACAATAAGTCCATAGATATTCTCAAAGTGCAAAATATTTTCTGAACTTGAATTGCTTGATTGTTTCGATTGAGTACGACGAGGGACGGCACTATCGCTACTCGGGATATCGAGAAGTTTATCCTTGAAGTTTCGAGGACGAAACTTTTTGTTGGTTGGTAAGTATGTAACGCCCCGCTCCGCGCCGGTGTTATGTATCAAGGTGAGTGGGCAGAACTTCGTTCTCTGATTCTTGCACGCCTTAATAATAACCTGAGTTTTTGCTTGCAATGTTTTCTTAAGAGAATGATAGAACCTGCCTTGCATGTTAATGAACGAACTCACCTAGCTTGTCTTTGAAATGATAAGTCTGCTAAACGAGAATCCTGAATGCTTGCTTAGAGTGCATGAACATGTTCACTATCGTCTATGCTTCGAGAGAACCATACTGTGCCTAAACGTGTTCAAGTGATAAGTCGGATTGCCCCGCAACAACGAGTGTATTCTGATGGTTCCTCTCGTCTGCATACTAGATTTTATTTGATAGTGTTCCATGCATTCGCACGCGGTCGGACAATGGCTTTTGGTGGAAAGCTGAACTGCATGCGTTCAAGCCACCATGGGTCACAGCTGCCATTAGCATCAGAGAAATGAGTCATTGGTATGCTGGACTAACCGCTACCGATCCTGAGTTACTCGGGGACCGCCCTGCATATAGCTAAGTCATTGTATTGGCTTGGATAGTGACTGCCCCTAAGAATGTGCATCATGTGTCTAGCTTTGCATCAGACCCTCGAGTCGCACGAGGCACGCTGCGCACACCCTGAAACATGAACGGTTTGCTTGCTTGCATATTCAATATGAAACTCTATTTCCAAACATGTTTCTAAACAAGTAAATCGACTCTGCTAGAACTGCATGAAATGAACCTAGGTAAAACTAGAAAGATCACTAGTAATGTAATGTTTTATAACATGATTACTTAGTGTCTGTTTGAGTGAATGCTTGTTTCTATTCAGTTGATTTATCTCACCAGTACTTGTATAAAGTGCTGACCCACCAACAGTTTACTTGTTCGCAGGTACTGGATCGTCCGAGGGAGCGATAGGCGTGCCACAGTCCCGAAGACCCGGAATCCTGGTTTCGATTGTTGCCCCGAGAATGCTATCGTATAAGGGGGCATAATGTATGGAACGAACGTGTGCCTTTGCTAAAGGAAACCCAAGTTGCCTCGATTGTCCCGAACACTCAGTTGGCTAATGCATTACATTGCAACAAGTCCCTTTCCGCTGCTTACTCGATTGATGCGATGATAGCCAACTATCAACTTAAACGATTGGCCTTGCACGGGCGCAACCCCAGGCCCGTGCGGCATCACGTCCCCCGAAAGCTCGAACGGGCCATTCGCTTGGCTCCCTTCCTCCCTCGCACCCGCGAGACGGGCGCGGTGATTCGCGTCCGGCGTGCCGAGGCACGGTGATTCGTGCCCGGTTCGTTAATTCCCGGCCGCACGGGGCGGGGCGGGGCGGAGCGGTGGGCCCGGGCGGGACCGGGGCGTGACACTTTGTGCATGTAATATTTTGACACGGATACGTAAATATGTGTTTTACTCTTCGTATTGTTCATAAATAGTATATTAGACTTGCTCGTGTTCTTCGGGGTACATTTGATTGTGTGGTGGACTCGTATCGCAAGAGTATCATAGATCTAGTGTGATAAGGGTGCGATGCACTCCACGTGTTTGTTGCATTTCAATTCTAGATCCAATTTTCTTTATTCTTAGTTATTGGTAATATATGTAGTTATATGTATATGTATATAGATATCTATATATATGTATGTATATATGTATATAGATATATAAATACTATTAAATATATATATCTTGATTTCTTGACACAATGGTTACACGGATTGGTATATCCGGATCTCGTCATGAGATGCTATTCCTTGATATATGGTGTATCTTGTGCAAGCCTTGTTTCCTTGTTTCTTGTACATATACAGACACTGATTCTCGGGGAGACTTGCTACCTTCCTAGAGAATCTCGTGCCATAGCATACCATGGTTGGATCCACTATACCAGTCAGGGGTAAAGAGTATTTTAGTGTAGATATGTGATCATACCCTTCTTGTGCTTGTCTTATTTATTATGAGTGTTGGTCATACATCGCACGTATGACTAGCCAGGCCCTTATTTCTATGCAAGTTTCTTGTGCAAGTTCCCAAGCCGATCATATGTTAAAGCTAGTACTCACTCACCTATCATTAGTATTCTTGTTCAATGCTATATTATTAATTCTTGTATTTATTCCAGTATTTCCTTTATTGTATATCTCTTGTATCTATTGTTGCATCTTATATATTCATATCTATTTACTATTACATAGTTCATATCATTGATTAGAACTGCTGTTAGAGATGTACTCTACTCCTTTCCTGACTGGACATATATTTCCCAGATGACACTGAGGAGTGGTACCCTACATATTACGGGCCTCGGGATGTTGTGGGCTTAGAGTCAGAGATCCTGGCTTAGGAGAGACTTATCCTTACTGAGACAGATGACCTAGGACTTGTAGCTTCTTAGTCTTTCTCTTGTACTGGATTTGTCTCTAGTTTTTTATTTATTATTTCTTCAAACTCATTGATGTTATTCTTTTAGACTCATGAGTGTATTGTGACTATTTTATTCTTTTATTATATTTGTGCTCATTTTTATCTTAGATCTGTGATTGAGTATATTGTTATTGTTGGTGGCAAATTATATTGCTAGATATATTACCAAATAGCATTCTACCGCTGATTCTGCGGCGTAGGCTGGCATTGTTCCCTACTTGCATCCCTACACCGGGTGCGGGTTATGACAAGTTTGTCCATAGGTTTGAGGGTGGCTCGTACTACTAAAATTTAAGGAAGTATCAAACAATTTCTATAGTGTGTGCCAAAAATGGCTAAGAAACTTCATATCCCTATCACAAGTGATGGACCGAAGAATTCCATGAAGACAAACTTCTCGAAAGAACAAATGAGCCACATATGATGCATAAGAGGCTTTCTTACAAGGAATCATCTAAGAAAAATGATCAATCATGACAAAAATAGAATCATAACCTTGTTGGGTCCGAGAAAGGCCAAGAACAAAGTCCATCATTAGATCCTACCAAATTGTCTCGGGGATAGGTATCGACGTGTAGAGACCTATATTCCGAGCTTGCCCTTTGTTTTTCTGACATACTGGACAACGTTGAACAAACCGACCAACATCCCTATTTAGTTGAGGCCAATAAAATCCTTTTTTGACTAGGTTAATCGTCTTATCCCTGCCAACATGTCCACCCAATCCTCCAACATGTAACTCTTGAATCAAATATACACGTAAAGATGAGCAAGGGATACAGAGTCATGTGTCATAAAACAAAAACCCATTTTGAATAAGAAAATTGGTAACAAACTCGTTGTTGCGACATTTCTCCTATATACTACTAAAGTCTTCATCACCTTTATACGTCTCCTTTAGAGAATCAAACCCAACTATGGTAATAATCTTAGCTAATTGAGTGGCTCATCTGCTCAAGGCATCGACCACCCGGGTTAGTCTGCCCCGAACGATGCTTGATAACATAATTAAACTTTTGCAAGAAAGTTATCCATCGAGCATGCATCCGGTTTGTAGTCTTCTGGGAGTCGATATAGCGTAAGGCTTGATGATCAGTGAAAAGAACAAACTCTTGTTGAAACAAGTAATGTTCCCAGTGCTTCAAGGCGCGAAAGACAACATAAAACTCAATTTCGTAAGTAGTCCACTTGCGTTGAGGCTCGACAATTTTCTCCCTAAAATACTCTATTGGCCTACCCTCTTGTGACATGACCGCTCCAATGCCCATAATTGACGTGTCACAAGCTACTTCAAATACCTTCTCGAAGCTGGGAAGTGCTAGGACGGGAGCGGAGCACAATTTCTTTTTAATTTCCTTAAAACTTTTATCATGTAGCTTTCCCCATTGAAGCTTGTCTTTCTTCAAACAATCAGTAATGGGTGCCATGATAGCACTGAACCCGTTAATAAAGCATCAATAAAAGGTAGCTAATCCGTGGAAGCTTTGAACCTCTCGTACTGTATTCAGAACCGGCCATTCCCTGATTGCCTTTACCTTCGATTCATCAACCTGAATCCAATTCTTGCCTACTATGAAATCGAGAAAGAGGAGTTGTTGAAGGGTCAAGAAGTTGCACTTATTAATATTAAGGTACAATTTGCTAGTGTTTAACACCGTTAGAACTTCTCTGAGATGGGCAGGTGTTCTTCTGTGCTGCGGCTATAGATAAGGATATCGTCAAAGTGGCTACTACAAATTTCCTAATAAATGGGTGATGTGTCTAGCATCATTCGCATAAAAGTGCTAGGGGTGTTAAACAAGCCGAATGGCATCACCAGCCGCTCATAAAGGCCATCTTTGGTCTTGAAGTCTTTTTTCCACTCATCCCCAGGCCGAATGCGAATTTGATGTTAACCTCTACGTAAGTCAAGCTTGGTGAACCCTACTTCTCCCTCTAGGATGTCGAGCATATCGTTATGCCTTGGTATGGGAAACTGATACTTAACAGTAATCTTATTCATAACGCGACTATCCACACACATCCTCCAGGTGCCATCCTTCTTGGGAGTAAGTAAGGCTGGAATCGCACAAAGACTCATGCTATCCTAAATTAAACCCTTGTCAAGCAACTCGTTAACCTGTCTTTGCAATTCAGAATGTTCGGCCGGACTCATACGATAATGTGGCAAATTGGGTAAGCTAGCTCCAGGCTTAAAATCAATGTGATATTGTATGTTCTGCATGGGGGGTAATTGATTAGGCAATTCATTGGGAGTTAAATTAGAAAAATTAGCAAATACCTATTGAGCGAGTGGAGGAACCTCATTAGTAGCTTTTGACTGGCCTTTAAGCTCTAATGCCATTATAAGACCCTGTTATTTGGCCTCGACATAAAAAATTAAACCCATAACACTTGTTATACTGATTTGTCTTCCTTGATCTCGGGGTTGTTGTCAGGAGAGCTCGACTGCAGAATTGACACAATCTTCTTATTCAACCACCAAAATATGAAGGTGTTGTCACGACCTTTGTGGGTGGCATCGATGTCATAGTGCTACGGTCATCCTAAAAAATGTGACAAGCATCCATATCGAACAGTCACATAAAATCTCATCTTGATAATACTTTATGATTCATAAAGGTACTCTACAGACCTCAAGTACCTTGACTTCGAGTCATTTCTTGATCTACGCAATCTTGAAAGGCGTAGGGTGTGTTTCTGTTTTCAGATTGAGCGTCTTTAACAATGCTTTGGAAACCACATTCTCGCTACTGCCATTATCAATAATCACGTTGCATGCCTTATTTTGAATAGCACACCGAGTCCAAAATATCTTATGTCGTTGGGATTCGTCTTGTTTCCTCAGAGCTAGCAAGAGGCGTTGAATTATGTATGCAACTTCTTCTCCCTCGTCTCCCTCTTCAAATTTGGCCCCTTCATAAGCATCATCTTCACCAGCCTGTTCAACGTCACAACTGTCTTCGTCAACCAGGTTGATTGTCTGTCTGGGTTTAGTGCTTGTATTTGAGAGGTGTACGGGTTGGCCACATCAAAAATATTTCCCCAGGTTAGGTCATGCGTAAGGATTGTTATTAGTTTGCCTTGCCTGCTGATATCGGCTCTGTTGGAAAAGAAGCGCAAAAACTTTCCCCCAAACCAGAGAGTACCTGCGAGAGAACTGAGTAATACAATGCACAAATCAAACACCAAACCACAGAAAAATAATCCACGCAAACACAAAAAATTTTGACGTGAAAATTCCTTTTGGGAAAAACTACGGGACGATCGGAGTCTAACCTTGAAGAACCTTCACTAATGGAATAAAGAGAATACACCCTCTACAAGCTCCTCCCGATCACCACAACACTTAGGAATAGAAAATAGATCACACTATGAAGATAAAAGACAATGAGTGTAAACATCCAGATTTTTTAAAATTAAAATATAAATTTTTGGGATTTTTTTATGATTTTTAATTATTTAAAATAAATGTTCTTCAAAGGATAAATATTTTTAGGAATTAAATTAAATATTAAATGTTATAAAAATTATATTTTTGAGTGAAAAATAAATAATTAGATATAGTGTAATTTTCTGGAATTTATTGGGCTCAAAAACTATTTTTAAATAGCAAAAAATATAGTTTTAAAATAAACCAACCTGAACCGAACCAAACAAAATTAAAATGAACCCAACCCTAATGGGTCGGATCTAAACCCGACCCGACCCAAACCTGCCAACCTAACCCGTTAATCAAATTTTTAGAAATCGTAGAATCCCGACCTCTGCCCAGCTCGTCTTTTGTCGACCGTTTCTATTACGACCGCCGCGGCCGTTCGCCTCCCCGTCGTTCACCGGCCGACCGCTCGTCTCCCAGCCGCGACCCTCCGGTTCGACCTCCCCTCAACCGTCGGCCGACCTCCCCTATAAAACCCGATCGCCCCCACCGCCAATCATCACCATCACAACCACCAGCACCGCCACCTCTCTCCAGCCGACGACCTCCGGCAACCTCTCCGGCAGCGACCCCGACGATCAACGACCGACGACCACCCCAAAACAAATATAGCCACCCTCTTCCGCCGCCGCCGACGTGAACCGCCGTGCCGTCCCATTCACGTTAGCACCACGGCCGACCCCTGTTTCGGTGAGCTTTTCTTCTTACTCGATGTGTCGATTTTCGAACGGCCTGTTGTGACAGGTTCGCTGTTTAACCCTCTCGAACTCTGTGCAATTAGATTGGACTATCGTGTCCTGTATCGATCGTAAACCGCGATGCAAAAACAAGAAAAATATCCTAATTTTGGACTTCGAAAATTGTCCCGAACTCCCATGTTCATGGCCGTTTTAAGTCCAACCTGTTTAATAATTCCAAAATTCACTTCAACAGTAAATTAGACAATATAACCAAGTTTTAAACCCTATAATTATTTTATTTTATTGTGATGTAATTTGTGTTTTATTCGTGGGTGAAGTTGACCAAAATCTTTGTTTTTAAAACCTAAAATTTTCAAAACTGGGTACGTCTCGCAAAACGAGGCAATTTTGTCATGTACGAATTCCACCGAAAGGCGCGTATCGTCAATGCGGACGTGTTAGATTTCGTAAAAGTTGATTTGGATGTGCTTGCACACCGGAATCAACGTTTATCCGTCAAAATTATCCCGTATCGGGCCTATTTTGAAACTCGTTGTAACTTCGTGTATGATTATCGTTTCGCAACAAAATTTGCGCCATCGAATTCGTAGCATTATGCTGGTCCTGTGACCCAAGTTTGGTTTGATTCTGAGAACGTTGACGAAACCCCGTATCGTGGGCCCTACGGCTCCACTTGACGGGCGATTTTGTGACCGGCTCATCGGATTCTATCTCTGGATATTCTGTTGGGTTCGTACCATCGTTCTGGACATGTAGACACTAAGTTTGACAAATTTGGAGAACTTTGTCTCTGGCATATTTTTCGGTACGAAGTAGGCCACATGTGGACCCCGCTTTAACCATAAACTGTCAATTCTGCCCCTGTTTCCAAATTGGACTTATGGGTAGTCAATTCTAGCTATTTCTTGTCTTCTAAGAGTGATGGTAATATTTATTTAAGTATCCGGAGGCGTACCTTAAGATCTCGTTGTTACCGAAGCAAATAAAGGAATTCAAATCCCAGGCAAGTGTACCTTGCTAAACTTATAGTACTTGTTTCATATTATTTTCTTGATTTATTTCTGTGATGTATCTGCTCAACCTAGGACCGTGAGATGTTGCTTAACGTCCGAATAATATTTGGGTGTCGACGTCGTACGCAGAGTCGTGTAACGTCACTTAGAGAGTTGATATCACGATCCTCTATACTTTATGTGCTTGCTTTACCAAGTACGTCATACCATAGGACACATGACACTATTCATTAGACATAATCTTTCCTAAGTTATTCATGGTGATTCTTTATAGGTTACAGAATTTGTGACATAGATCTTATATCTGCATAGCTATCATTATGACTCGCTGCATTAGCTAGAGATAAAGATCTTGCGTGTTATGAACATGAGACATCGTGAACATGATGATTATATATATATATATTTATTATTACGGTGCCATAGCCTCTACATCAGAGCTAGGTCCACTACATGATATTACTGCTACAGGCTCCCCAACACAGAGCTTGTAGTGGTCTCAGCCTGAGTACTAGTGATGCTCTTATTTGCATATCACTTTGCTGGTTACACAGTTTGCACTATTGATACATATTATATACTGTATTTATTTTGGGTTGAGTTATTCTTGTACCTTGCTATGTCCCCTGAGGACCTGGATCTGGATTATGTCCCCAGGTATAGCAGAGAAGATCTACCCCGAGACATACGGGATAGGAGCAGACACTGGAGTAGTACCAGCATCAGAGGACGAGGTATTACCAGAGGATTTCTCCAGAGCAGACACTGGAGAAGATCTACCCCGAGACATATTATATTTCTATTTTTAATTTCTCTATTTCCTGTCTCATAGATTACTATATTAAACTCATATTCGGGTTGTTCCCCGAGACATTTTATTGATACTTATTGGTTTTCTCTTTGATTAGTTTGACATTTGAATTATATTTATCTTCTGTGGATGAGATTAGAATTAGACTGTGACATATATCGTAGACTATTATTTTACAGCTTAAGTACACTCTAACGGGTCCATTAAATTGGATTTGCCCATTGGAGTGTGCTGCTGGCCATTGCCACGTGGCTAGTCCATCGGTATTTTGGGACTGGGGCATGACAATGAGAAAGTACCCAAAATGATCTCCTCCTCCGAAACGGCCTCCAATCATTCTTTCTTTATCCCAAAGTTGCAATGGCACTCTTGCCTCATTTTCTTCTCTTTCTTGAGATAATATGTTATGTATTAGATTAGGAATTAAGGTTAGAAAAATCTATATACCCCCTAATCCAGTAGCTAATCCTAGACCGTAGGATACGATCCAACGGTGTATAAAAACCTCTAAAATTTTGTTCAGCCCGCCGATCGAACTTAGACCAACTTCGTGATTGAGGTTCTGGAACACCACACCGAGTTCAGCACGACTTTGATTTTGAGGTTCAGGAATACCACACCGAACTCGGATCGAGTTCGGACCGAGTTTGGCCCGAACTCTGTCTCCCCCTGTACAAAAGATTGCTCCTTCTTCCTCCCGAGTTTCTTTGACCTTTCGAATGGCTCTCGTCATTGCCCCGATCTTCTTTGACCATAGACGGCTCTCGTCGCACTCCTGGGTGTTCTCCACATAGGTTGGGAACCCCACCCACTCCAATAAATCTTTTTCTTCACAACTATGTAGAGGGGATCGTCATCCTGACGATCTATCTGCAGTACTCAAACTTTTCCCTTGGAAGAATCTTTGTGAACATATCTACTCCGTTGTCGTCTGTATGAACCTTCTCAAGTGTCGCTTCTTTCTTCTCAACAGAATCCCGTATCCAATGATACCGGATCTCAATGTGCTTGGACCGGCTATGAGATATCTAGTTCTTCACAAGGTGAATAGCACTCTGACTATTGCAAAGCAAAGGAAAATGCTCCTGCTTTAGACCAATTTTCTACAAAAACTTCTTCGTCCAAGCAACTCCTTGCAAGCCTCCGTCCTCGTAATGTACTCTGCCTCCGTCGTCGACAAGGCAACACACTTCTGCAAATATGACTGCCATAATACTTCTCCACTAAAAAACATTATCACATAACCCAAAATTGATCACCTTGTGTGTACATCTCCAGCCATATCAGATTCGGTATACCCAAACAGCTTTGGCTCATCACCACCAAATGAAAGTCTCCAATCGGCAGTGCCCTGAAGATATCATAGAATCTACTTGACCCCACTCCAATATACCCTTCTAGGATTGGAAGTATACCTGCTAACTGTGCCGACTGCGTGAGCAATGTCTGGCCTCATACATACCATAGCATATATAAGACTTCCCACGGCTGAGGCATATGAAACCCGCTCCATATCATTCTTTTCGTCCTTGGTAGATGGACACTGCTCCTAAGTGAACATAAAGTGAGCTACAAGGGGGTTACTCACTTTCTTTGACCCGTCCATCCCAAAACGCTGAACTACCCAGTGAATATACTTCTTTTGGGACAAGTGTAGCATCTTGGAATATCTCTCTCGGCTGATCTTCATCCCAAGAATAGTCTTAGCTGCGTCCAAATCCTTCATAGAGAAGGCTGCGCCCAGTTGGCACTTCAACTCTGCTATCCTGGTGGCATTCTGACCACCAACAAAATATCATCAACATAAAGCAACAAAATAATAAAATCATCCTCGGGGAAGTACCTTACAAAAATATAATAATCCGACGTCGTCCGTGCATAGCCATGCTCTCCTATAAATGACTCAAACTTCCTGTACCGTTGCCTCGGAGCCTGTTTCAGACCATACAAGCTCTTCCTCAACCGGCAGACCAAATATGACTTGCCCTTCTCACAGAATCCCTCTGGATGCTCTATGTACAACTTTTCCTTAAGATCACCGTAGAGGAATACCGTCTTCACGTCCATTTGCTCGACCTCCAAGTCGAAACTAGCACCACCCGAATAGATGACTGCTTGACGACTAGCGAAAAGATCTCATCATAATCTATGCCTTTTCGCTGACTGTAGCCTTTGACTACCAGCCTCCCTTTATATCGAGGACGAGTAGCATCATCTATCTGCTTCACTTTAAATACCTATCGATTCTTCAAATCCTTCTTACACTTTGACAATCGTACCAGATCATAAGTAGAGTTGGCCTCCAAGGAACTTATCTCCTCCTGTATGGCCTTTATCCACTCCTGCCTGTGTTCATCTTTCATAGCCTCTACGAAACTTTTAGGTTCTCCCCCGTCAGTCAGTAGCACATACTCACCCGATGAGTATCTCGTAGATGATCGACGCTATCTATCTCTCGTCCTCAATGGAACCACTGGTGCTGACTATATATCTACAGCCTTCTCCCCTCTAGGAACTGCCTCATCAGCATGCTCATCCTCCTGAGGGTCATCCTGACCACCATCAACAGGCTCAATATTAAGGTTGGGAACAACTCCATGTACTGGCTCCCCCATAACTAGATTCTCTGTGATGTCCTCTGGAAACTGCTGGAAGCAAAATGACTCTAACTCAGGCAATTCCTCAGCTTCAGAAGGCATATCAGAATCCTCAGTGTTGGTCATAGTCTGATCTTCGATAAATACCATATCCCTGCTTCTATAGAAATTTCTTTCCACTAGATCATAGAGTCTATAGCCAAACTCATCCCGACCATAGCCGACAAAGATGTACCGCCTCGTCTTTGGCTCAAGTTTGGATCTCTCCTCCTTCGGTACATGCACGAAGGCCTTATATCCAAACACTCGCAGGTGATTGTATAACGGCTCTTTGTCGTACCATACTTTGTCAGGAATATTACCTTGCAAATGAGAACTAGGAGATAAATTAATAACATAAGTAGTTGTGTAAAGTGCCTCACCCCAATAGCTGTCCGATAAGTTTGCTTCTGACAGCAAACACCGCACGCTCTCCATCAGCGTCTTGTTCATCCGTTCTGCTATACCATTAAGCTGCGGTATCTTTAGTAGAGTCTTTTGGTGTCGTATCCCTTGCTCTCTATAATAAGAATCAAAGGGACCGATATACTCGTCGCTATTGTGCGACCGAACACAAAGCAACTTCTTGCCCGTCTTTCTTTCAACGGAGGCCTGAAACTCCTTAAAAGTTGGCAGCACCTGATCCTTGGTCTTTATGGTATAAACCCAAACCTTCAGGAACAGTCATCAATAAATGTTATAAAATAAGAAGCACCACCAATGAAATTTACCTTCATAGGACCGCAGATATCCGAGTGAATCAACTAGAGCAATGCCGACTTCCTTGAACTTGGGTGACTTTGGAAAGATATCCTATTTTTCTTCCACACAAAGCAGTGCGTGCACTTCTCCAACTTTGTAGACTTTAGCCCTGGAATCACCTTCCTGTTCACCAAGTAGCTCAACCCCTTCTCTCTAATATGGCTAAGCCGCATATGCCATAACAAAGTAGACACATAGTAGCTATATTAACCTCATGTGCCCCATATGTGCTCCCTTTCATATTGTAGAGTTCGGATCTCTTACTTCCTCTTGCAATCACCATCGAACTTATGGAAAGCTTCCACTGACTGTTCTCAAAGAGACTGAAGAAACCCTCATCATCCAAACTTCCATCCGACACTAGGTTGAAATGATATCATGGACATGATGGATATCTTTGAGAACAAGAACTACACCCGTCTTTGTCTGCAAATACACATCTCCAATGGCAACCACCTTTGACACATCTCCATTGCCTATCTTCAACACTCCACATTCGCCTGTTGTGTAAGTAGAAAATAGTGCCCTATTGTGAGATACATGTGCTGAAGCACCTGATTCCACCACCCAAGAGTTGTCATCACAGGCGAGGTTCATAACTACCGCATCACCTACAAAGTTTACGTCACCTCCATGTGTTGAGGCCGCCACTGTAGTGTTCTCACTTTGCTTCACCTTGTCACCCTTCTTCTCTCCCTTCCAAGCGAAATAGTTCTATTTGATGTGGCCCTTTTTCCACAATGGTAACACTCTGAGTCCTCGTACCGACCCTTGGACCTTCCCCTGCTTTTGTCTCTGCCACCGCCTGGACCCCTACTTTTACCTCTTTTGCGGCTCTTAAAATAAATGCCTCTGAGTAGGATATGGATGAAGTGCCCTGATAACGTCTCCGTATCTCTTCATTCACTACACCGCTCTTGGAAAATTTAATGCCCCTCTCCTAACGAGTTACTTATGGAACACTTGTTACTTTGACTCAGTTGAGAATTGAGTCTCGGGAAAACCTTACCGCCAAATCAACACGGACGAAATTTAATGAACCCTTATAATTGATGGAACGGCTTCAACTAAAATAAGTCCAAGAGTTTTTATTGGTTATTTTGCTGCTTGGTTTTGTGTTTTGTTGTGTTTTTTCTTGCTTTCGATGACTTGGTTTTCATGATTCACTTTTATCACTTATGCATTCATTTCAAATCGTAAGGGAAAAAGATCGAATGATGCTAACCAAGTATTTTTGTAATTTTAGGACGCATAACCAAGGAGTGGTCGTTGCATAAAGCTTCCCCATCCTCTCGTTCGATTCAATCGGTGAGTGGCTTTGGCCCGTCGATGAATCCCTTAGTCTGCACGCCTTAATAAAAGAATCTCTAGTCCACTAAAAATGCCTGTCCCTATGCTCAATTTGATGCCCCAGTAACAAGATAAGTCAATGAAAATGTTTCACTATTAACTTAGAATTTGCTACTACGTATTCCATGATATAGAATTTTGATATTTGAATCATAGAATAATTATTACAAACTGTATGAGTTATTGATGCATATTACTTATCTTTTGCTGTGCATTGAACCTATTGAAACCTTTCATGGTTTGAATTGATCGATATTGAACTCATTGAAGAGCCACGGCTCTATCGAAAAAGAAGATAGTCCACATAAAAGCTTTTTGTTCAACTGTTGCAATAGAACTGATTAATTGATAGAACACATTCATTGCATCGGTCTTTGGACAACTTGTGCACAAGATCAGTCTCTCGAGCAGTTCCTGGGGCAGTGGGGATCGTTTGGCATGGGAGAGATAATCGAAACACCCTGAGGCTTGTAGTCCTCGATATTAGGGGGGTGTCCTGTCTAATAGTTAGTTAAGGTTTGTTGTCCCAGCTGCTATTCATGGGTTTTCCCATGGACCATCATGTAGTTAGGGCGCATGCTAGGTTTACCTTCTTGCATACCTAATACTTGATGTCAAGATTGATTCATAAGTTTATTCAAATATGCAAATTGTGTCTAACTTGTATATCTGCTGCAGGGATAACCGTTCGGCCGTGAGTAAGAATTATCATATGCATGGTTCAATTTATCATTTATGTTTGTTTGCATGAATTGTTAAAAAAAATCTAGACAACCAGAAAGATCACCTAATAATGTCTGCTTCACATGCTTACTTAGTGTAGATTTTTAGGTAAGTTTGGCCACAGTCACTCACCAGTACATGTTGTAGTACCGACCCATATTTGTGAGAAAATCTCCAAGTTCTGTTAGCGAGAGCTTGGCGAGCATTTTGAACCAGTACTAACGCATCCATCCAGTGGAACCATGCTCGTGCTGCTTCCTTAGCTTTTCTCTCATGTGTGCAAACTCCTCTTCTTCTAGTTGTTTTGATTTTTGGTCCTACTACAAGGACATGTTGTATAGGTGTTGTGGCTAGTTTTGGGATTGTAAAAAGGAATATAGCCATCTATGGAATATTTTATAACTCAGCAAAGCAAGTACATTGTAATCCAATCTTCAAGTATTCAATAAATAAAGTATTTTGTGTTCCTATCAAATGTGTTCAACTTTGGATCTCTGTATTTTGAATCATATGCCTCTATATATTTATATTTTTGTCTATCTTGTGTCTTGTACAGGTACTATGCCTGGTGCAAGCGCAACTTAGCTTGCACGACATCGCGCCAAAGCGAGAATGATCGGTTCCGTAGGGACCAAGCGAGAACGATCAGCCCATACGGAACCGAGGAATGACAGGTGGTATCAGAGCATGACTTTACGTCCTTAGCCTCTTCAATTATCGTTTTAAAAAATGATATAATTTTTCAAGCGATTTCAAAAGTCCCGAATTTCGAAAATGGTTGCGAATCTATATAAGTAAATTGAAGGTGTTAATGTCCCGATCTTAAAAAGTATGAAAATCCAACGTCCCTAATATGTTATGAGACTAATGCAATCTACTCTATTTTGCCGCAAGATAACTAAAACAGGTAACCAAGGGACATCGCGCGCAGCGCGTGAACGATGACCAAATCGATAGGCTAATTGCTATGTTCGAAAATCAGAATGATCGACATGAGGCCCAATAGGAAAGGTTCAAAGCTTAGCAGCAACAGGTGATGCTAGAGCCTTGGTACAGCAACAACAACTTGACTCTCTGACTCAAATAGTAATAATACTGGTGGCATCAGGAACCGTCGCGACGCCTGTGGCAGCCGCACCCGTGCCTCGATAAGCTGGCCTAGCAGAAGCAGATGAACCTCCGCAAGTAGGCATGAAGTCTACCTTTAAAGGCATCGAGTTCCTGAAGTTGAACCCTCTAGAGTTCGAAGGCAGGGCCACGCCGGATAAGGTGATGGACTAGGTCGCCAAGTTTGAGGGCTTGTTTGAGTTTGCTGGGATACCTGCGGATAAGAGGGTGGCGTGTCCACCCATGCATCTGTGGTTACGTGCACATGATTGGTGGCAAATCAAGAAGCTAGATCTTGCCACAAGGCACAGAGACGGTAAAATTACTTGGGAGATATTCAAGAATGCATTCATGGAACAATACCTCCCTCCAGCCGTCAGACAAAAAAAGGAAGACGAATTTACTGAACTTAAGCAAGGGAGCATGTCCGTTGAAGACTATGAGTCAGAATTCTCCAAGCTTGCTAAGTTCGCTAACAAAATAATTCCTAACGAGAGGACCCGCATGTACCGATTCATTAGGGGCTTGAATGATGAGCTTAGAAAGGATGTGGTGAACCGGGAGTGCACTTCATACATTAAGGCATTTAAGGCAGCGGTGTAAAATGAGCAGTTCATACCACGAAGTATTCCAGAAAAGGCACCAGCTGCTCAAAACCCTCCTACCAAAAGATATCACGATGGAGGGAAGAAGACATAGGGCGAGTAGCACCCTAGACTTGAGTACAGCTATTGTGGCAGACCAAGGCATGTAGTGGAAACTTGTCATATTGCTAGAGGTGAATATTTCAACTGCGGCCAAAAGGGCCATTTTTTGAGAAATGGTCCGACTATGAGGTCCGCACCATGTGACCGCAACGAGAATATCGGACGTGGCCAGGATCAGAATCCCGTGCCAGCCCCATTTTAAGCTAATGGACAAACTGATCAGACTAGAAGGCCTAGAGTTTATCAGTTGAATATTGAGCGTGATGCGAGCGAACACGATGTTGGTGAGTCTAATTCCTTTGACCTCTTGATGCCTTGATCTTCAACTCCTTGATTTCTTAAGTTTTCAAAGACGAAACTTCTTCTCAGTGGGGTATTATGTAATGCCCCGCTCCTAACGGGTTACTTATGGAACACTTGTTACTTTGACTCAGTTGAGAATCGAGTCTTGAGAAAACCTTATCGCTAAATCAACAAGGACAAAATGCAATAAACCCTTCAAATTGATGGAACGACTTCTATTGAAATAAGTTTAAGAGTTTTCGTTGATTATTTTGCTGCTTGGTTTTGTGTTGCTTTGTGTTTTGTCTTACTTTCGATGACTTGATTTACATGATTCTCTTTTATCGCTTATGCATTCATTGCAAATCATAAGGGAAAGAGATCGAAGGATGCTAACCAAGTAATGTTGCAATTTTAGGACGAATAACCAAGGAGTGATCGTTGCATAAGGATTTCCCATCCTCTTATTCGATTCAGTTGGTGAATGCCTTTGGCCCTTCGATGAATCCTTTAGTCTGTATGCCTTAATAAAAGAATCTCTAGTCCACTCAAAATGCCTGTCCCTATGCTCAATTTGACGCCCCAGTAACAAGATAAGTCAATGAACATGTTTCACTTATTAACTTAGAATTTACTACTAGGTATTGCACGATATGGAATTTTAATATTTGAATCATAGAATAATTACTACAAACGATGTCCGCCTCGCTCTTCGTTCGCCTTATTGATGCACGTTACTTATCTTATGCTGCACATTGAACCTATGGAAAATCTTTTATGGTTTGAATTGATTGATATTGAACTCATTGAAGAGCCACGGCTTTATTGAAAAAGAAGATAGTCCATATAGAAGCTTTTTGTTCAACTATTGTAATAGAACTGATTAATTAATATAACACATACATTGCATCTGTTTTTGGATAACTTGTGCACAAGGTCAGTCTCTCGAGCGGTTCCTAGGGCACTGGGGATCGTTCGGCCTGGTAGAGATAATCGAAACACCCTGAGGCTTGTAGTCATCACAATTGGGGGGGGGGTGTCTTGTCTAATAGTTAGTTTGGGTTTGTAGTCCCAATTGCTATTCATGGGTTTTCTCGTGGACCATCATGTAGTTAGGGCGCATGCTAGTTTTACCTTCTTGCATACCTAATACTCGATGCCATGATTGATTCATAAATTTATTCATATATACAAATTGTGGCTAACTTGTGTGTCTGCTGCAGGGATAACCATTCGACCGTGGGTAAGAATTATCATATGCATGGTTCAATTTATCGTTTATGTTTCTTTACATGAATTGTTAAAAAGAAACTAGACAACCAGAAAGATTATCTAATAATGTCTGCTTCATACGCTTACTTAGTGTAGATTTCTAGGTGAGTTTGACCACGGTCACTCACTAGTACATGTTGTAGTACTGACCCACGTTTGTGGAAAAATCTTCAGGTTCTGGTAGCGAGAGCTTGGCGAGTATTTTGAACCAGCACTAGTGCATCCATCCAATAGAACCGTGCTCGTGTTTCTTACTTAGATTTCCTCTCCTGTGTGCAAACTCCTCTTCTACTAGTTGTTTTGATTTTTAGTCCTACCACAAGGACATGATGTATAGGCGTTGTGGCTAGTTTTGGGATTATAAAACGAGATGTAGCCATCTATGGCATATTTTGTAACTCAGCCAAGCAAGTACTTTGTAATCCAATCTTTATGTATTAAATAAATAAAGTATTTTGTGTTCATATTAAATGTGTTCAACTTTGGTTCTCTGCATTTTGAATCCTATGCCTCTATATATGTATATTTTTGTCTAACTTATGTCTTGTGCTATTACTATACCTGGTACAAGTGCAACTTAGGCTTCGTGCCCAAGCGAGGACGATTGGTTCCGTAGGGACCAAGAGAGGACGATCGGCCTATACGGGACCGAGGCATGACAACAAACTCCAGACTGACCATGCCTTCCAGAGCAGAAGCGTAGTCCCTGAACCTCGTTGTCGACCTAGACTCCCATCGAGGATAGCTGGTTAACCACATCCTGGAATCACTCAAGTGATCTGTAATAGACGCCCCATCTTTGTACCGTAGACCCATCATCGTTCGGATCAGGAATAATTTATTTATCCCAGCCTTTTTCGCATACAAAGATTCTAGCTTATCCCACAGTGTCCTTGCATTCTCAATACTGGCAATTTGGTTGTACATGTTCTCGTCAACGAACTGCCTGATGTAACCACAAACATATATATGCTCAAAATTCTATTCCTCTTCAGATTTGTCACTAGGCCTCTCGAAAGCAAATACCAGCAGATGCAGCTTCTTAACAAATAATATATCCTTTATCTTGCTCCTCCAGTAATGATAGTTGATATTGTTCAGGTTTACCATGCACACCATCTTTGTGTCCATCTCTCCTCCCTGGTTTACCTATCAACTCCTAACACCCTTCTAAAAATTTTGGAACCTGGCTCGGATACCATACTATTGGGAAATAAGCGAAAAATCCTTCCCCCAAACCCGAGAGTACCTACGAGAGAACCGAGCAATACAATGCATAAACCAAACTCCAAACCAAAGAAAAATAATCCACACAGACACAGAGAATTTTGACGTTGAAAACCCTTGCAAAAAAATTACGGGACAATCAGAGTCCAACCCTGAAGAACCTCCACTAATGGAATAAAAAGAATACACCCTATACAAGCTCCTCCCGATCCAACATGGATCAACACAATAATTAGGAATAGAAAATAGATCACACCACGAAGATATAAGACAATGAGAAATTGCCCAAAATGATCTTCTCCTCCGTAATGGCCTCCAATCCTTCTTTCTTCTTCCCAAAGTTGCAATGGCACTCTTGCCTCCTTTTCTCCTATTTCTTAAGATGATATATTATGTGTTAGATTAAGAATTAGGTTTAGGAAAACCTAATATATACCCCCTAATCCTGCATCTAATCCTGGACAGAGTATACGATCCAACGGTGTATAAAATACCTCTGAAATTTCGTAGTCCGCCGACCGAACTTGGATCGACATCGTTTTTGAGGTTATGTAACACCTCACCGAGTTTGTCTAGACTTCGGTTTTGAGGTTCTGAAATACCACAACGAACTTGGACCGAGTTTGGCCCAAACTTTGTCTCTCCCTGTACAACAGACTGCTCCTCCATCCTACCAAGTTTTTTCGACCTCTCGAATGGCTCTCGTAACCTCCCCGATCTTCTATGACCATAGATGGCGCTCGACGTACTCTGGGGTATTCTCCACATAGGTTAGAAACCCCACCCACTCCAATAAGCTCTGCGTATCTAACCTGGCTGGAGCCATATTCTCCTCGGTTCTGTATTGAATTCTGAGTGCCCTGAACATCCTTATAGTCTCGACTGATCGAGACTACCGACCACTTTGAGGTAGAGAAAGTATCCGGTGTCTGTCGCCAAAAATGATTCGATGCACGAGTAGTGGATCGATCGAGTTGATTCTCTACTTTCATCGCTATATTGACTACATCGGTCATCGTCCAAATTCCCTGAAGGGTCACACAGTCTTGAATAGCTGTCCTGAGGTCGTCAACAAAATGAGCAAATAACTGATCTTTTATTTTCGATAACCGATAAAACTCATCTGTGTATTCATTCACTATTTGGTTGCCTTACAGACAGTTCTGATATTGTTGATATAGGAATTGCTCATAATCTGGAGGGAGAAAAAACTGCTGTAGTAATTTTTTCATCTTAGGCCAAGAGTGGATACGTTGTTTTCCTTGCCAAGTCCGATTAGGTTCAAATTGTTCCCACCATGCAGATGATACATCCTTCAAATTACCAGCTTCACTTGTCGGTCCTTCGAAATTTCTAGGTAATCGAAGAAATTCTCAACATGATGCGCCTAATCGAGAAAGTCCTCAATTTGTAAACATCCGTAGAAGCTCGGTAAATCCATTTTCACTTTGTAACTAGACCTATTTTGACCTCAATTATTACTCTGAGGGTTAACTTGAAATTTATTTGTAGACATCCGGAGGAGTAATTTGAATCATGGGATTGCTGTCGAGGGCGGTGTAGTTGTTGTGAATATTAATCTGTATTGTTACCTTCATAATCCGTGACCTTGGCTCCCTGAGTTGGTGAATCGCTAGTAGAATCATACCCTTTGTGGTAACCTCTGGGGAAACCCAAATGATAGTCATCTCTGTCATTATGCCACCGAAATTCATTATTAGTTGCTCAAAATCACCACCGTGCCTATCTAGGAGGTTGGTGGGAAAGTCGCTGCTACGACGATTGTGATCTCGGTGGCCTCGATCGTCCGTCCAAACATGCGTCATTCCCCTCGCGCGTACGTGCTGGTAGTGGTTGGTTCAAAATGTTCGCAAGCATGATCGGTATTGGGCAAAGTGCCACTCTTTCGGACCTTTAGGATCTCAGTTGTGCCGCTCGTCATCCTTTTCATGATCGATGTCAACTTCTAATGGTTGACCCGTATTTTGCGCTCGCTTCCCTTTTCGATTGTATTCGGTCCCATGGTCAAAGAATTCATCATCTGTTTGAGCTCATGGAGGTCATTTCTGAACCTGTAGTTGAGGTCCTCGATCTTCCGTTCGACTCCTTCGAGTCATTGTTCAAGGTTCTCGACTCGTCGCTCGTCGACCACGGACCGTGCTCCACTATTTCCATCATCAGCCATCAGATCAGGTTAAGTCCTAGGCTCTGATACCACTTTTGGTGCAGCCGAAGTTTGTTTCAAAACAAAACAATTAAAAACCTGTTGAAGAGCAAACTAACAATAATTCTGAATATTATTATTAATGATAAAACTACTAATCTCAGTACAACTAGAGAGTTTAAATTGGAAGCCTGAGAATAAAAAATCAAATAGAAATAGAAAAATTAATTCAAAACAGACTCTAATAATAGACTAATACTAATAAAGAATAAATAAACTAAAAAGGAATCATAATAGTGTAGAAGCATAAAAAGTGTGCCTAAGATTGATGGCACAATTTTTTATAAATAAATCCAACAAGTAGAAGAATGGCGCACTTTCTACTTGTTCCAGAAGCAAGACGTGCATTTTCTTACTTTGGCGCACTTTACATTAATTTCTAAGGATGGCGCACTATTAAGAGAGTAGAAAAGTGGCACACTTTCTTAATGTTACAAAAGATGACGCTAAAATGATTTTCTCTCTCTCTCAATATTTAATGCAACAGACTGAAAGCTGACAGATGCAGAGACTGAAGAGTCAGAGGTCATCATTACAGCGGAGCTATGGCACGCAGACCCAGGTTTTCGTTTAGCGACCCAACCTCAGTGCCATTCTCTTCAAAAGTGTGCCGCAGAGTAATTATCTTCAAAAGTGCGCCGTACTGCCATTTTCTTTAAAAGTGCACTGCAGTGCCATTTTCATCAAAAGTTGTGCCACAGTGCCATTTTCTTCAAAAGTGTGCCGCAGTGCCAATCTCTTCAAAAGTGTACCACAGTGCCATTTTCTTCAAAAGTGCATCGCAGTGCCATTTTCTTCAAAAGTGGGCTGCAGTGCCAATCTCTTCAAAAGTGCGCCGCAGTGCCATTCTCTTTAAAAGTATGTCGCAGTGCCAATTTCTTCAAAAGTGTGCCGTAGTTCCAATATTACTAAAAATGCGCCAGTCTCTAGACGAGTTCAAAAGTGTACATACTATCCTAACCGATAGTGAGTATTTATGAAAACGTGTCTTAAATGTCCCACTTCTCGTGAAAGGTGTATAAATAACTGTCCCCCATGACCTATGCTTTCCTCGTGTAGGAAGTTACGTATCAAGCAGGCAAAAAGTTGTGTACCCACTCATACAGAACGTGGGGTGTTAATCCACCAAAAGTGCATGCGTAATGGTAAAACATTGTTGATTGTCCATAGTGCGCGCACACTCTCGTAACTGCTCCTAGTCTTTATGAATACAGGTTCTGTACAACCAAGTAGGCGACACGAAGGGGCTTCCTTCAGAATACACACAGAGAAGAGCACATACAGACAGATAGAGAAAAATTGGCTAGAATTTTCAATTCTATAAAATTCAAGAGCAGAGTGAGATAAGTAGAAGCTTCTTATAGCGTTGTGCCAGAGCTTTCTTATTGTTCAACTCTCCAAGTTATTCGCAATATTTCCTATATTTCTTGTCACGCCCAGTCCCAAATACCTGGAACTAGGCCACGTAGCAATAGCCAGGTGACACATCTCCGAGGATATCCCAATTTAATGGATCCTAACAAAGAGTGCTACGCTATCCTAAAATACTAAAATGTCCCATAACAATAGATCAACAGGTAACTAATCTCATCCACAATGTAAACTGTAAGAATAAAAATAAACTGCTGGAAGATAAACGCCAGTCTCAAGATATCATAGTACAACCGATAATGTCTGGTGGGAATAAACCCACTACTATGACGAAAGAAAGTACTAAAATGACAGATAAAAGATAATGACTAGGGCATCGGCTGACTGGATAACGATGCTCCCAATCCTAGGCAGTAGGCCTACCAAGTGATCACGGAAACTCCGAAGGTAGAACCTCTAACTCCTCTGCAGTAGCGAATCTCGCCTCCTGTCCTGGGTCGTATACTGTGGGGTAGTAAGCCTCGTCCAAATCTGGAAAGGTACAAGTCCTCAGAGGGACGTAGCAAGATACATAGAAGCATGCCATATATAAATACAGAATAAAATAAACACAATAAGGGTGAGCTAACCATCTAAGTGAATGCAATGTGAGGACAACTTTGGTATGTATGGGTAGGCGTAGGCATAACGTCCAATACCCCGAAGAGCGTGGCAGCAGTGCAGTATATTGGCCATATCGCTCCGAAGAACGTGGCAGCAATACAGTATATCGTCCATATCGCTCCGAAGAACGTGGCAGCAGTGTAAAGGGAGTCATTGGTTCTGTGGTTACTCTGGATACAACAGAATCCAATGGGTGTATCCCATACGCCTACTAATGTCCTCCTCGCCCAATGTAGATACGCAAGTCGACTACTCGACGTGCATATCCCGTATCTATATGCCAAGTCTCTATCAATAAAATATAAACTGAACTACGTACTAACCATGATGTAGGTTACACACAACGATAGCTATTCGAGTACGCAAACCCACATCCCAATATGAATATGTCTCTGTGTACGTGTAAGGTGTCAGGTCTCAGACGATAACAGGGTATCATCCAATGGGTGAGTCTGCTAACGACTAGGTCAAGTATACTAATCATCGACACATCCGTCGAATGCACCCGAGCCAATCTCGGACGCGCACAGTTGTATAAAGTAAAAGCTACAAGAATACAATACAACATATGCATAATTTAATTTAGATAGTAAATATGGCAAGGTATCTTGCCTGGGTCCTGAAGCTGTGGATGCCAGAAGTTGGTTCATGCAGTGCCTTTCGGCTGATCCAAAGGTCCTAAACACAAATATAATATAACAATCTCATATCAGACGCCAACATTAAATATTCATGACTACAACGCACTACTTGAATATTATCGCAAGTTCTCGTTTGTTCGAATACAGCGTCATATGTGCGCTTAGCTAAGGTGCACACGGGTACCGTGCTCGATCATCCTGGCCCTTGAGATAATAAGTTCAAGTTACGGTCAGACTACGATCGCTGTTCTGTGTGAACTCGTTCCTTAGTTTCTATGTTCATTATACGTGGTCTATGTACAGGGTTAGGGTGGAGATGTAAGTCCTTGGCATTATGCCTCATGATTTAGGGTTTGCTAGTACATACATAGATTCTAAACCTTATTATTCATTAATCCAATTTGCACATAGTTAGGGTGGTGTCTGATATCAACAATTATTGACACGTCGATACGATGCTACGATATTTACATCAAGAAGCGGGATTTGATATGGTTACCTCTACGTGGCTTGCTCAGACAGAATCTGCTCTCGTCGAGGCGTACTCCAGCGCGGTGGCAGCGACTCCGCGAAGACTGTAGCAGCGATGGCAGGACTATAGCAGGCGCTGCAGTGGCAGCAATGCACGGGGGGGGGGTCGGGTTAGCGTCGGCCACTCGTCATGCGACGGGGGCTGGGTTGGTCGACTGAAGGGCGCTTGTCTGGTGGATGTATGGGGGCAGCGGGTCAGGGTGTATGGGGCAGCGGTCGGCTGTGTATGGTGGCAGCGGTCGGGGGCAACGGGTCGGCTGTGTATGGGGGCAACGGTCGGGGGTAGCGCCGGCAATGTAAGCGGCGATGGTGGTGATAGTTGGTGCAAGGGAGGGGGAGTTATTCGGCTAGGGTTAGGGTTTTTGTGAGGCTTTGCTGGTTTAGGGTTTTATATAGAGGAAGTTATGTATTTATATCGGGGATAGGATTTGGGGTTGGTCTCGGGGTTTGGGCCGGCCAGGGTCCAAGGATCTGGTTCGGTCAGGTCCAGTTAAGGTGAATTAGCCATAAATCAATTAATTATTTTAATACTTATTTGCACAAGGCGAAGTTAATTCCCATTGTACAACTACGGTTGCACTATGGGCAGAGGGTACTTATAATCGTCTTACCAAATGCCAATTATCTCGGTTTGCCCCTAGTATCAGTTTTTAAAATTACCCTAATCCTAAATTTGGTTGAGGGGGGTTTACAATCTACCCTCCTTAGAGCATTTCGTCCTCGAAATTAAATGTACGAATAACAAGAATTCCTAACTGAATAAATAAGGTGCAAATACGTACCTAGTCCTTCGAAAAGGTGGGGATAGCGCTGTCTAATATCCTCCTCGCCTTCCCAAGTCGATTCGCCTGGTGCATGATGTCTCCATGTGACATGGACTAAGGGAATGGTCTGACCTCGCAGTACCTTCTCACTTCTATCCAGAATCTCAACAGGCTCCTCTTGGTACAACAAGCTCGGCCCGACTGTGATCTCTGAATGGTCAAGTACATGACTCGAATCTGGTATGTACCTCCCCAGCTGAGATACGTGGAAGACGTCATGGACTCCTTCCAAAGTCTGTGGCAAGGCTAATCTGTAAGCAACCTCTCTGACACGTTCTAACACATCTAATGGTCCGATGTACCTCAGACTCAGTTTTTCTCTGCCTCCGAATTTGATAGTCCCTCGAGTAGGCGAGATCTTTAGGAATACGTGATCTCCAACCTGGAACTCTAAGGGTCGTCGATTAGCATTCGCCCAATGCTTCTGCCTGTCCTGTGCTGCTCGCAGGTGTTCCTGGATCTTCTTCACCTTCTCTACTGTACGAACAACCAACTCTGGTCCGAGAATCTGTCGCTCGCCTATATCACTCCAACATACTGGGGAACGATATTTCCTTCCATACAATGCTTCATAAGGAGCCATCTGGATGTTCGCTTAATAGCTGTTGTTGTAGGAAAATTTGACCAGATGCAAATGATCCTCCCATAATCCTCCGAAATCTAGTATGCACGCTCTTAACATGTCTTCTAACGTCTGAATGGTGTGCTCCGACTGGCCATCAGTTTGTGGGTGATACGCTGTGCTAAACTTCAGGCGAGAACCAAGACTCTCTTGCATATTCTGCCAAAAGTAAGATGTAAACCTCGTACCTGTCAGACACGATGCTTACTGGCACTCCATGTAGGCGCACAATCTTCCTCATGTACATCTCTGCTAAGGCCTCAGTCGATTGCCAACTCTGAAGGGTAAAAAGTGTGCAGACTTGGTGAGTCTATCCACAATTACCCATACTGTATTGCGGCCACTAGGACTCCTCAAAAAGCCCGTAACAAAGTCCATGGTGATGTGCTTCTATTTTTACTCTGGTATAGGGAGTGGTTGAAGCAATCCTGCAGATCTCTGATGCTCAGCCTTGACTTAATGACATACCAGGCACTTGGCCACAAAGCGTGCTATTTCTCTCTTCATTCCGTGCCACCAGTAGTACTGTCTCAAGTCCCTGTACATCTTCGTGCCTCCTTGATAAATAGAATAGGTTGAACTATGTGCCTCTGTCATCAACTACTGACAAAGTTCTCCATTTGGAACATAGAGACGATTTTCGTATCTCAACGTTTCGTCTTCATGTATTCTCAGTCCTGTCTGTAATCCAGCCTTCGTCCTCTGTCTAAGCCTCTGAAATCTGGCGTCGGTCGGTAAAGAAGCCTTGATTCTCTTCACTATTATCGATTGCAACTGAAAACTCGACAACTGTCCATCTATTCCGGGCATAACGACCTCTATACCCATCTGCTCTAGCTCTCTCAACAGATGTTGTTGGGTGGTCATGAAGAATGTCATGGGTCTTCTGCTCAATGCGTCAGCCACTACGTTGGCCTTTCCCGGGTGGTACTGTAGCTCGATCTCGAAGTCTATCATTACCTCGAGCCAACGTCTCTGTCTCTGGTTCAGCTCCTTCTGGGTGTAGACGTACTTTAGGCTCTTATGATCAGTAAATATCTCCACTCTTTCTCCATATAAATAGTGCCTCAAAAGCTTCAAAGCAAAAATTACCGCGACAAGCTCCAAGTCGTGGGTGGGATAGTTCTTCTCAGTTGTCCTCAACTGTCTAGAAGCATAGGCTACAACCTTTCTATGTTGCATCAAGACACATCCTAATCCTTTCCAGGATGCATCGCTATAGATCAAGAATCCTCCGGGTCCGGATGGTATGGTCAAAATAGGTGCTGTAGTCAAGCGCTTCTTCAGCTCATCGAATGCCTTTTGACACTTCTCTGTCCAAGTGAACTCCTGCTCCTTTCGGGTCAAGCGGGTCATCGGCTCTGCAATCTTTGCGAAGTTCTCTATGAACCTCCGATAATATCCGACAAGTCCTAGAAAGCTCCTCACTTCCGCGACATTGGTAGGGATTGGCCATGTCTCTACAGATGAAATCTTCGCTGGATCTACTGAGATTCCATCTTCTGAGATAACGTGTCCAAGAAAAGCAACACGATCTAGGAGAAACTTATACTTGCTCAGTTTAGCATAAAGCCTCTCTCTCCTCAGTGTCTCTAACACTAGTCTCAGATGCTCTTCGTGCTCCTCGTGGCTCTTCGAATACACCAAGATGTCATCGATGAAGACTACCATGAACTGGTTTAAGTATTGGTGGGATACTCTTTTCATCAAGTTCATAAATACAGCATGTGCATTCGTCAGTCCAAAAGGCATCACTAAGAACTCGTAGTGACCATAACGAGTCCTGAATGCTGTCTTTTGAATGTCTTCTCTTCGCACTTTACTTGATGATAGCCCGATCTCAAGTCGATCTTTGTGAACACTACTGCTCCTGTCAACTGGTCAAATAAATCGTCAATCCGCGGCAGGGGGTACTTGTTCTTAATAGTCAAAGCATTAAGGGCTCTGTAATCAATACACATACGTACTGTTCCATCCTTCTTAGGCACAAACAATACTGATGCTCCCCATGGTGATGCACTAGGACGGATAAATCCCTTGCTCTGCAACTCCTCTAATTGTAGCTTCAGTTCATCTAACTCCTTCTTTGCCAATCGGTATATATTAGAAGATATCGATGTTGCTCCGGGTACTAGCTCGAAGGTGAACTCTACGTCTCTGTCTGGCGGTAAGCCTGGCAAGTCTTCATGAAAAATATCCTCGAATTCTGCAACTATTGGCGGTGGTGCAATCTCCATAGCCATGCAAGTTCCTGCTATCTGTCCTACTCCTTGTTCGACGGTTCCTCGCATATACTCGAACTTTGATTGATCTGGTGGTCTAAAAGTGATGCTACCCTTCCGACAGTTCAGTACAACATTATACTAGCTTAACCAGTCCATGCCTAGCATAACATCAAAGTACGGAATAGGCATTACCAAGAATCGTGCCCTCATCTCTCTACCATATAAAATTACTGAGCACGTTCTGATAGTGCTGGTAATCGGCACGATACCTCCTCCAGTAAGAATCTTCTAACTCTTAGGTAAGGGGGAAGTCGCTACTCTATGCATTGCTATAAATCTACTATATATAAATGATAATGTAGCTCCAGAATCAAACAATACAGTTGCAGGTAATGATGCAACTAAGATGGTACCTTTGATAGCTCTCCTTCTGTTTCCTCTTCGGTAGTTGCTAATGCAAACGCCTGTCCGTGCCTCTGTCCTCCGGTCTGCTGTCGAGCTCGATCGAACTGCGCTTCCTGTGGGGCCAAGGGTGGTCCCCTCTGAAATCCTCTGGGTGCTAGTGGACGCTGGCCTCCTGGTGGTGGTAGTATCCTTGGAACTGGTGCGGTTGGCCCATGTCCGACCGACGGTGCTGTCTCTCTGCGTTGCGGGCAGTCTCGAACTTGGTGCTGGTCTGACCCACAAATCAGACATGTCCTCAGTCTCCTTCTGCAATCCTTCTCGTAATGTCCTCTCTTACCACAGTGGTAGCAAGTCGGAAGCTCCTTTTGCTGGTATGGCGTTGTCCTCTGCTGTGTCTATGCTCCGGGACGTCGAATCTGTCCTCTTACTCCGGGCTGTGATCTGACTGGTATAGTCGTGCTGGAACGTCTAGCCCCTCTGACGATGGCCTCCTGGATTCTCACCTCTGCAAGAACCTCTTCATAAGAAATCCTCGCCTGCGTGGTGGTTTATCTCTGTAGCGCAAAATTGAGGCCGTGATGAAATCTCTGGGCCTTCTCTAGATCATTGGGTATGAGGACGGTGCCAAATCTGTTAAGGCGACTGAACTCCGCATCATAGGCATCAACAGTCATATTTTCCTATTCTAGATGTAGGAACTGGGAGTACAGGACATTTCTGACTGTAGCTGGGAAATAATTTGCATGAAAGTATTCTAGAAATTGTTCCCAAGTATGGTTCTTGCAACTACGCTCAATGGAATCCCACTAGTGATTGGTGTTGCCTTTTAGTTGGGCCCTCACTGCGGTCATCCAAAGGTCTGGATGCAGTTGTGAAGCCTCTAGTAACATCTTCGTGTTGGCGACCCAATCGAAGATTTGTTCTGCAGTCTCACTTCTTAAGAAAGTATCTGGTCCTATCTGTCGGAACCATCTAACAGTGCTACCTGTCTGGGCTGGTGGAGGTGCTGGTACGGTTGCTGGATAGGTGTCCTCTCTAGTACCATTATCAAACTCTGTCTTAATGTCTCTGTCTGCTGCCACTGTGCTTGCATTATTGTCTGGAAGAATTGAAGCATCTGTGGCTGGCCATCTAGAAGTGGCATCTGGGGTGGATAAGGTGGAGGTGGTGGTAGTGGAATCTCTGGCTGGGCAGTAGGCGTCTCCTCAGATGTCAGCCTCTCAGTCTGCGGCATCGGTGTAGCTCCTGAAGTCTGGCCCTCACAATGTTGCGTGGGGATTGTCTGGGAAGTTTGTCCCTCAGGCTGCGGGGTAGGATCGCCCTGCGATGTATCGTGCCAATGTATCAGTGGGGTTTGTAGCGGGGGTTGCCCTTGGGGTACCTCCTCTCCTTGAGTGGTGTTATCTGGCACCACGGCACAGGGTACTCCTCGTCCACTGCACAAATTCATCTTGCTGCAAGAGATAGGGCTTTATTAAAAGAGTACGAATACAACAAACAGGATGCAGATTATTTAGAAGCAGTATGAAGGAAGTTCAAAGGCGAATCAAAAGTGGATGAGACCTATTAACTTCTATCCTATTGCAGGCTCGCTGGGTACGTTACCATACCACAAGCAAAAAAGTCAGACCTGTATGGGCTACCACTAAAACCATATCACACCCCATGTCCCAAATACCTGGAACTAGGCCACGTGGCAATAGCCAGCTGACACATCTCCGAGGATATCCTAATTTAATGGATCCTAACAAAGAGTCCTACGCTGTCCTAAAATACTAACATGTCCCATAACAATAGATCAACAGGTAACTAATCTCATCCACAATATAAACTACAAGAATAAAAATAAATTACTGGAAGATAAACGCCAGTCTCAAGATATCATAGTACAACCGATAATGTCTGGTGGGAACAAACCCACTACTATGACGAAAGAAAGTACTGAAATGACAAATAAAAGATAATGACTAGGGCATCGGCTGACTGGATAATGATGCTCCCAATCCTGGGCAGTAGGCCTACCAAGTGATCACGGAAACTCCGAAGGTAGAACCTCTAACTTCTCTGTAGTAGCGAATCTCGTCTCTTGTCCTGTGCCGTATACTGTGGGGTAGTAAGCCTCGTCCAAATCTGGAAAGGTACCAGGTCCTCAGAGGGATGTAACAAGATACATAGAAGCATGCCATATATAAATACTGAATAAAATAAACACAATAAGGGTGTGCTAACCATCTAAGTGAATGCAATATGAGGACAACTTTAGTACGTATGGGTAGGCGTAGGCATAACGTCCAATACCCCGAAGAGCGTGGCAGCAGTGCAGTATATCGGCCATATTGCTCCGAAGAATGTGGCAGCAGTACAGTATATCGTCTATATCGCTCCGAAGAACGTGGCAACAGTGTAAAGGGAGTCATTGGTTCCGTGGTTCCTCTGGATACAACGGAATCCAATGGGTGTATGCCATACGCCTACTAATGTCCTCCCCGCCCAATATAGATACGCAAGTCGACTACTCGACGTACATACCCCGTATCTATATGCTAAGTCTCTATCAATAAAATATAAACTGAACTATGTACTAACCGTGATGTAGGTCACACGCAACAATAGCTAGTCGAGAACGCAAACCCACATCCCAATATGAATATGTCTCTGTATACGTGTAAGGTGTCAGGTCTCAGACGATAACAAGGTATCATCCAATGGGTGAGTCTGCTAACGACTAGGTCAAGTACACTAATCATCGACGCATCTGTCGAATGCACCCGAGTCAATCTCGGATGCGCACAGTCGTATAAAGTAAAAGCTACAAGAATACAATACAACATATGCATAATTTAATTTAGACAGTAAATATGGCAAGGTATCTTGTATGGGTTCTGAAGCTGTGAATGCCAGAAGCTGGTTCCTGCAGTATCTTTCGGCTGATCCAAAGGTCCTAAACACAAATATAATATAACAATCTCATATCAGACGCTAACATTAATGTTCATGACTACAACGCACTGCTTGAATATTATCGCAAGTTCTCGTTTGTTCGAATACAGCGTCACATGTGCGCTTAGCTAAGGTGCACACGGGTTCTGTGCTCGATCAACCTGGCCCTTGAGATAATAAGTTCAAGTTACGGTCTGACCACGATCATTGTTCTGTGCGAACACGTTCCTTGGTTTTTATGTTCATTACACGTAGTCTATGTACAGGGTTAGGGTGGAGATGTAAGTCCTTGGCGTTATGCCTCATAATTTAGGGTTTGCTAGTACATACATAGATTCTAAACCTTATTATTCATTAATCCAATTTGCACATAGTTAGGGTGGTGTCTGATATCAACAATTATTGACACGTCGATACGATGCTACGATATTTACATGAAGAAGCGGGGTTCGATGTTGTTACCTCTAAGTGGCTTGCTCGGACAGAATCTGCTCTCGTCGAGGCGTACTCCAACGCGGTGGCAGCGACTCCGGCGAGACTGTAGCAGCGGCGACGGGATTGTAGCAGGCGCGGCAGTGGCAGCAATACACGGGGGGGGAGGGGGGGAGGGTTAGCATCAGCCACTCGTCGTGCGACGGGGGCTGGGTTGGTCGGCTGAAGGGCGGCTGTCGGGTGGATGTATGGGGGCAGCGGGTTGGGGGTGTATGGGGCAACGGTCGGCTGTGTTTGGGGGCAGCGGTCGGGGGCAACGCCGACAATATAAGCGGCGGTGGTGGTGATGGTTGGTGCAAGGGAGGAGGAGTTATTCGGCTAGGGTTAGGGTTTTGGTGAGGCTTTGTTGGTTTAGGGTTTTATATGGAGGAGGTTATGTATTTATATAGGGGATGGGATTTGGGGTTGGTCTCGGGGTTTGGGCCGGCCAGGGTCCAAGGATCTGGTTCGGTCAGGTCCAGTTGAGGTGAAATAGCCATAAATCAATTAATTAATTTAATACTTATTTGCGCAAGGCGAAGTTAATTCCCATTGCACAACTACGGTTGCACTATGGACAGAGGGTACTGAAAATTGTCTTACCAAATGTCAATTATCTCGGTTTGCCCCTAGTATCAGTTTTTAAAATTACCTTAATCCCAAATTTGGTTGAGGGGGGTTTACATTTCTTCATCTTCGTGTGCAATTCTCCGTCATCGTGTGTATTTCTTCATCGTCGAGTGGTCAAAGGAGTAAAGTGATCGTCCGCAGATCAGATCTCTGCAGATATACTTCCCCAAATTCAATTGTACTTAGATTCCTGTTTAGGATCTTTTTTGTACTTTTCTTTATTTTTAACAATTTGTAACACAAAAGTTTCGTATAAACTTTTTCTCGTAAACAAGATGGCGACTCTGTTGGGGACTTCCTTCTCTTATGATAAGAAGGTGATAGCTCAACTCGACACTGCTTCGATCAGCTCGGCGCAGAAGACCTTGGTCGTAAAGTTTGACCAATAGGCATATCAAGAAATGCTCCATTCTTGGGGTAGTGCTTACCCCTTATTCGAACTCAAGTCATGGAAAACTCGCAAAATGTGGGTGCCCAAACCTCCTCATGCATATCCCGAAGTTGCTACCAACAAGGAAAAAAGAATTATGATTGATGAGAGTTCCCCTGTCAATTATGTTCAGATCAATGACTTGGTGGACAATTTCCTTGTATTAAACAAGGGATACAATTCACACAACTCGCACAATTTCAAGCAAAGAGTGATCCACACCCAAGCTTCTGAATCCCTTGCGTTAAACAGGGATACAATTCGCACAACTCATGTAATTATGAGCAAAGGGTGATCCACACCCAAGCTCCTCAGCCCACGCATATTTGTTGTAATATGCGAGGCAAGCAAGGCATGGATACCTCTATCCAAACCAACCAGCACACAAATAAAGTGTTGGTCGAGAAGAATCATTCTCCTAACATCTTGATTACGCGCACAATGGAGGGAAAATTATGCGCCACTCCTACGCCAGGTTAAGACCTCCGTGCAAAATTAAATGCGTGTAGACAAACCGTACCAACTTTGTCGGCGCCACAGAATGTGCGCCAAACAGGAGCAATCTCTACAAAATATGTTGATTGTGCGCGTGTGCATAAAAGGACTATTAGAGAAAAATTTCTCTCCTCCCTGAAGAGCAAAAACTCGAGATATGATGAATCACTTACTAATCAAGCCAGCAGATCGCTCTATACACAAGCGACCAAAAATATGCACAGAAGATTCAATATATCTCATATAAAGAAGTAGACTCGGCCCTCTTCCTCCTCTTCTCTTACCTTTTTTGATTTAAATAAGCTTATTATAAAAAAATTAAAGAGAGGGGCCCTTCTGACATTACAATGATGTTTTCTAATGAACATCGTTGTAATTGTCATAGAGTTGTAACCGAATATTGTTGTGCATCAGCAAAATATTTTGTGTTTGATCGATTAACTTACACCATGTCTCCTAAGCCTCAACATAGAAAGCAAATTGACAACCAGGAGCACGATGATGAAATGCTCTTTGCTTCATCATATATGGCTTCACATCTTCCCCGTGGTAGGAGACAATAAAGACAAAGTTCTTCAGGGACACCCAGCCAGAGAAGATTTGACCAACTCGTTAACTCCTTTGAAGGATTATACCAAAATACTCGTTCTCAAATATGGGAGCTCGTTCGTCACGAGAATCCCCATTCCTAAGAATCTGAGGCTGGGGGTAGCAATCCCCCTAATTCTGAAACTGACAGTGTAGACTCCAACTACATGGTTCTTTCTACCAATCAATCTGTCGTACATAAGGATGTTAGCGTTTATGCCATCAATGATGAACAAGAAGCTTCTCCATCAGAAGCCACTGAACAAAGCCTCAACTCATTAGAGGCCGCTCTCAAGGATATGCACACCATGATGGAAAATATGTATTAAATTATGACAGCCTAATATTCTGCTATACCAGCACCCGTCCAAGTGGCTTCATTCATACCTGTCACACCCCAGTCCCAAAATACGTAGGACTAGGAACACGTAAGTATGCCAGCCGTATGTATATGGCGACCCCAATATATGGATACCATAATACACACGTGCGCTGTAAAATGAATATAAACTCACAAGTGGTATATATAATGTCACAAGTCATAGATATGCTAATCTCATCCACACAACAAGCCATAGAAAAGAATTACTAAACTATAATAAGGAGTCTGAAATATCCAAAATAATAGTCTGGTGGAGACAAATCCACTACCAAAGACTATATCCAAAAATAAAATGAGAGAGGGGTATAAAATCTCTAATACAAAATAATATGATGACAGAAGGGTATTAACTAAGGGGATTCCATCGCTAGATATAATTAATGATGCTCAGAAGGTGAGACCTCCTCGGCAGAAAATAATGTGTCAGGTCCAGGCCCGTACTCCTGCGGATACTCCTGGTCGTCTATACCTGGCAAGGGACCGGGTCCTCAGAGGGACATAACAAGATACATAGAAGCAAGCCAATTTGAATACAGTGAACATGCATAATGTTTAAAAATATATAAGTACGCTGTATAAGACAATCTATATGAATGCAAATGAGGACAACTTTTCGACGTATGGGCAAGGGTAGGCTACTCGATCTACCTCACAACTCACACACACGTCAATGGACATCAGAAATCGATATACCGCGGGGGTAGCGACCAGCGAGGCTCCAGAAATTGACATACCGTGGGGGTAGCGACCAGCACGACACACGCCTGTAGTGCGAGCTATATAGTACGGTTTACCAGAGTGGTTAAAAGCCCATACGCCTAATTATTGTCCTCTCATGATACTAACTGTCAAGTGTGTGTCAACATATATAATATACAGAAAGGAACTACACATGCAATAAATAAACAGAAATACAATAAATATACAGAAATATACTAAGCATAGAAATACTGTAAGCAATTTGGCAAGGTATCTTGCCTGGCAAGAAGGCTGCAAAATATAATGTCCCGATGTCAACACCAAGAGTCAGAAGCTACGACCTCAGAATAAAAGTCTCCCGATGCTGAAATAAATATCACCAACATTTCCAAAATAAGCAAAAGAGCTAGAAAGTACTTCCCTTTCGTCCAATTTGGACACAGGGACAAAACGGTAAATTCGGGTAAAAGTGGGGTCCACGTGTTGCCCACTTTGCACCTGAAAAATGTGCCAAGGGTAACAGTCTCTAAATGGGACAAATTATAGGTCAAACAAACTCTAGATGTCAATACGAACCCAACGGTACGTCCAAATGTAGATTCCGATGGGCCGAACACAAATTCGCCCAAAAAGTCAACCGTAGGGCCCGCCAATTGGCGACTTGGTCAACTATCTCAGAATTGTCTGAAAATTGGGTCACAGGACCAGCGCGTTACCACGAGTCCAGTGGCGCAAGTTTCGTCGCAATCTTACGAGCATGCACAAAATGTGCATGACTTTCGCCAAAGTTGCGACACAAGGTTTGTCCGCGGATACGGGCTGATTCCGGCACACACACGCGTCCGAATCAGTTTTTGCAAACTCTTACATATCCGGTTATGCTGTGCGCACTGTTTGGTACCCTTGGAACATGGTGGGGCGGTTCCGTTTGGCGGGGCGTGCTCCGTTTCATAACTTTTGAACATCTGGAAAAAGTGTGTTTATGGAGTTTTTCAACGAATTTAATTCACCCTACAGCAGTTAATAATCTAGGGTTATTTAAAAAAAATTAAACTAGATCAAGTGGTCTCCGTATACTAAAAAAATCATCGAATTTGGATCTCTCTGGTGGGAGATACGAATCCGGGAACATAGTTGATCACCGCAGTTTTCTGTGATCCCAGAAAGTGGTCTTTTTCCGCCAACTTTGATATTGTTTTCGCCTATGGTTACGCATTGTTCGAGGTCTACTATCATACAGATTTGGAAGAGGGTTAAGGGGTGAGCGTACCGGTGAAGATGGTGTGGCATTTGTTTGAGCGAGGTGACGGGAAACTGCACGGGAACACAAGTACCTCGCTACTGAATTCTGCAGTACGCGAGGTGCGCGGGGTCGCGGTCGTCGGGATTGGTTTGGGTGGCCTGGCGCGGTTCTCCAACTGCGGTGGTGGCGCTTTCTAAGTCTAGATGGGAAGAGAAAGAGTTTAGGGTGATCTAGGATTAGGATTTTAGTCGAAATAATGAATATATATAGGTACATAAGAGAGAGAAGGGAGGGGGGTTTCCGTTCGCGGGGGGTCTTAACGTGCGGGTGCTGGTTTATTTTTTTTTTTTTGCTAACAAAGGCTAAGGCTGCTGTGGGGTTTGCAAGGGGGCGGCTAAGGGGCTGCTATTTTACTAATGGATGTGGTTCATTAGGATGGGTTCAAGGATCCATTAGTGGGGGGGATCCAATAAGGGTTAAAATATCTATTTTCTTTTCTTTTCTTTTCTTTTCTAATCTTTTTCCATTTATTTTTCTTTCTTTTTCCTTTAAATATATATGTATATATATATTTATATATACGTATATACTTATAAAAAAATCTAGAGTTACACTAATGCATACTATTAAGCTAGCAACTGCTCAAGGGGTCTCCTACATGAAATAAATTCGAAAAAAATCCTAATGGCCCCATAAATCTCCTAAGTTCACCAACACCTAAAATAAAAATTAATAAAAATATATTTCTCCTAATTAGGCACTAATTACTATAATAAAATTAATAATTAATAATTAAAAAGGGTATATATATGGTTTTTAGGAATAGGGGTTTTGTATTCTACCCAACTTATAAAAAATTTGTCCTCGAAATTGACACTAACCCATATTCATAATGATAACTATAGCTATTACACTATATTGGTATCTAGCAGGACTTCCTAAATGTCGCGGTCTGCCATTCTAATACTTTCTCATCTATGGTCCATACTCTATTATATCATCCTCTAACTCGTCTACACTATCCAACTTATAAGAATTCTACTAGTAGTCACATTCTTTGAAGCTATTGTCTAGGTTGTAAGGCAAATACATTTATTGGGTCGACAATCTTGGGATACCTGTCTAGAATCTCATAACTATGACTTTTCCCAGTAACCGTCAAGTATCGTAGTCTAATACTGCCATGCCACCTGGCCAGTATGGCTGCAAGTAATTTGACTACTCTACCAAAATCGTCTGGCTGTAACTGTCGCTACCTCGCCAGCGATTTGTCATAGTCATCAGTTCGTAACAAGTGCCTTCAACTCTTTCCTAGGCATAGTCTAAGTTTTTATGGAAACACTTAAGGTCTTGACTAAAACTATTAGGAGTATGATCTATTTCAATGATCTAACAAATTTCTATTAGTCTACATGGTGCTACTTAAGAGTTAAACTAATAAAGAATACAGATATTGGTATAGTGCATATACATATTAAGAACTCATCCTTAGTTATCAAGCATTACTAACACATTTATGTTTTACTAACAAAATAGGGGTGAGGTCGATATAAATCAACAATTAATAGTGGCACGAAAGATACGAATATGATAGGAAGAGTTAAGCACGAGATAAGGAATGGATATATAGAAGAGAAGGTGAGTCACCCAAGAGGGCGAGATAAGGATAGGGAAAGAATACTACTACTGCATCTATTAGTATCGCGTGTATGCCATCTGGGTAGAATATACATACATCCTCATAACTGCTAAACTACCATATATATAATTCTACATCTATTTGTACATCTAAGATCTTGTGTCACATTGGGGTTATAAGTATGCAAAGATAATTAAAACTAAAAGGTCGTACCTGTATCTACGACTTCCTGTGTCTGCTCTCCCATACTTGTCATAATGAGTGCTTGGCCTTGTCCTTGGTTGTTCAACTGGGGTCTAGTCCCCTCCATTTGTGCAGACTGTAGAAGCAGTGGTGGGTCCCTTTGGTCTTCTCTACTTGAGGGTGTATGCGGTGTTCCTGATTCTAATGTCATAGACCTCTGGTTCTGCTGAGGACATCTTTGGGTTTGATGGTGATTTGATCCACATATCATGCACAGCCCAATCGACGATGACGGTCTTTATGAATATGACCTATCTTACCATAAAAGTGACAAGTACGGGGGTCCTTGGTTGGGTATGGTGCGACATTATCTGGTTGCTGGCGTATCAAAGGGTGTCGAATGGGTCCTCCTTGTTGTATCCTTACTGGTCCTTGGTGACTTCTCTGTTGAATTCCGTTTCCCTTCCTGATGGCCTCCTGGATCCTGGCCTTTGTTAATAACTCGGCATAAGAGATCCGGGACTGTGAGCTAGTGTAGTGCTGGAGCTCTTGAGTCAGCCCACGGTGAAACCTCTTAGCCTTCTCCAAGTTATTAGGTATTAGGACTGTGCCATACTGACTGAGTCGGCTAAACTCTGTGTCATACTCATCAACTGTCTTGTTCCCTTGCTCCAGATGGAGGAACTGATCGTACAACGTGTCCCTTACAGTGTCCGAAAAGTACTTCCTCTCAAAGCACTCCAAGAATTGTTCCCAAGTCTGACCCGTACCCAACTGGCGCTCCATTGATTCCCACCAGTGATGCGCATTGTCTTCTAACTGAGTCCTTACGCCTATCATCCATATGTCAGTAGGTAGTTGTGATGCCTCTAACAACTCCTTGGTATTGGCAATCCAGTTCGTGGTCTCCTCTGGGCTCTCATTGCCCTTATATGGCTTATGGCCCATCTGCACAAAGTCCTTGACTAAACCAGCCCGAGCTTGTGGTACTGAAACTAGTGCCTGGGTTAGTGCAGGGGCTAGTGCAGCCATTCTCTCAAGTGTTGCCAGTAATTCTAGCCTCTGCTCTGCTGCTTGTTGCCTCTGTTCCTGCATTATCATCTGGAAGAATTGGAACAGCTGTGTCTAGCCATCCTGCGGTGCTAGTAGAGCTGGAAAAGTTCCATTAGGTATCGTGGAAGGAGTTAATAGAAATTGATTGCTAGTCAGTCCATCTGGTCCGGGAAAAAGAGGTGTCGTTGAGGTCTCTCCGGGTGATTGGTCGTCGTCCCCTGGAGACGTGTTGTCCCCGGGGGCGGCATGCCCGTTATGCAAATTTATCTCTCTGCAAGAGATGGATGAAGGATTAAGAAGAGTACATGAATCAAGCAGGATGCAAGTACTTAAGTAGGACATGTTGGAAGAAAGGTAAGTTTAGTCAAGTGTGGATGAGATCTAATATTCTAATCCTAGGTACAGGCCCGCTCGGTACAGTTACTTTACCGAAGCGGCTAACTCAACCTACATGGTACACCACAAAAATATGTCACGCCCCAGTCCCAAAATATGTAGGACTAGGAACACGTAAGCATGCCAGCCGTATGTATATGGTGACTCCAATATATGGATACCATAATACAGACGTGCGCTGTAAAATGAATATAAACTCACATGTGGTATATATAATGTCACAAGTCATAGATATGCTAATCTCATCCACACAACAAGCCATAGAAAAGAATTACTAAACTAGAATAAGGAGTCTGAAATATCCAAAATAATAGTCGGGTGGAGACAAATCTACTACCAAAGACTATATCCAAAACTAAAATGTGATAGGAGTATAAAATTTCTAATATAAAATAATGTGATGACAAAAGGGTATCAACTAAGGGGAATCCATCGCTAGATATAATCAATGATGCTTAGAAGGTGAGACCTCCTCGGCAGAAAATAATGCGTCAGGTCCAGGCCCGTACTCCTGCGGATACTCCTGGTCGTCTATACCTGGCAAGGGACCAGGTCCTCAGAGGGACATAACAAGATACATAGAAGCAAAAAAGTTTGAATACAGTGAACATGCATAATGTTTGAAAATATATAAGTACGCTGTACAAGACAATCTATATGAATGCAAATAAGGACAACTTTTTGACGTATGAACAAGGGTAGGCTACTCGATCTACCTCACAACTCACACACACGTCAATGGACATCAGAAATTGACATACCGCGGGGGTAGCGACCAGCGAGACTCCAGAAATTGACATACCGCGGGATAGCGACCAGCGCGACACACGTCCATAGTGCGAGCTATATACTACGGTTTACCAGAGTGGTTAAGCGCCCATACGCCTAATGATTGTCCTCTCATGATACTAAGTGTCAAGTGTGTGTCAACATATCTAATATATAGTAAAGACTGATAGGAACTATACATGCAATAAATAAACAAAAATGCAATAAATATACAGAAATATACTAAGCATGCAAATACTGTAAGCAATTTGGCAAGGTATCTTGCTTGGCAAGAAGGCTGCAAAATATAATGTCCCGATGTCAACACCAAGAGTCAGAAGCTACGGCCTCAGAATGAACGTCTCTGGATGCTGAAATAAACATCACCAACGTTCCCAGAATAAGCAAAATAGCTAAAAAGTACTTTCCTTTTGTCCAATTTGGACACAGGGGCAAAACGGTAATTTTGGGTAAAAGTGGGGTCTACGTGTAGCCCACTTTGCACCTGAAAAATGTGCCAAGGGTAACAGTCTCTAAATGGAACAAATTATAGGTCAAACAAACTCTAGATGTCAATACGAACCCAACGGTATGTCCAAATGTGGATTCCGATGGGCCGAACACAAATTCTCCTAAAAAGTCAACCGTGGGGCCCGCCAATTGGCGACTTGGTCAACTGTCTCAGAATTGCGTAAAAATTGGGTCACAGGACCAGCGTGTTACCACGAGTCCAGTGGCATAAGTTTCGTCGTAATCTGACTAGCGTACACAGAATGCGCGTGACTTTCGCAAAAGTTGCGACATAGGGTTTGTCCGCGGATACGGGCTGATTCCGGCGCGCACACGCGTCCGAATCAGTTTTCGTAAACTATTACGTGTCCGGTTATACTACGCGCACCGTTTGGTACCCTTGGTACACGGCAGGACGGTCCCGTTTGGCGGAACGTGCTCCGTTTCATAACTTTTGAAAATATAGAAAAAGTGTGTTTATGGGTTTTCCAACGAATTTAATTCTACCTACAGCAGTTAATAATGTAAAACCCCCTTCCTAAAAATCGTATATATCCTTTTTATTTATTAATTAATAATTTAATTGTAGTAATTAGTGGCTAAATAGGAGAAATAGATTTTTAATAATTTTTATTTTAGGTATTGGTGCACTTAGAGGATTTATGGGACCATCTGGAATTTTTCAGAATTTATTTCATGTAGGAGATCCCTTGAACAGTTGTTAGCCTAACGGTACTAATCTATAAATTTTCTTATGAGTATATATATATATATATATATATATATATATATATATATGTATGTATATATATTTAAAAAGAAAAAGGAAAAGAAAAGAAAAGAAAAGAAGTTATTGATAAACTAATAATACTAATAAATAATACAACTAATAACCTTAAAGCAACTTGCAACTTAGCAACTTAGCAACTTAGGCAGCAAAGCTTCTTTAGAAAAACAAAAGCAAACATTCCTATTCCACTTACTAGCAATCCCACAGCCATCGTCCAACGCCCCCCGTTGACCCGCAACCGAACCATTCTCTCTCTCTTCCTATTCCTATTCCTATTCATATATATATATATATATATATATATATATATATATATATATATATATATATATATTATTTCATAAAACCCTAACCTAAAACCTCCAGACCCTCCTCTTCTCATCTAGACCTAGAGAGAGTCGCCACCGCAGCCAGAGAACCCCGCCAGGCCGTCCAAACAAATCCCGACGACCCCGACCTCGCGTATTGTAGATTCCCACACGAGGTACCTTTGTTTCGGAGTTGCTTTCCGTCGACTCGCTCAACCAAACATCGTTCCATCTTCACCGGTATGCTTACCCCTTAACCCTGTTCCATATCTGTATGATAGCAGACCTCGAACAACACGAAACCCTAGGTGAAAACAGCGCCCAAGTTGGCGCGAGCAGACCGAATTCTGGGATTACAAAAACTACGGTGACCACCCATGTTGCCGAGTTCGTATCTTCCACCACAGAGATCCGAATTCGGTGATTCTTTTTTGTATGCGTAGACCACTTGACCTAGTTTATTTTCTGTCAAATAACCTTAGATTATTAGCTGCTGTGGACAGAATTAAATTTGTCACAAAACCCCGTGAACCCACATTTCCAGATTTCTAAAAGTTATGAAACGGATCACGTCCCGCCAAACAAGACCGCCCTGTCGTGTACCAAGTGTACCGAACGGTGCACGCAGCATAACCGGACATGTAAAAATTCGTGAAAACTGATTCGGACGCGTGTGCGCGCCGAAATCAGCCCGTATCCGCGGACATATCCCGTGTCGTAACTTTTGTGGAGGTCGTGCACATTTTGTGCACGCTTGTCAGATTGCGACAAAACTTACGCCACTGGACTCGTGGTAACACGCTGGTCCTTTGACCCAATTTTCACGCAATTCTGAGACGGTTGACCAGATCGCCAATTGGCGGGCCCCATAGTTGACTTTTTGGACAAAATTGTGTTCGGCCCATCGGAATCCATATTTGGGCATACCATTGGGTTCGTATTGACATTTAGAGTTGTTTGACCTATAGTTTATCCTATTTAGAGACTGTTACCCTCGGTACACTTTTCGGTGCAAAGTGGGCCACAAGTGGACCCCACTTTTATCCAAAATTACCGTTTTACCCCTGTGTCCAAATTGGACGAAAGGGAAGTGCTTTTTAGCTATTTTGCTCATTCCGGAAATGTTGGTGATGTCTATTTCAGCATCCGGAGACGTTTGTTCGGAGGCCATTAGTTCCAGATCCCGTGTCCTTGACATTGGACGCTTACACTTTACAGATTTCTTGCCAGGCAAGTATACCTTGCCATTGTACTGTATTTACATTCCATATGAGGCATGCATGTTTATTTTGTTTATTTTAGTTCATTTATTTTAACTGCTATATAAACTACGCGTCCAAGGAAACTTGGGTGCAACGACGGTGTCGTCGTACTATGTTTTTATTTATGTATATGAATTGGACCTACTTTATGAGACTACCCCATCTTCATGAGACATTTATGTTTCATTGGCCATGACACTATTCTTACACGAGTGTGAGTCATATGTAGGACACGGACTTGCGTACTCGGTTGGCCACCGGTACGTATAGGTCGTGCGACGGATAGGGATAACTGCCAATAGAAACTTTGCATGCTAGTAGACCTGGCGGTTATTAGAGGTTTATCGTATCATGGACATGACATGCTTAGAGCATTGGGTGGGGAGAACAACAAGTACCGCATTTGAGCTCCTTTACACTTTTTCTATTGTGCGCCCGGATTCTCCTCCGGAGATACGGGTGGTGATGACCACTATATATTATGTACTATCAGGCGGGCCACCGGCGTTCAAAAGACGACGTGCCTTTTAGACCCCAGGATCTCTAATAGAGAACCATGCCAAATCCCAGGTTTTCAGCCAGATAGCTCACTTGTAGGGAAAGGTGTTCTTAACTGCATTCACATAGATGGTTAGGCGACCCCATTGGATGTTTATATTTCAGTACTTTATTGGTATGTGTTTTTTGTATCTTGTTACGTCCTCTGAGGACCTGGTACCTTTCCAGATATAGATGAGCAGGAGTACCCGCAGGAGTATGGACCTGGACCTGACGCTAGCTATCAGTCTGAGGCGATCTTACTTTCTGATTATATGTGATTCATTGCAGCTGTTTAGAGATTCTAGTTGCTATTCTTTTTAAGATATTTATTCTTATATTAGAGTTTATTTTTTTCTCTCTTTAGTAGATTTGGTTATAGTCGATTTGTAGTGGATTTGTTTCCATCCAACTATCATACTTTGAGACTGCTTATTTGATACTCAGTTATTGATTTCCATTTATCTAGTATTTGTGCTGTGGATGAGATATATAATTGTATGTGACTTGTTGTGACAGTATATTACCACTGTGGATTGGATATTCATGTACAGCGTACGTATGTATATGGTTTCTGTATATTGGAGTTCGTATACATACGGCTGGCGTGTTACGTATTTCTAATCCTATGTATTTTGGGACTGGGGCGTGACATATTTTTAGTGGTGGCCCATGCAGGTCGAGAATATATTGTCTCGGTTACGTAACTATACCGAACAAGCCTGCGTATAGAAATAGAGTATAAGGATCTCATCCACGCTTGACTGAAACTCCTCCTTCCTATTTAATACTTGCATCCTGTTTGATTCATGTACTTTTTCTAATTATTTCGTACATCACCTGCAGAGAGATGGATTTGCAAAATGGATGTACTACCGCCAATGGCGACACAACTTCTGGAGTCAATGGTCAGACTCAAGGAGGGACCCCAACGATTCCTAGGCTTCCAGGGCCAGATGGACAGACTCACACTCCAGTTCCATTTGATCTTCCCGCTTCACCTATTGGGAACCTTCCAGCTTTCCCCGTACCACAAGATGGCCAAGCGCAGATGTTCCAATTCTTTCAGATGATGATACAGGAACAAAGGCAGTAGGCAGCCGAGCAGAGGCAAGAATTTTTGGCAGCACTTGAAAGGATAGCTGCACAGGCTACTGTACCAGCCCAAGCACTACCTCCAGTACCTCGAGCTTGGGTTGGTTCAGTAAAGGACTTTATTCAAATGGGTTCGAGGCAGTACAAGGGCACTGAGAGCCCGGAGGAGACTACCAACTGGATCACTCACATGCAGAAGCTACTGGAGGCATCGCAGTTACCTACGGACCTATGGATGACGGGTGTACGGACGCTTCTAGAGGGTAATGCTCATCATTGGTAGGAATCCATGGAGCGCCAGTTGGGTACTTACCAGACTTGGGAGCAGTTCTTGGAGTGCTTTGAGGGAAAGTACTTCCCGGACACTGTCAGGGACACCTTGTATGATCAGTTTCTTCACTTGGAGCAGGAAAACCGAACAGTGGACGAGTATGATGCTGAGTTTAGTCGACTCAGCAAATATGGCGCTGCTTTGATACCAAATGACTTGGCTAAGGCTAAGAGGTTTCATCGAGGATTGACCCAGGAGCTAGAACATTATACAAGCTCTCAGTCCCGAGTCTCTTATGCTGAACTACTGACAGAGGCCAGATTGCAAGAAACCATTAGCAGAGGAAAAGGAGGTCAGCTGAGGACACAACAAGGATCGGCAAGGATACCGCAGGGACCGACAAGGACACAACAGGGAGGACCTATCAGACGTCCATTAGCACAGCAACATCAGCAATACAGAGCCGGACCGTACCAGATTCCAGAGAAACCCCAATGTAATTATTGTGGGAAGATCGGACATATTTTGAGAGATTGTCGGACTCGCTTGGGTTAGTGTATGAGATGTGGCTCTGGACAGCACCTGGCGAGAGACTGCCAAGTGCAGCAGACACTTTCACCGCTAGTTCAGAGACTAGCGCTTCCAGCACCGAAGACAGCACAGCAGATGGTTAGACCGGGAGCATCTCGACCCCCAGCAGCAGGAGGATTTCAGAGAGGACCACCGCTACCTACTCAGGAGGAGAAGTATATGAGGACTGGACATGGACAACCGCAGATGAACGGGCGAGCTTTTGCATTGGAGGTAGATGACATGGATCATGAGGTGGATGTCATAGCAGGTATTACCCTTGCTTTTACTTTTCTTGCTGTGACATTATTTGATACGGGAGCCACCCACTCATTCATATCATCTAGTTTTAATGCCAAACACAACATTGCTTCTACACCATTATCTAGTTGTGTTAGAATTCTTACCGGAGGAGGAGTTGTACCAGTTAGTCGAGTTTGTAGATCGGGCCCTATAGTGATATGTGGCAGAGAGATGAACGCCCAACTCTTAGTCCTTCCTATGCCATCTTTTGATATTGTGCTTGGAATGGACTGGCTAAGCAAGTACCACGCTTTCTTCGATTGTTTTGGAGGAAGCATTCTTTTTAAGGTACCAGGCCAGCCTGAACTTGAGTTTGCCCGAGGATCCACAGAAATCCTTAATGGTATGCAGCTCGCAATGGACGATGTTGTCTATCTTCCTATTATTTCAGAATTTCTAGACGTCTTTCCAGAGGATTTTCCAGGACTACCCCCAGACCGAGACATAGAGTTTTTAATTGAACTAGCACCCGGAGCAGCACCTATAGCATCGCATGTTTACAGACTGGCGAAGAAGGAGATGGACGAGCTAAAGGCACAATTAAAAGAGCTAGAAGAGAAAGGTTTCATACGACCGAGTGTATCACCCTGGGGAGCACCAGTATTATTTGTACCCAAGAAGGATGGGTCAGTGCGGATGTGCATTGACTACAGAGCCTTGAATGCAGTGACTATAAAGAATAAATATCCATTGCCATGCATTGATGACCTATTTGATCAACTCAGTGGAGCTAAGGTATTCTCGAAGATAGATCTGAGATTAGAATATCATCAGATGAAGGTACGGAAGCAGGACATTCTGAAGACCGCATTCAGAATAAGATATGGATACTACGAGTTTTTGGTCATGCCATTTGGATTGACCAATGCTCCAGCGATCTTCATGGACTTGATGAATCGAGTCTTCCACCAGTACTTGGACCAGTTCGTGGTCGTCTTCATAGATGATATACTTGTCTATTCGAAGAACCACGAGGAGCACGAGAAGCATCTGCAGATTGTTCTAGAGACGTTGAGGAGAGAGCAGTTATATGCTAAGCTCAGCAAATGTGAGTTTTTCTTGGACAGTTTTATTTCTTGGATATGTTGTTACAGGAGATAGTATTTCTGTTGATCTAGAGAAGATCTCAGCAGTTGAGACATGGCCTGTTCCTAAATCAGCAGCAGAGGTGAGGAGCTTCCTTGGACTTGCGGGATATTACCGACGGTTCGTGGAAAACTTCTCAAGGATAGCGTCACCTATGACTCGTCTGACTTGTAAGGACCAAGAATTTATATGGACCGACGAGTGTCAAGCCGCCTTTGAAGAGTTGAAGAAACGACTGACTACAGCACCAGTATTGACTATTCTGTCAGGATCAGGAGGTTATGTGATCTACAGTGACGCATCAGGGAAAGGCTTGGGATGCGTATTGATGCAGCATGGCAAGGTGATTGCATATGCATCTAGGCAGTTACGAGTACATGAGAAGAATTATCCGACTCATGACTTGCAACTTGCAGCCGTTGTATTTGCTCTGAAGCTATAGAGACATTACTTATATGGGGAACGAGTGGAGATCTATACAGACCACAAGAGCCTCAAGTACGTCTTCACGCAGAAGGAGTTAAATAGGAGGCAACCTCGATGGCTCGAGTTGATGAAAGAGTTTGAGATAGAGCTACATTATCATCCAGGCAAAGCTAACATGGTAGCAGACGCGTTAAGCCGGAAGTCAGCAGCTTACTTCTTGACAGCACAGAGGGAACTATTGGAGGACTTGCAAAAGCTTGGCATTTAAGTGATATTACCCGGAGCAGATGGGATACTAGCCAACTTGCAAGTACAATCATCATTGGTAGAGAGGATCAAGGCAGCTTTGCCTACAGACGCCAGATTCCGGAGACTGAAGGAAAGGACAAAGGCCGAAGAGCAGACATGATTGTGCATTCATGAGGATGGGAGATTACGATGTGGTGATCATCTTTATGTTCCAAATGGAGAGATTCGACATGAGCTGATGACAGAAGTTCATAGTTCGATTTATTCTATTTATCCTAGAGGCACCAAGATGTATCGCGACTTACGATAACACTTTTGGTGGCATGGAATGAAGAGAGAGATAGCTCATTTTGTAGCTAAATGTCTCGTATTTCAACAAGTGAAGGTGGAGCACCAGAGGATAGCAGGATTATTGTAACCACTTCCGATTCCAGAGTGGAAGTGGGAGCACATCACTATGGACTTTGTCACGGGTTTTCCCAATAGTCCAAGTGGGAGATATGCAGTATGGGTAATAGTGGACCGACTCACCAAGTCAGCCCATTTTATACCTTTTAGAGTTGGTCAATCTACAGAAGCTTTAGCTGACTTATATATGAGGCAGATCGTGAGATTGCATAGCATACCAGTCAGCATTGTATCAGACAGAGATTCGTGCTTTATATCGCACTTTTGGAGGAGCATACAAGAGAGTCTTGGAACTCGTCTGAAGTTCAGTACATCTTACCACCAGCAGACAGATGGGCAGTCAGAGCGTACTATTCAAACGTTGGAGGATATGTTGAGGGCTTGCATGTTAGACTTCAAAGGATCATGGGAGGACCACCTACATCTTGTGGAGTTTTCTTACAACAATAGCTATCAAGCGATTATTCAGATGGCTCCGTTTGAAGCATTGTATGGAAGAAAATGTAGGTCTCCTGTGTGTTGGAGTGACGTAGGAGAACGTCAGATTCTGGGACCAGAGTTGGTGGTCAACACCGTAGAGACAGTCAAGAAGATTCAGGGACACTTGAGAGCAGCGCAAGACAAGCAGAAACAGTGGGCAGACCTTCATCGTCGTCCCTTGGAGTTCAAAGAGGGCGATCATGTCTTCTTGAGGATATCACCGACCAGAGGCACCATCCGATTCGGAGGGCGCGACAAGTTGAGTCCAAGGTATATTGGACCATTTGACGTGCTCGAGAGAGTTGGAGAGGTGGCATATCGACTTGTGCTACCACCTTCACTGTAGGGAGTACATGACGTATTCCATGTGTCGCAGCTCAGGCGATATATGGCAGACAGCAGTCATGTTCTCGACCATTCAGAGATCACCATTGGGCCGAGCTTGTCTTACCTAGAGCAACCCGTGGGAATCCTTGATCGTCGAGAGAAAGTGTTTAGGAACCAGTCTATTCCCTTGGTTAGCGTAGCATGGAGGCATAGCGCGCCAGGAGAATCAACTTGGGAGCGCGAGGACGACATGCGCAAGTATTTTCTGAACCTATTCGCAGACCAAGGTATTAATTTACATTGTTAATTTATATCTCATAACATCCTTGCTTTCTACCGTGGCTTAATTTTAATTTCGAGGACGAAATTTTTATAAGTTGGGTAGAATGTAAAATCCCCTTCCTAAAAATCGTATATACCCTTTTTATTTATTAATTAATAATTTAATTACAGTAATTAGTGGCTAAATAGGAGAAATAGATTTTTAATAATTTTTATTTTAGGTGTTGGTGCACTTAGAGGATTTATGGGACCATCAGAAATTTTTTGGAATTTATTTCATGTAGGATTTATTAATTAATAATTTAATTGATCTCAGCAGTTGCTAGCCTAACGGTGTGCATTAGTATAATCTATAAATTTTCTTGTGAGTATATATATATATATATATATATATATATATATATATATACAAATATATATATGTATATATATATTTAAAAAGAAAAAGGAAAAGAAAAGAAAAAAAGGAAGTTATTAATAAACTAATAATACTAATAAATAATACAACTAATAACCTTAAAGCAACTTGCAACTTAGCAACTTAGAAACTTAGGCAGCAAAGCTTCGTTAGCAAAACAAAAGCAAACATTCCTATTCCACTTACTAGCAATCCCACAGCCAGCGTCCAACGCCCCCCGCGGACCCGCGACCGAACCATTCTCTCTCTCTCTTCCTATTCCTATTCATATATATATATATATATATATATATATATATATATATATATATATATATATATATATATATATATATATATATATATATATATATATATACATATATATATATATATATATAATTTCATAAAACCCTAACTTAAAACCTTCAGACCCTCCTCTTCTCATCTATACCTAGAGAGAGCCGCCACCGCAGCCAGAGAACCCCGCCAGGCCGTCCAAACCAATCCCGACGACCCCGACCCCGCGCACTGCAGATTCCCACACAAGCTGCCTTTGTTCCCGAGTTGCTTCCCATCGACTCGCTCAACCAAACGCTGTTCCATCTTCACCGGTATGCTCATCCCCTAACCCTCTTCCATATCTGTATGATAGTAGACCTCGAACAACACGAAACCCTAGGCGAAAATAGCGCCCAAGTTGGTGCGAGCAGACCGAATTCTGGGATCGCAAAAAACTGCGGTGACCACTCATGTTGCTGAGTTGTATCTCCCACCACAGAGATTCGAATTTGGTGATTCTTTTTTGTATGGGTAGACCACTTGACCTAGTTTATTTTCTATTAAATAACCCTAGATTATTAGCTTATGTGGACAGTATTAAATTTGTCACAAAACCCCGCGAACCCACTTTTCCAGATTTCTAAAAGTTGTGAAACGGAGCGCGCCCCGCCTAATGGGACCGCCCCGCCGTGTACCAAGTATACCGTACGGTGCACGCAGCATAACCGGACACGTAAAAATTTATTGAAACTGATTCGGACGTGTGTGTGCGCCGGAATTAACCCGTATCCGCAGACACATCCCGTGTCACAACTTTTGTGGAAGTCGTGCGCATTTTGTGCACGCTTGTCAGATTGCGACGAAACTTGCGCCAATGGACTCGTGGTAACACGCTGGTCCTGTGACCCAATTTTCACGCAATTCTGAGACGGTTGACCAGATCGCCATTTGGCGGGACCCATATTTGACTTTTTGGACAAAATTGTGTTCGGCCCATCGGAATTCATATTTGGACATACCGTTGGGTTCGTATTGACATTTAGAGTTGTTTGACCTATAGTTTGTCCCATTTAGAGACTGTTACCCTCGATGCGCTTTTCGGTGCAAAGTGGGCCACACGTAGACCCCACTTTTATTCGAAATTACCGTTTTGCCCCTGTGTCCAAATTGGACGAAAGGAAAGTGCTTTTTAGCTATTTTGCTCATTCCAGAAATGTTGGTGATGTCTATTTCAGCATCCGGAGACGTTTGTTCGGAGGTCATTAGTTCCAGATCCCGTGTCCTTGATATTGGATGCTTATACTTTACCGATTTCTTGCCAGACAAGTATACCTTGCCATTGTACTGTATTTACATTCCATATAAGGCATGCATATTTATTCTGTTTATTTTAGTTTATTTATTTTAACTGCGATATAAACTGCGCGTCCAAGAAAACTTGGGTGCAACGATGGTGTCGTCGTACTATGTTTTTATTTATGTATATGCATTGGACCTACTTTATGAGACTACCCCATCTTTATGAGGCATTTATGTTTTATTGGCCACGACACTATTCTTACACGAGTGTGAGTTACATGTAGGATACGGACTTGCGTACTCGGTTGGCCACCGGTACGTATAGGTCGTGCCACGGATAGGGATAACTGCCAATAGAAACTTTGCATGCTAGTAGACCTGGCAGTTATTAGAGGTTTATCATGTCATGGACATGACATGCTTAGTGCATTGGATGGGAAGAACAACAAGTATCGCATTTGAGCTCCTTTACACTTTTTCTATTGTGATGACCACTATATATTATGTACTATCAGGCGGGCTATCGGCGTTCAAAAGACGACGTGCCTTTTAGGCCCCTGGATCTCCAACAGAGAACCATGACAAATCCCAGGTTTTCAGCCAGATAGCTCACTTATGTGGAAAAGTGTTCTTAACTGCATTCACATAGATGGTTAGGCGATCCCATTGGATGTTTATATTTCAGTACTTTATTGGCATGTATTTTTTGTATCTTGTTACGTCCCTCTGAGGACCTGGTACCTTTTCAGATATAGATGAGCAGGAGTACCCGCAGGAGTATGGACCTAGACCTGACGCTAGCTATCAGTCTGACGCGATCTTATCTTCTGATTATATGTGATTCATTGCAGCTGTTTAGAGATTCTAGTTGCTATTCTTTTTGAGACATTTATTCTTATATTAGAGTTTATTCTCTTCTCTCTTTAGTAGTTTTGGTTATAGTCGATTTGTAGTGGATTTGTTTCCATCCGACTATCATACTTTGAGATTGCTTATTTGATACTCAGTTATTGATTTCCATTTATCTAGTATTTGTGTTGTGGATGAGATATAGAATTGTGTATGACTTGTTGTGACAGTATATTAACACTGTGGATTAGATATTTATGTACAGCGTACATATGTATATGATTTCCATATATTGGAGTTCGTATACATACGACTGACGTGTTACGTATTCCTAGTCCTACGTATTTTAGGACTGGGGCGTGACAAATAATCTAGGGTTATTTAACAGAAATTAAACTAGGTCAAGTGGTCTCTGTATACCAAAAAGAATCATCAAATTCGGATCTCTGTGGTGGGAGATACGAATCCGGGAACATAGGTGATCACCGTAGTTTTCTGCGATCCCAGAAAGTGGTATTTTTTCGCCAACTTTGACGTTGTTTTCGCCTATGGTTACGCGTTGTTCGAGGTCTACTATCATACAGATATGAAAGAGGGTTAAGGGGTGAGCGTATCGGTAAAGACGGTGTGGCGTTTGGTTGAGCGAGGTGACGGAAAACTCCGCGGGAACACAGGTACCTCGCTGTTGAATTCTGCAGTGCGCGGGGTGCGCGGGGTCACGGTCGTCGGGATTGGTTTGGGCGGCATGGCGCGGTTCTCCGGCTGTGGTGGCTGCACTCTCTAAGTTTAGATGAGAAGAGGAAGAGTTTAGGGTGATCTAGGGTTAGGGTTTTAGTCAAAATAATGAATATATATAGGTACATTAGAGAGAGAAGGGAGGGGGGTTTCCGTTCGTGGGGGGTCTTAACGTGCGAGTGCTGGTTTATTTTTATTTATTTTTTTGCTAACAAAGGCTATAGCTGTTGTGGGGTTTGCAAGGGGCGGCTAAGGGGCTGCTATTTTACTAATGGGTGTGGTTCATTAGGATGGCTTCAAGGATCCATTAGTGGGGGGAGATCCAATAAGGGTTAAAATATCTATTTTCTTTTCTTTTCTTTTCTAATCTTTTTCCATTTCTTTTTTTTTCTTTTTTCTTTAAATATATATGTGTATATATATATATTTATATATACGTATATACTCATAGAAAAATCTAGAGTTACACTAATGCATACCATTAAGCTAGCAACTGCTCAAGGGATCTCCTACATGAAATAAATTCGAAAAAATTCCTAATGGCCCCATAAATTCCCTAAGTTCACCAACACCTAAAATAAAAATTAATAAAAATATATTTCTCCTAATTAGCCACTAATTACTATAATTAAATTAATAATTAATAATTAAAAAGGGTATATATGGTTTTTAACAATAGGGTTTTACAATACCTACGTAGCCTACTCCTAGAATAATGCCTCTGCAGGATAACATAAATCCAGAAGCGGACATAAACCAATAATCAGTAGCACCAAATCTTAATCCTCTCAACATTGGGGGTGGATCTCTCGGTGATAATTTTTGTTCAACCAGGATCCTATCAGTCAGCCGCACCACTCCGACCAGAAGATCCCCTCGAAGCTATCCGAGAGTTGCATGCACAGGTCAATATTTTAAAGAACAAATACCAACTCCACAAGATCGGGGTGAAATAATCTTATCCTCCGCATTGTTCCCTCCTAAATACAAACCCCAATTGATAGTCTTGTTTGAAGGCAGGACATTACCGAACCAATATATTAATTACTTCAATATGATGATGGCTCATATGCAGAAAGAGGATACTCTCCTTATCAAATTATTCATGGGATGCTTGGCCGACATAGCCTACGATTGGTATTTCAATTTACCAGATACCTATATATCCTTGTTAGATGACATGGAGTATCTTTTTCTCTCACAATTTTACGAGGGAGGTATGGATATGACGATGTCTTTACTCAACGATATCAAACAGAAGGAGAAGGAATCTGCTCGTGAATTTGTTAAGCATTTTTGTCACTACCCAATTCTAGAAAATTGGGTTATTTTTTATTTTTATTTGGTAAATTGTGTATTGTTTATAATTAATTATATTTATATTTAATTGATGGTTGTATTATTTTTCTATTGATTGTTTTAGAGTTTTGGCCAGTGGACCCATTTCAGACCATAGTGGACTCATTTCCGACCCAACCAACACCCTTGTGAGGCCTATTTTTCGGTTTAGAATTATTATTATATTTTATTTTAGTTAGTTGGAGTGATTAAGAGTTAATTTGAGTGCTTTTGGAACCCCAAACCCAAATCCCAATTAGAATGACTTAAGGAGAGGGCATTTTTGGTCATTTTGCATTATGTAAACCCTTCTTTAATGCTTGGCCGACCTATTTCCTAGGACCTGGACCGAAACCAGCAACCCCCCACCCCTCTTCTTCATTTCTTCTTCTTCTTCTTCTTCTTCTTCTCCATTCTCCATTTTCTTTTTCTTTCTTCTTCCAACAAGCTTCAAGTAAGTCATTTCTTCTCTTTCTTCTTTTATTCTTCATGGATGTGAACCCTAACCCTATACTTTTCCCTGACCTAGGTGTTTAGAGCCTAGACTTAGTATGGAGTCCTGATTTGGAGGCTTGGAGGCTTGAGGATGGTGATTTCAAGGGTTTTGGAGACTTTGGCCTTGGGATTCCAACTCCCAAGAGGTCAACCCTAACTTTTCTCTTAGTGGTTGCTATTATATAGTGTAATTAGTGGTTTAGAACCTTCCTAGACCTTAAGGCTACCCGTGGGAGAAAGTTAGAACTTGTTTGGTTGTGTTTGGAAACTTTGACATTAGGTTTTGTGTCAATTTTGGATGAAATCCGAGATTGGCCCAATTTTGGATGATGCCCTCGGTCAGACGGACCTAGGTAGACGTTGTCGGGTGTCTTGAGGGTAAGTACGTGTCTCCGTTCTGACATATGAGGTCGTGTCGCGGAGAAATGGGCATTTTAGGAGTTTTTGTCGTCGTAGGTTCTATATGCGTGCGCGTTTTTGCCACAGACCAAGAATCAACAAGTTAGCATTTTTTTTAGGATCTAGACATTGATTAGAACCGTGTATAAATTTTAGGCCGATTCCGAGTAGGTTTGGTGTGTGTTTCACAAGGTTTTGCGAACCGCACACCACGTGTTCGTCGAAATGACCGAATGGCCATTTTGACTTAGTTTCTTGGTTTCGGGCATGTGCGCGCGTTGGGTTAGCTTCGGGGAGTGTGTGCTACAGTTATCGGGATGTATTTTATATATATATATATATTTATTGGTGTTTGGGTCGTTGGGCGTGTGTTGGTGGGGTGTTGTGTGTTGTGTTGTGTGTTGTGTGTATTGTGTTTATATATGTATATATGAGTTTATATATATATGTATGTGTGTCTATATATATATATATATGTGTGTGTGTGTGTGTGTGTGTGTGTGTGTGTGTGTGTTTGTATATCTATATGAGTGTGTCAATCTATATATATGTGTTTGTGTACGTATATGTGTGTGTGTGTATATATATATATATATATATATATATATATATATATATATATATATATATATATATATATATATAAGTGTTTGTGTATATATATATGTAGAGTATTTATATATATATATACATGTGTGTGATTGTATATATATGTGTGTGTACCTTTATATATAAGTGTGTGTATATATATATATATATAAGTATATATGCTTGTGTGTATATATATATATATATATATATATACATATATATATATATATATATATATATAAATATATAAGTGTGTGTGTGCTTGCGTGTTTGTATGAGTGTGAATGTGTAAGTGTATATATATATAGATATATAGTTGTGTGTATATAAATATATGTATATATGTTCTTGTGTATATATATATATATATATGTGTGTGCATGTGTCTGTGTTTGCGTGGTGTGCCAGCGGGTAGGAGCAGCCGCAGCAGTCAGCGCTGCTTGCAACAGCAGCTGCTAGCAGAGCAGCAGCAGTTAGCAGAGCAGCGCAACAGCGATGCAGTGGCAGCAGCAGCCAACGGCAGCATCGCAGCAGCGTCGTGGCAATAGCAGCAGCTGCAGGCGCAACAGCAGTGGCTGCAGCGTCGTGCAGCATCGCGGTAGCAGCGGCAGCACGCCGCGGCAGCAGTTGTAGTAGCAGCAGCAGGGAACGCTGCAACAGCAACAAACGAAGCAATTGCAGCAGTATAAGCAGCAGCAGCGCATTTCATTTGCAATGCAGCAGCATTATTTGCATGCAGCGTGGCGAGGCAGGCAGTAGCGCAGTAGTGAGAGGGAGGGAGAGATCTATATATGTATGTATAGATAGATAGATAGATAGTTTAGATATAGTTAGATATATATATATATGTGTGTATGTGTGGATATATATATATAGTTCTGTAGATATTCATATGTGTTTATATATATATAGTAGCCTAGATATATAGCTAGGTATATATGTATAAGAATAGTTAGATAGCTAGTTAGTAGTGTTAGTGAGAGTGGGTGGATATCTCATTACCTTGAAATATTAAGGTATCTCAATACCTTGAGATACCCAAGGTATTGAGTATCAGGTAAGGTTTTTGAGCAATTGCCTAGGAATAGGTTTAGAATTGCTTTTATATGTATTGGTATATATAATTACGCGTGCTAGCATAGGTTTTAGCGGGTATAGGCGGGGTGCGTAGCTTAGGTCGAGGTATTGGATACCGAGGGTATCCCGGTATCTCAAGGAGGCGAGTTTGAGGGTTTACTAGCTTAATGAGCTAGTTTTGACCTAGAATTTTAGGGGCACCCTATTTTGACCTAGCATTGACCATAATTGCCCTCGTTGACCGTAAAAGTCAACGTTTGACCTAGTTTTAACCCAGAGTTGACTTTTTGGACCTTGGGTTGACTTTTGACCCAAATTTTACCAGTTTGATCCGTTCGGCTTAGAATAACCCTAGAACCTTATTTTTAGTTATTTTATATCAGTTGAACTCTTTAGAATCCTGTTTAACCTTGCTTTTCGTAATAGGTTTTTGCGACGCCAGTCCGGATCTCGATTCTCATCGGTTGCTCAGGACGTCAGCGAGTACCTACCTCTGATCGTTTCTATTTCATGATAGTGTTTATATCACTTGTTCTAGAACTGTAATACTTGATTCTGACACATTATTACACGAGCTGGTACTAGTGGATCCCGTCATGAGATGTTATCCCCCTTACCATGTTCAGCGGGTACTCTATCACGTTTATTTCATCATGTGCTTCGGGTATTGATTCTCATATGATATCATGTGCTTCGTGTGCTCTCGCCTTCATTTGCGCGAGTTATTTATCATGTACGTAGTGTGTCGTGGTTGGATCCAAGAGTATTAGTGGGGGAGGGGAGTAGGAGTTGGTTATGTGATCAAAGCCAAACAGTATTCATGTGTATGTCGGTTATGCAACTCACGCATAACGGAGTTATCGTAGATTATTCATGTGCAACCTAAGCCGATCACATAATGAACTTGTGCTTAAGGCACTGAGCTAGTATTCCTATTTTCTCACATGCAGTTACTTCTCCACTACATGTTTTGTTCTCCAGTTCTATATTGTAGCTACTTTATCTGCTCCACCATGTGTTTATTTTCCTGTGCATCTTTATATCTATTGCTAGTCATATACACCGTACCATGCATTTGGAGTTGCTTTCAGAGTTATGTACTTTGCTGCAGTCCTGACTGGACATATTTTTTTCAGAGGATCCTGAGGATTTTTGCCCAACATTCTATGGGCCGGGCGTCGAGGAGTGTTGTGACCCGGAGATTGAGGAGGAGCCCATCGAGGAGATGCCGTTAGCACCCTAGTTAGCTAGGTAGGTTTTTCTGGGTTGTTCCCAGTTGATATTCTGGATGACTGTATTTATTATTTTGTTGCTTCTGTGATGTTGTAGACTTTAGACTTGGACTGTATATTTGGATATTGTACTTGCTCTTTGTTTCTTGTTTCTTTGTGATATCTTATCATGCTTTTACTCTTCTCCTAGTTATTGTGATGGAGGCATATATATATTCCGTGGTTGCCCTCCTTTTGGAGAGGTTATATTGGCAGGTTTTGTGAGATATAGATATTGTGACCTAGAACGGACCTTTACAGCGTTCTACCGCCGATTCTGCGGCATAGGCTGGACGTACCCACGACTCATGCCCGATTTTTTGGGTACGGGTTATGACACATTTTTGGTGGGGGCCCATGCATGGTCTAGTATGCAGGTCTAGTTTCTAGGTCTACCTGTGATAGGATATAGGATATAGGCTGAGAGAGAGTGTGCTCAATCATAACTAGGACCCTTCCTGATATTTGTTATCTTTAATTTTTTTGAAATTATTTTATTTTAAAATATTACTGTCCTTCCTTGATGATATCGTATCTTGCACCGTTGGTGATGTGATCTCAAGTTATGTTCTTCTTGATTTAATTTCAGCACTTGCTTTATTTGATTCTGGTGCTTTTCATAGCTTTATGTCTGTATATTTTGCTGTTAGATACCATCTTGTTATTGAACCTTTAGCTAGACTCTGCAAGATAACGACCAGGGGTGGCATCATCCTAGTCAGTGATGTCTGCAGAGACCGGAGAGTTACCTTGGGAGGCCGGGAGTTGAGTGTGTGCCTACTCGTAATGCCACTTTCGAGCTACGATATTATACTCGGGATGGAGTGGTTGAGTATGCACTGTGCTAGTATAGATTATTGTGGAGGCAGAGTTTTGTTTAGTCCGCCGGGTGAGCCAGAGTTTGAGTTTGCCAGAGGAACAGTGGAGTAGAGCGAGGGAGTCTTCTGCGGAGCCCTGCTGGTAGAGCCGAGGTTGCCACATCCACTGATAGCGGAGTTCATGGATGTCTTTCCGGAGGAGTTGCCAGGGTTACCTCCGGACAGAGATGTGGAGTTCTATATAGACTTGGTGCCAGGCGCAGAGCCGATATCCTAGCACGTCTATAGAGTTAGCAACAGTGAGCTGATAGAGTTGAAGAAGCAGGTGGATGAGCTTCACGACAAGGGATTTATCAGATCTAGTTCTTCTCCGTGGGGTGCTCCGGTACTTTTTATGCCGAAGAAGGATGGGTCGATACGGATGTGTATCGACTACAGGGCTCTGAACAACCTCACAATCAAGAACAAGTATTTGCTGCTGCGTATTGATGATCTTTTTGACCAGTTGAGCGGAGCGAGGGTATTTTCCAGGATTGATCCGAGGACAGGCTACCATCAGGTGAAGATTATGAGGGAGGATATTCCGAAGAGAGCTTTTCAGACCAGGTATGGACAGTATGAGTTCATGATGATGCCATTTGGGTTGACTAATGCCCTGACAGTGTTCATAAATCTGATGAACAAGGTATTACATAAGTATCTGGACAGGTTTTTGGTGGTGTTTATAGATAACATCTTGGTATATTCGAAGACCCCAGAGGAGCATGAGGAGCATTGAGGATAGTGCTGGAGACTCTCAGAAAGGAGAAGCTCTATAGAAAGCTTTCGAAGTGTGAGTTCTTCCTTGACAAGGTTGAATTCCTTGGTCATGTGGTGACTGGAGAGGGGATCACGGTGGATACGAGGAAGATCATGGTAGTTGAGGCATAGAGTTCTCCGAGTTCAGTAGCAGAGGTCAGGAGTTTCCTGGGACTGGCAGGCTACTACAGGAGATTTGTTCAGGATTTTTCCCAGATTGCATAGCCGTTGTCTATGCTGACCCGGAAGGATATGGAGTTTGTTTGGTCAGAGGAGTGCCAGATCGCTTTTGATGAGCTGAAGAGGAGGTTGACGATAGCTCCAGTATTGACGTTGCCATCAGGGTCTGGAGGTTTCACTATTTATAGTGATGCATCGGGGAGGGGACTGGGTTGTGTGTTGCAGTAGAATGAGAGGGTGATTGCCTATGCTTCTAGGCAATTACGCCCTCATAAGAAGAACTACCCTACCCACGATTTAGAGTTGGCGGCGGTCATCTTTGCTCTGAAGTTATAGAAATACTATTTATACGGAGAGCGTGTGGAGATCTTCACAGACCACAAGAGCTTGAAGTATTTGTTTACCCAAAAAGAGCTGAACATGAGGCAGAGGAGATGGTTGGAGTTGATGAAAGACTTCGACATATTGTTACAGTACCATCCAGGAAAGGTGAACGTAGTTGCAGATGCGCTGAGCAGGTATCAGGTAGCTATGTGCCTGACTATAGATCGTTATCTTCTGGCAGATCTAGAGAGCTTGGGCATTTAGGTGATAGTACCTGGAGTTGAGATGTAGATATGGGGACTGCAGATTCAGTCAGAGTTGGTAGACCGGATCAGGGCTACACAGTTTGAGGATGAGTCTATGAGGAGCATCAGGGTGCAGGTTCAGATTGGATTATCTGATGACTTCACCATTGTTGATGTTGGTTTATTGTGGCACGGTACCAGGTTGTGTATGCCGAGTGGGTTGTTGCGCGAGGAGGTTCTTCAGGAGGATCATCGATCCCAGTACTCTATACATCCAGGTGCCAATAAGATGTATAGAGATCTGAGAGAGCATGTATGGTGGTACGGGATGAAGCGGGAGGTAGCACGCTTCGTATCCCGATGCTTAGTGTGCCAGCAAGTGAAGGCAGAGAGGCAGAGGCCAGGAGGATTGCTCCAGCCGTTATCCATTCTGGAGTGGAAATGGGAGCATGTGACCATGGATTTTATTTTTGGACTTCCCTGTTCTCCAGGAGGGAAGGATACGATTTGGGTCATCGTAGACAGGTTGACCAAATCGGCCCACTTTCTGCCATTCAAAGTGGGTATGTCTACAGAGAGACTAGTAGAGATGTATGTGCGCTAGATAGTCAAACTGCATGGAGTTCCTGTGAGCATAGTATCAGACCAGGACAGTTATTTTACTTCACATTTCTAGAGGAGTCTGCAGGGTAGCTTGGGCACCCCGCTCAAGTTTAGTAGTGCATATAACCCACAGACAGATGGTCAATCAGAGAGGACCATTCAGACACTTGAGGACATGCTTCGCACTTGTGTTTTGGATTTTGAAGGCTCTTGGGAGGATCACCTGCACTTGGTAGAGTTTGCTTACAGCAACAGCTACCAAGCCAGTATCGAGATGTCACCATTCGAGGCATTGTATGGACAGAGGTGTCGTACTCCGTTATCATGGGATGATGTAGACGAGAGAGCTTTGCTTCGCCCGGAGATGGTGGTTGATGCAGCGGAGAAGGTCAAGCTTATTATAAATAGACTTCGAGTGGCACAGGCCAGGTAGCAACTTTGGGCCTTTAGCCACCGGAGACCTTTGGAGTTTGAGGTATAACTTAGAATCTAGATTTTGTTCTTGTGTTTGCTTGTTTTAGATTAAGTGCTGAGACGTTGTTTGTGCTAGGTTGGAG